>CM075820.1:10972249-11034172 GCA_037975025.1 Excoecaria agallocha
TTTCTTTTACAACTGGGAGATAAAGTAGTCTGGGTAGATTTCAAATATGAACGTCTCCCTATTTTATGTTATAATTGCAGCTCTTTGGGATAGCAAGTTTAGGAATGTTCAGAGGAAATTTCTAGCTTGGAGTATGGTGATTGGTTACATGCATCCCCACATAAAGGATTTAAGATTTGTAACTAGGTGGAAAGGAGAAAGAAGACAAGCTTTTAGCTCAATTAAATGCACTAAGTCCGAATCAAGCTACTTATTCAGATCGAGTTTTAACCGGAGCGAAGCCAAAAAATGAGAGATCCTTGAATGATGTACTTGCCAATCTGAATTCTAATATAGGCGGAGGGTATGTAGTTTTTGAATTTAGCAGTGATAGAGAAAGGCCAGCTGAGGCAAAAAATGAAATTCGTTATCAGTATAACTCGCAAGTGGGAACAGGAAGGGCTAATGGAGACATCCAATCTAATGCGACTCAGGTAATGACTAAATCTGAAAATTTTCCTTTAAATATGAAAAACTTGGTGCTAAATCCGCAAGCGCACGATTCACCGATTATAGTACTTAAGATATTGTTCCCACCAGGATCAGATTGGTTATCACACACTACTACTTGATTTTAATCTTGTTTACAATAAATCATTAATTTCATTGTTAAATTAAACTAATAATGTTATACTAAACTATTAATTAATCCTAATTTAATGATGGTCAAAGAAGACAAATACAAATAATGATGTAAAAATTAACAATATGAAACTTGATATTATTCTTTTGATTGAAAAGCAACTTTTATAATGTAAGCCAAGTTGGAATAAGGTTCTAAATCATTCTCTCGAACTGAAATAGAATGCTTAAAACATGCAAATATAACTTCTAACCCTTGACTCTCATTAATGAATTAGATTGTCATACTTACAAATTTTAATAATAAACACCAACCTAACAACTATCTTAACATCCCGATCTCTCCAGTGAAGTTTCGATAATGAATTCCTAATAGATGTAAATAAGAATATTTCTCTCGAACTATACCCTTACTTATAATGAACATTCAATTACTTAAATGCAAATAATACTATTAAGAAAGTCTGCACTAAAGATTACTTGTAATAATAAGAATAAGCAAATATTAACAAAGTTGTTCAATTAAAAGACATCATTCAAAGAGTTGCAAAAAGGAATAAACAATTGAAATATAAATAAAAAGATGATCTCTCAATCCTTTTACTCATAAATGATTTCTTCTTTTTCTTTGATGTTTGTCTTCCCTTTAAAAGATAAAATTAATTACTCTCTATCTCTCATCTATCATCAAGAATTATTTTCTAACTCTTTTCTTTTCCTCTCTTATTTTCATTGCATTTATAGACTCCTTACCAAACATTGTATCTCTTCAAACATCCTTCTAGAGGTACACAAGCCTTAGTGAAAAGTCATGCCTCTTTAAAATTTGATTTGAAATTTAAATTGCATAACCACCATTTATATTTATAACTTCCTTATCAAGCATTGTGACCCTTCAAGCACCCTTCCATAACAATATAACTCTTCAAATACCCTCTAAAAGTACACATCATTTGGTGAAAAATGGTGTTCCTTTGAAGTGCCTTTTGAAAAATAACTACCCAACGTCCTATTTGTCGCGCTCGCGACAAGACACGGAGCTTCAAATGTTGACTTTCTTCTGGTTTGACTTTTCTTTTCTTCTTCCTTGCTTTGTCGTGTTCATGACTCTACTGCACCCGCGACAGGAACTCTACTTTCTTGCTCAATTGCTACCTTTTCTCCATTATTTCTTCACTTTACTCCTAAACAAACACAAAACACATAAAAATATAAAAGATACCGCATTTCACAGACAAATAACTAAAAATTAAATACTTACACAACAATTATAAACATAAGACACTACATTAACATGAGCTATACGGCTCATATCAATGGGTGATGTTTCTTTGGTAGGAATTAAGGAAAGTGGGTCACTAGTTGAGGTACTACGCATGGGTTTGGGCTTAGTTGATATTAATATGATGGTAGTAGCTCATCAAGAGAAAAACAATATAAAAGAGAGATATGAGGAGGGATTGGTAGATAGTAATACTAGTGTGGGGGCTAAAAAAATTTCAGTAGCAAATAAGGATCATAGAAGAGGCTAGCTAGGAACAAAAGTATGGTAGGAGGGGGTAGGGTCGATAAAAAAGCTAGAAAGAATAAAAGATATGGAATTGATTACCCAGGTGTTTAGGAAGAGGAGGTCGGAGGTGTGGAGGTGTTATCAAAAACGGTGAAGTTAGACAAATCAGTTCAACTGATAAATGAAAATATAGAGGCGACTGGGGACTTTCACCCTGGTTACCTATCGCAATGAGTATTGTTAGTTACAGTTGTCGTGGGTTAGGGAGTACCAGGGCAATTGCTAATTTAAGGCAATTTGTTAAATCACACACTCCCTCTATTCTTTTCTTAATGAAGACTTGGGTTTTAGAGGATATAATGAACTTCATAAGGCTTAGTTTGGTTTTTAATGTGAGGGGAAATAATGGTGGAGCTGGATTAACGTGTATGTGGCTAGATGAAGAAAATATAGACTTGTTATCCTTTTCTTTTCATCATATGGACTTCAAAGTCACTCAAAGCGATAATTCCCCTTCGTTTCTAACCTGCTTCTATGGGTGGCCTGAGAGACACATTAGATATAAATCATGGGATTATTTAATTAGATAATTGTTTTGTTGAACTAGAGTGGATTGGTTAGTTATAGGGGATTTTAATGAAATTTTAATTCAGTCTAAGAAGGCAGGAGGTATCCTTAGATAGGAATCAGCCATTAATGCTTTTCAAGAAGTCTTGGTTGATTGTAGGTTAGCCAATTTGGGTTACACAGGTTATCCATTCACATGGGATAATGGCAGAAGAAAGGATGACTTTATTGAGGAAAGGCTTGATAGGGGGGTGGCATCTTTGTCCTGGATTCAGAGATTTAATATAGCAAAAATTATGCACTTACTATATGTAGGTTTAAATCACTTACCCATTCTTGTGTAGTAGAGATCCTCAGACAATTGATTTGGAATGGAAGAAAGGTGAAGGGTGGGCAGAGAATGTGAACAGGTGCAGATTCGAGTTGCAACAGTGGAGTAAAAACTCTTTTGATAGTCTACAAATGAAGAGAAAGTGGGCTGAATTTTAGCTAAATAAGCTGGGTTCTAGAGTTGATGGGGCTGCACTACAATTAAGAGCAGGTTTGAAGCAAGAGTTGGCAGAAGTGTCTATTCGAGAAGAAATGAAATGGTAACAGAGATCCAAAGTACAATGGCTGAAAGAGGGAGATAGAAATACACAGTTTTTCCATGCCACTGCCTCTAGGCGGAAGCAAATAAACACGATCAACAGCTTACACACAGTGGACAATTTGGTTGTGATAGGCCGATAATTAGAAGAACATATTAGTAATTTTTATATGGATTTGTTTTCTTCTAATGGACAAAGAATTGAACCCGAGAATTTACATTTTCTTCAACCTAAGGTCACGATGGAGATGAACAGAGATCTAGATCAGCCTTTCACTCCAGATGAGGTCTTTCAAGCGATCCATATGATGCGCCCACTTTAGGCACCAGGTTCGAATGGTTTCCCGCCAATGTTTTATTAGAAATATTAGAACACGGATGATGTGGTTAAAGTGGTGTTAGAGGTGCTAGAAACGAGAGTTATGCCAACTCAATTCAATCATACTTTTATCTACCTTATACCAAAAGTGAAGGAGTTGAAGTTCATTTTGAAACATAGACACATTAGTCTAAATAATGTGGTATGTAAATTTGATACCAAGGTCTTGGCCAATAGATTAAAAAATATCTTTGGAGACATTATAGATGTAATGCAGAGTATTTTTGTCCCAGGTGGATTGATCACAGATAACGCTTTAATTGCATGTGAAACTTTTCATCATATGAAAACTGGGGGGACAAGTAGATGCAAATTTATATTGCTTAAGTTGGATATGGTTAAGGCTTACGATCGGGTTGAATGGTTGTTCTTATCAGTAGATATAGAGAGATTGGGTTTTTCGAAGAAATGGATTGACAAAGTTATGAGATTAGTAACTTCGACTACCTATTTTGTTCTTATAAATGGGAATTCGATAGGTTTTATAACTCTTTCCCGTGGCCTTCGACAAGGGGATCCCCAATCACCGCATCTTTTTCTCATTTGCACGGAAGGCCTCACTGGATTGTTAAATTTGGCCATTAATTCTGGTGCTCTTCATGGTTTGAGGATTTGTAATGGGGCTCCTTTAGTTTCCAATCTATTATTTGCTGATGATAGTTTACTCTTTTGTCGAGCTTCAATTGTGGATGTTACTGTAATTTTATCGATGCTACAGAGGTATGAATTTCTTTCCCGACAAAAGGTAAATCTCAGTAGATGGTGGCAGAGTTTCAAAAGCACGTTACTTTACCAAGTGTTCGTTTATGGAAGCTCAACTTGGTTCAAGTCCCAGCTATACATAGAGAAGTATTCTTACAGGAAGGGATCTATTGTAATCAGGCTCTTATTGGCAGCTGGGCAATGGACAGAGTCTAAACATTTGGTGGGTTAGATGGATTCCTCAACCTTTCACTTTCAAGTTTGTACCTCCTTGTAACTCTTCTTATGCTTCTGCTACTGTAGCCTCTATTCTTGATCATCATGATCGGACATGGAATAAATTTAATTAAAGATCTCTTATTACCGACTGATATCGATCGAATTAAGTTAATCATAGTAGGACTGGCACGAAGTTCGGATAGGTTAGCTTAGTTCTACCACCATCCAAGCCAATATATTGTTAAAAGTGGATGCCACCATGCTATGACTTTGAAGGAAGATGTTGATGGGGGCTCGAGATCTGCATATCAATAAGGGAAATTCTAGAAGCGGCTCTAGAATATTAAAACTCCTCCTAAAGTGGGTAATTTCTTATGGCAAGCATCACTTAATGTGTTGCCTATCATAGAAGTTCTCTAGCTCGGATTAACGTTATTGAGCCTAGCTGCCAGAAGTGCAGTTATCCAAAGTCAGTTCTGTATGTTCTCAAAGAATGCCACTTTGTAAAGTAGGTGTGGGAGAAGGCTAGATTGTCTCATCTTCAAGGAATCAGAGTGTCGAACATTAAATGGTGGTTTATGGAGGTGATGGAACTGCTTACTTTGGAGGAAACTACTTGTTTACTCTAATTTGTTATCAATTGTGGGTTGCTAAGAATAATCTTAATCATAAAAAAAAATGGATATGGATAGCTCTCAGATTTGCTTCACAGTTAGGAGTATAAGGGATAAGTTTTTGCCTATGGCGTTATTATCGGGCGGGTTTAGGGATGTGCAAGCCAAGATCAAACCAGGATGGACTCCTCCACTGCCAGGTGCTATTAAACTAAATGCTGATACGAGGATTATTGGGACTGATTTGGTGGGGTTGGGAGTGGTATTCAGGGATGCATAAGGGCAAGTGTTAGCATGTGGGCAACGGACAGTCATAGGTGCTTAGAACCCTTTCACTTCTGAGGCACTAGCACTGCTTTTTGGTTTATCATTGGCAAATGACATAGGTTTCTCTAATATTGTTGCTGAGTTAAATAGTAAGCAGGTCATTGAATACCTGGTGGAGTAGTTGGAGCTTAGGAATGGGCTGGGTGGTATTTTAGAGGATTGTCATAGCTTAAGCAGAGGATTTAGCAGCTGCATTTGGGCTTTCACACCTAGATCGGGCAATAGAGTAGCATATGTCTTGGCTAAGAGTTGCAAAAACTCTCCTTCAACTGCGGTTTAGATTGAAGACTTCCCCTCTATTGTTTCCCTTTTAATTTCTGAAGATGTAATCTCTTTATGTAGGTAATTCTTTTTACTTTGGTGTTTTCCTAAAAAAAAAGTTTCAAATTATTTGGAACATAATAGGTATTTTCTCATCTATAACCATTTTTTTATTAAAGTTTTTAATTACATGATAACTTGAGTTCTTGAATTTATATTTATGTTTTGTTAGAGGCTTTTCTATAAAACCTTTTTTTTCGAATCTTTAAATAATTATTTTAGCATAGGGTAAGCTCAAAACTTGTTGTATGTTAAAATAATTTAAGTTTAATGTGTGCTCAAATAACTTCTTAGAAACTTAATGAAAATTCAAAGGCTCAATAAAACATGCTAATATATGAGAAAAATGCTTAATATTTTTTAAGAAATTTGAAATTAATAATTGACAAAGAAAACTCCAAAAAATAATAATAATAACAATTCAAAAGAATTAACGAAACCATTAGTTAGAGTTCCATAATTGAAAGTAAACGTATCAAACAGGTCAGGTCGAATGGATTCGGATTAGGCTAATTTTGGATTACTATTTTCAAATTAGTTTTAGATTGGGTCACTTTGGATTTAGGCTGGGTTGAGTCAAATTTCAGGTTAAGTTCACTTTTTCAACATAAAATTGATAGTTGGATTTTTAAAATATCAAATCATTTTTAATCTCAATTTTTTTTTTTTTGTAAATATCAATATATTTCAACTTTTTTTAATTTTTAATAATAACATTTGCAAATTCAAAAAAATTACTAAAAAATATCACAAGCATATATTATAAAGAAAATTCAATTAGAGTATCCTTTTATATTAACTAATTTATCAAATAATAATAATAATAATAATAATAATACAACAACTAATAAGTCCTAGAATGAGAGAGCTTAGAAAGACATAAAGATGAGGGAAAAATTGGCTAGGCTGATCAAAGTGGGTGACGAGCTGATCTACAAAATAGATAAAGACTAATCCATGGCATGCAGGGGATTAGTACTCCGACACTTAAGTTAGAAAGGGTTTAGAGAGAGAAAGTATAATGAGAGAGTTGTTATATGTGCAGGGCCTTATATTTGAAGTTTCTCTTCGTTTATATAGTGCCTAGGTGGCTAGAGCCTATAAGCTTGGCATATTCGATTAAGGCGTCTAGTGTGATAGTTTACAGGGCATAGTGTAGGCACCGAGTAACAAGACAGCCCAGATCAGAGTTACCTGATGAGGAACGATTATTCATATTTCAAATGGAAAGTGCAAACTTCAAACCCGATCCTTGATTTTCACACAAATTTCTAAAATATTTTTGTGGGTTTAAACTAAAATGAGTTTGAAAACTTTAAAAATGAGTCTCTTTCTGTGATAGACACCCGTTTTTCATAGGTAGATGGCCATCTATGGCCCTTTTTCTTCTGGTCGTCCCTGACCTATTTGTGGCTCAATAACAAATGGCTGTCGGTCATTAAGTCACTACCAAAGTTCAGTTAGATCAAGATGAGGGGCGTTTTGTAATTTTTAAAATTATTTTCTAGTGACACCTGTCTGTGGTTGAGGGATGCCCGTCTATGGGATTTTCACTCATTCTGCACGTTTTCTAGCAGCTGAAATCTAGAATAAAATATGGTTATTAGAGGATCAAATTTTAGAACGGGATAGGATCTTCAAAGGAATTCAAAGGGAATCATGAAAGAGTTTGTTTAATTGCATATGTTTGTTTAATCTTAAATTAATAAAAGAAGTCATTGGTATTATAAACACAGTGTAAAAACAATCATGAAAGAGTTTATGGTGTGAGATGTCTATTGCATGTAAATGTGTTAATACCTAAATATCTCTAGTCATAGTATTAACAAGACAGGTTATTATTAATACGGTTAGACTAGCACATGTTATGCTTCTTGAAAGGTTCAAGTAGCAGTTCTCATAACTATGATCATGGGAGATGATCAAAGCTAACATATGGATGCTTGTTAGAAAAATAAGTTCATTCGAGACCTACCAAGAGAATCTTCGCATGGATATTAAATCTATGTCAGTAAAAAATCTCTTTATAGTAGTGGTGCAAGTATCCTTAGACTTGAAATTATCAAAGTTATCTTGAGTAATGAGTGGCATACTTTGACTCTATAACTGTTTACCTCTAATTGGGGGTGAACATAGTTAAGAGGTTGGGTATGTCATAACCTACTTGGAGGTAGTTGAGTGATCAATAAAGGATTCACCATCCCGGATTTATTAAGGGAAGTTATCTTGCATGATTCTATAATTGCCTTATTCAGAAAATCTCTGGCCTAAGTATGATGCCAAGGAGGATACGAATCTACAAGGGCCATTTTGGAAAAAATTGCTAAATTAATAAAACATACATATTTAGGTTCACATGAGTTGACATAATTCCATACTTAGAATCTAAATGAGATAAGTGTGGTGAAAGGAGTAATTGTACGGTAACTATTCTATGGAAGGGTATAGTCAAAGCCACTTGACTTTCCTAATATTTGGGTGGTCATGATGCTTAGCTAGAGGCCTCTCATGACTTCTATAATAATATCAACAATTGGAAATTGATAAAATGGTTTAAAGAAGTTTAAATCAGAAGGGTCATAGTTCAACTAGGACTCTTGGTGAAGAGTCACAGTCTGACTAGAACTTTTAGTTACATATTATACTACCAACATAGATAGGATCCAATAGGTCATACACATATACAGTAAGGGAAAATATAATAAAATGAAAAGGATAATAATATTTGATATTATTATGGGAGAAGAAAACTAAATAGGAAATTAATTATACATATGTAGTAATTAATAAAAGAGTTTAATTAATTATACTTATGAAGAAAATTTTGCAAAGCCTTTTTTGGAAATGTTCTGCAATAAAGGTGCAAGCATTAGGTCCTGAGGAGGCTTTTGTTAGGGTTACCTAATGAGAAAAACTACTCTTTTAAAGAGAGAGAATTGAGAGCGGTGACCCCTTTATTGTGTTGAAATTATTTTCTGAAAAGCTTTTTTAAAATGTTTTCAAGCTTGATTTGGGTAGCTGAGTGGCACAAAAGGTTAAAAATGAAGAATACCCTTAACTGGGGACTTAAATTGAGTTACGTAGGGTTGATGAGCCTTATGCACTGTGCATTTATGGCTTATACACCCGTACACTAGAAAAAATCTCATCATTTGGCCTAAAAAGTTAGGTTTTGCCTTTTTTGGCAATGTACGGCCTTGCACAGGGAGTGTACAGCCGTGCATTGCAAAGAATCTTGCATTTTCATGCAAGTTGACCTACTTTTAAAGTGTACAGTTGTACATTCCTTTGGTACTACTGTACACTCAAAAGTTAGTGGACTTCCCCATAAGGCAAGTAGGTAAGTGGAGGCACCACTTCAGTGTATAGCCATGCATACCTAATGTATAGCCATACACTCACTCCTTTATAAGCTTTCCTTGAATTCTTTGGAAGAGGTTGGTCAGTTTTTTGGAAATTGATAGTAAAAAGAGTTAACATTGCCTTCCAAAAGGGAGATCTTAGAAAAATTCCAAAAGCTTTAAAAGTTCTTAAGAAAAAAGGAGATTTTTGGCTTTTAGCTCCTAATTCTTTCAACTACTTTTGGTTGTTTCAATGCCATAAAGGGTCTATAAATCCGACACTCAACAGTCTAATTAAGCAAGTACAATGAAGGTAATATAATGGGCCTTTCTCGATATTTTTGTGATTATAATAAATTTTATCATTCTTTTCATCTATTAGTTTTTATTATATATTAACCTCTGCTAGATTTAGGTTGTGAAACCCTTTAAAAGGGTATATTGCCATGTCATAGAAGTTATTAGGTTATCTTCTTTAAACGTTGTTCTATCTGTTTGAAAACCATTTTTCTCAAGATAGAACTTGATTTAAAACTCTTCTTTATATTAGCTTTTCCTCTTTGCTCCCTTTTGGATCTACTATGGACGAGACTCTATTTTAAAAAGGGAAGAAAACTCACCATTATCAGGTTGATACGATCGTGCATTGTTTGATGTGCACCCATGCATTAAATGATGCATGGCCCAAAATATATTTTCTTACTTTTTAAGGTAAAAGAGCCGACCGTATGTCGTCAAACGTGCCCTCGTGCATTTTTCAACATATGTGCCGAATCCTTATCTTTTACTTTTTTTAATTCAAATTAGTTTTATGTATGCTTTCTTTTCGTCTTTTTTATTATCATTTTTTTTGTTATCATTGTTATTGTTATTATTGTTACTCTTATGGAAAAAAGCCTTTTTATGGATATGACGGGGAAAGTGCTCCAGGTAAGTCCACTATCCTTTCTCTTTACTGTAAAAATACTTTTTTGACTGCACATGAAAAATATCGACAAAAATATTCATAGTAATTAGTTAGGATATTTCATTAATAAAGTTGGACAAATGTCCACATTTTTGCCTAGAAAATTCACATGTAAAAATTAGTTTTTAATAATGTAAATGATTTTGTATACAATTAAATAACACATGATGTTTCTTAAATAAAACTTGGACTAGCAAGTCCCTATTTTCAAGATCTTGAAATGAAATTCTTCTTTAATAATCCATATGCGAGGACTAAAGTCCTAACCTAAAAAAGTCACAATGAATTGCTCGATTTATTGATGTCTTTATCGCTTTTCTACGTGATTGGGTGTGCCTTTGATTTTTATATTTGCTTTAATCTGTATGTAAGAAAAGGGATAACATGATTAATCTAAAAGCCGTTATATCACATTTATCAAGGGTAAAAATAAGAGTGAAATTCCAAACCCTTTTTGGCCTCATAAGGTCGGAACACCCTTCTTTCCCAATGTCTTGTGATGCCCAACTAAATGCCTCCGGGCTATCAACTATTAGCAATGAGATAGGGACACCTAGGCATTCCACATCATGCCTTTTGAAGTTTATAATTTAGCAAGTTAAGTTAAGTCTCTCTCTTATCACGAAGTGACCGTCAGCCTGGGTAGGAACCTTAACCTAGTTCTAACCCTAAAAGTGGGACCAAATCGCTAAAGGTCAGAGGTTTTCTCACTTGAACTCGACGATCCCTTGGTTTTAGGGGTAAAATCGGGTGTTGGTGACTCGAAAAGAGGAGCATCGAGGGATGAGTGCGCATCACAGTGGTGACTCCACTGGGGATCCTTCGAAATTTTGCTCTAAAACCACTTTTGATTTATGTGACATAAAAGGATTTCAATTAAGAAATTTTATCTCTTTTCAAAATTGCATTAAAATCATGCTAGAGATTTAGAATAAGTTAGGCATCCCAATTTTCTTACCTCGATGCATTCCTGAAGTCCTCCTTTGTCATTCACTCAACTGAGGGTAGTGTTAGGCATAACCACCAGTCCATGTCTAGTACCTGATAGTTGTTAGAAAGTATGCCCTAGAGCCCATAAAGAAAGGGATGTATTTCATGTATGTGAACTCATTTTATTTGTGATGGCAACATTAATTTATTAATGGTATGTTTAAATACATGTGTTTGTTTATCTTAAATTAATAAATGAAGTCCTTGATATTATAAATAGCGCAAAGGCAATCATGATGGAGTTTATATAGACAACAATGAAGGAATCCAAGATTTAAAACATGCCTTTATCATGCCTTTAACATATTTTATAGTCCAGCAACACACCACATATCAAGAAGCGTGCATATCATTCACATATGGCAATAAAAACACGTATTAAACCAATGCTAAATAATCATGTGAACATATGAATAAAATTATAGAGAAAAAAAATGAATGGGCCTAGAATATTACCCTCAAGAGATACTCTGACTCTATGAATTTTATAGTTCAAATCTCTACTCTGAATCATTCTCCTTAATTCTCAAAAAAAAATATCAAATTTGTTTGTATGTGTTCAAGAAAAATTGATAAAGCAAAGAGTTTTTAGAAAAGAGAGAGAGAGAGAAATTAGATTTTCTTCTTCTCTAAAAATGGCTTTAAAAATCATCATTCCCCTCTCAAAAAACCCTAGGTTTAAGAATTTATACCTAAGGAAGAGTTTGAGTTCAATTCTAACTCAAATCTCCTTAAATTTGGAGATAAAATCCCCCAAATCTAGAAGAAAATAATTTTTTCATCCAAATTCCTCTTTTAAAATCTAGAAAAAGTTAGAAAGTTAGGGTTTTGAGCCAAGGACAGGCATCCCTCAATGAAGGTCGGTCATCCCTCATCACTAAACTCTGAATTTTCTAAACAGTCCCTAGTTTAGCCTAGGCAAGAGAAAGGAACTGATAGACGGCACCCCTTAAGTGACAGACGACCATCTGCCACCACTAAAGGTCCTAAACTAGGGTTCTATGCACATTTTGTTAAATCACTTGGCAATATTTGAAAATAATTAGAAAATCATGAAAAATTTTTAAGAAAAAGTCATCGACGCTTCGAGATCCGAGCCTGTTGTCAGCAATATGCTATTTCCTCATCATCGAGTAACCCTGATCTAGACTACCTCAGGTCACGATGCCTACAATACTCCCAATTTTGGGGAGCTGGCGCACTGGTGCCAAAGTGAGCCAAAATTTAGAGTACAAAAAAAAAGATGCGTACTTGAAGCAGCGAATCTTTTGGTTGATTAAGACACATACCTTTTGAGGTAGTGAGTCTTTTGGTTGGGTAGTTATCATTAGCTTGTCGATGTGTTAACCCTGAATTTGGATATTGAACATTAGTTTGTAGATGTGTTAATCCTGTATTGATTATCCAATTAGCACTCGGGGCATACAAAATTGGGACAAATTGATTAACTTTGATTAGTGCCTAGGACATACAGAATTAGGTTATTTGAATACATCTGATTAGTGCCTGAGGCATACAAAATCGAAAGGGCTTGAGACCAACTCCATTGAAGGTGACGAGTCTCTACTTATCCAATTATCGCCTGGGCATGCAAAATCAGGTTGACTTGACTGCATTTGATTAGCGCCTGGGGTATGCAGAATCAAATTGCTAGAACATGTCATGACTAACACCAGTTTGTCAACATGCAGAGTCAAAATGATATGTCATACTTGATCGATATTAGAATCATCTTGCAACATCAAATGAGATGATTAGGGCAATATTTGATTGGTGTCATTCATTAGTCGACCTATCGGTTGTTCTTTCCAAGAGATTTAGGTAGCCATTTTGAGCCTATAACCATTTTATTCATGAGCTTATTTTTAGCCCTACACCAATTTCTAATGAATTAAACCTTTCTTTTTGAATCCTTACGTGAAAGATGTAGTAATGCTTTGATGAGTAAGACAAAGTATTGATATTTTGTAAGCATGAATTCTTTATGAATCATTTTTTATCCTTTGAGTTTAAGGTCCGCTAGTTTTTAAAAAAAGAAGAAAAAAAAAAGAAAACTACTACACTAGTTTGCTTTTAAAAGAATGAAAACAAAATTAAGAGAAGAAACTAGTTGAAGTTGAGCATGACGTGAAAACTAGTGAAAATTGAAGAATGTTGTAAGGGGATATGGAAATTTCATTAGGAAAGATAGATATCATGCTTTAATTTTTACAATACAAAGTCTTACTTGTTTTAGTACCTGCTATATTTGTCCACATAATATATGAAGTGCCAATTACAGTACTTCAGATATCGATCCCACGAGGAATGTTGATTGATATTATTCACTATTACTACTTAATTTTAATCTTGTTTACAACATTCATAAATAAGAAGTTAATTCTAAACTACTTTATTGTGTAAGCTAATTAAATCTTAGTTGAATATAATCAAAGAAGACAATATATGTAATGAAATCTAATGATTATGCACTTGAATCCATTATTTCAATTATTATGTTTAATCTTATCAGTAAGCCAAATTGGAATATATTTCTAATCCACTCTCTCGACATGAATTAGAATGCCTAAAACATGCAATTAAAATGCTAATCCTTAACTCTCCTTAATGAACTAGTTTAAGATTATTCACCAACCTATAGCAATTATCTCCACATGTGATCTCTCAAACTATGCTTTGATAATGAATTTCCTATTAACTATCAATAAGATGTTGCTCTTGCTAACTCTCTTACTTATAACCACTATGATGATTTTTAGAAAAGGAATTGCCATCTAAGGTCGTTTTCCTTAACTTATAATGATACTAAGAAAATATTAATAGCAAATTCTACATTCAAAGACTAACAATGTAAATGGAAAATAGAAAATTATTCATATAAATCAAATGCCAAAAATAACATTCATTTAAAGATTACAAGGAAGAAATAAAATTAAGAAATAGAAGAAGGGGATCTCTCAACCCTTTTCCCTTTCACCAAAGGTAGTCTTCTTCCTTGCTTGCCTTCTCTTCAAGCCATAAAACCTAAACTAAAACCTACAACTATTGTCCTACAATTACATTTTCAAATAAGAAAAATAAATGATAGATCTCCCCATTGATTATAACTTCTAGGGTATTAATATATTTTCAAGCATCAAGTCCCTTCAAGTACCTCTCCATAGGTATGCAATCCTTGGTGAAACTTGGTGACTTTTTAAATGACTCTTTAAGCTTAATTGCATTTAACCGCCTCCTATCGCGCTCGCGGCACCTATTGCGTTCGCGACAGGACACGCTTCCTTCTTTCTCTTCCTCATTTCTCAGCCCAATTATACATCCTCTGTCGCCTTTGCGACAAACCACTTTTCTACTTGACTCCTCATTAGTGCTTCCTTGCTTTTACTTAGCCAAATTTGCCCATTTAAGCTCCAAATTGATTCCTTAACTCCTATAAACAAATAAAACACACATAAACACATAAAAAAGCAACAAAATACACATAAAATACCAAAATATTAAACATTATATTTAATAAAAATAAACACATATACATACTATTTATGAGATTTTCAAGCTCATATCAATTCCCCACACTTAAACCTTTGCATATCCTCAAGCAAAGCTTTAAGATGCAAGAGAAAATATCATCGTACAAATATATAAATAAAACATAAAACATGGAATATGCATTTCATCCTTCTTGAGATTCTCACAAGTTAACACATACAAGGTTTCCTTAACATATTAATTATGAGTCAATGTCAATAAATACCAAAATAAAATATTGGATCTATAAGGTTTAATACTCATATGCCACCAATAAGATAAATAAGAGAATGTAAAGTACAAAGATATAAAGTTCCTAGAAATTTTATTTCTTACAACATGTACTCTAACCTAGCAAGTATTACAAAATTTAGGGTTGTTCTCTCATAATTTTTGCCTTTTGTCACTCAAGTGTTTAGTGGATAGTATTTAACTCATATTTCCTCTTGTACCACCAAATATCATAGGCTTGTATTAAATAATAATCTCCATCACTAGCAAAGAATATTGCACAAAATTAAAAAAGTCTTTAAAGAATTGTAGCTTGGCTTAAATTAGGATAGAAAAAATTTTGGTTAAGTAGCGCATTTATGTGGACAAACATAGCAAGTACTAAAACAAGTAAGACTTCGTATTGTAAAAATTAAAGCATGATATCTATCTTTCCTAATGAAATTTCCATATCCCCTTACAACATTCTTCAATTCCCACTAGTTTTCACATCATGCTCAACTTCAACTAGTTGCTTCTCTTACTTTTGTTTTCATTCTTTTAAAAGCAAACTAGTGTAGTAGTTTTCTTCTTTTTTTTCATTTTTTTCTTTTTTTCTTTTTTCAAAAACTAGTGGACCTTAAACTCAAGGGATAAAAAATGATTCATAAAGAATTCATGCTTACAAAATATCAATACTTTGTCTTACTCATCAAATCATTACTACATCTTTCACATAAGGATTCAAAAAGAAAGGTTTAATTCATTAGAAATTGGCGTAGGGCTAAAAATAAGCTCATGAATAAAATAGTTATAGGCCCAAAATGGCTATCTAAAGTCATAAAGCTTAGTTGTTTAAGCATACTAAAATAGGTTACTTCTAATACCTTTATCATTTCTCATGCATATTATATACTAAATGTGATCTCAAAAATTATCTAACACAAGTTCTAGGTAATGAATACAATAGGAATCCTCTCAACAAAAATTATTAATATCGGTAAGACTCAAAAGCTCACCATGGTTATGATAAAACTCTACATCATGCTTAAAAGAAATTTATACCAAAGTACTTTACCTAAACATGCATATCCATAGAAGTATAATCATATTAAAATAAAATGATCCTTAATTCTAAGTTAGTAAATGTATCCAATAGACTTATAATTAACTACCCAAGGATCGCCTACATATTCTACTAGGTGATAACCTCACAAAGAAAAACTTCATAACACAACATAACATAACATAAAAATTTAAAACTACACCTATATACAAACTAGCAACTAGCTTCCCCACACTTAAAGAACACAATGTCCTCATTGTGTAAGGAAGACACCACAAAATACACAATAATAGAAACATGCAAAAATACAAATACAAAATAAAATTGAAAAGTAGAAATTAAAGAAAATGTTACACAGCCGGTCAACTAGGTGTCACTTCCTTGGCATCGCACTCGTGCTATATGTCACACTTGTGACAGACCTCGTGTTCACAACAATGAAGAAAAATCATTAGTTTTTTATGTTAGTTTTTTCCTGAAATTTATAATGAAATACTAAGTAATATAACCTATAGAACCAAAAATAAACTATGTTAGTATACCAAATCAACTAAAAACAACACAAAACAAAACTAATTAAATATTGTAATCCAAAATCATAAATCAAGATTCATAATTACAATAAATTTAATCAACCATTCCCCAGCAATGGCGCCAAAAACTTGTTATGCTTTTTTTAAAAGCTTTAATAAGTATATGGTGTATCGATTATAGTACTTTAGATATTGATCCCACGAGGAATGTTGATTGATTTTATTCACTATTGCTACTTAATTTTAATCTTGTTTACAACGTTCATAAATTACAAGTTAATTCTAAACTACTTTATTGTGTAAGCTAATTAAAACTTAGTTGAATATAATCAAAGAAGACAATATATGTAATGAAATCTAATGATCATACACTTGAATCCATTATTTCAATTATTATGTTTAATCTTATCAGTAAGCCAAATTGGAATATATTTCTAATCCACTCTCGACATGAATTATAATACCTAAAACATGAAATTAAAAATCTAATCCTTAACTCTCGTTAATGAACTAGTTGATTCTACTTACACATTTTAAGATTATTCACCAACCTATAGCAATTATCTCCACATGTGATCTCTCAAACTATGCTTTGATAATGTATTTCCTATTAACTATTAATAAGATATTGCTCTCGCTGACTCTCTTACTTATAACCACTATGATGATTTTCAAAAAGGAATTGCCATCTAAGGTCATTTTCCTAACTTATAATGATACTAATAAAATATTGATAGCAAATTTTACATTCAAAAACTAATAATGTAAATGGAAAATAGAAAATTATTCATATAAATCAAATGCCAAAAATAACATTCATTTAAAGATTACAAGGAAGAAATAAAATTAAGAAATAGAAGAAGGGGATCTCTCAACCCTTTTCCCTTTCACTAAAGTTAGTCTTCTTCCTTACTTGCCTTCTCTTCAAGCCATAAAACTTAAACTAAAACCTACAACTATTGTCCTACAATTACATTTTCAAATAAGAAAAATAAATGATAGATCTCCCCATTAATTATAACTTCTAGGGTATTTATAGATTTTCAAACATCAAGTCCCTTCAAGTGCCTCTCCATAGGTATGCAACCCTTGGTAAAACTTGGTGACTTTTCAAATGACTCTTCAAGCTTAACTGAATTTAACAGCCTCCTATCGTGCTCGAGGCACCTGTCATGCTCGCTACAGGACACGCTTCCTTCTTTCTCTTCCTCATTTTTTGGCCCAATTGTGCTTCCTCTGTTGCCCTCGAGACACCTATCGCCCTTACGACAGACCACTTTTTTGCTTCACTCCTCATTAGTGCTTCCTTGCTATTTACCTATTTAAGCTCTAAATTGATTCCTTAACTCATATAAACAAATAAAACACGCACAAACACATAAAAAGCAACAAAATACACATAAAATACAAAATTATTAAACACTATACTTAATAAAACTAAACACATATACACACTATTTATGAGCTTTTCAAGCTCATATCAGTACACCTCTACTTCCTTATGGATCAAGTCATCTAAAATCTTAGTGGCCATTATCTGATAGGTAATACCTGTATTTTTACGTCCAAAAGGCATAACTCGGTTGGCATATGTCCCCTACTCGGTTATGAACGTTGTTTTGATCCTATCCACTATCTTGTTTAGAATCAAATTATACCCAGCATATCCCTCCACGAAGTTGTACATTGCACAAGTGGTTACACTATCGATCAGAACATTTATGTGAGGTAAAGGAAAATTTTCTTTAAGGTAGGCTTTATTCAGGTTCCTGTAATCTACACAGACTCTTACCCTTCCATCTTTTTTGTTACAGGGACTATGTTTGCCAGCCACGTGGGGTATTGGACTTTCACTAAAAACTTAGCCTCTATTTGCTTTTTAACTTTATCTTTAACTTTCTTAACCCACTCCGGCCTAAGTATTATAAGCTTATGCTTAACTGACTTGTACCCTAGATATATCGGGATAGCGTGTTCAATGACTTTTTGATCTATTCTTGGCATGTCTTCGTAGGTCCAGGCAAAGAGTTTCTCATATTTTTTCAATATTCTCTCAAAGTGTTCTCTCTCTTCAGGAGTTATATCTGATGCCCATAAAATTTCCTTTAGATTTTCTTTAGTTTCAAGATTAAATAAATATTTGTTTGCTAAGTTAATGTCAAATATAAATGCTTTATGATCATGATCGTGCATATTAAAATAAAAAAAATCACAAGTAAGCAAAATTATTCATCTCATTAATATACTTAAAAGAGCAAACATTGTTCTCATAAAAAAATTTAGGAATATAGACAACATCAATAAAAGTGTGCTCTTCAATCTTGTCAGCATCAGATGTCTCTCCAGCCTCTGGATCGGCTTTGGTTGATTCTTCAGCTTGCATCTTCCCTTTTCCTTTTAGCTGAGTAGCAAACAACTTCTCTGTCATAACTTCTTTTAACGCTTCTTTGTCACAGGGTAAATGGTGTAATAGAATCTCTTCATTCCATAAGCCTTTAACTGGTTTGATGATTCCCTATTCCCAATCAAAAACATCATTGAACAGCTTAAATCCTGATACTAGCTCACCCCTATCATCTGAGGTTCATTCTCTCCACAATAAAGACATAGGCCTAAAGCCAACACGAAACCCTGAAAAATGCAAGGAATCCCTTTTACAGCTTCTTTTTCCTTACCTTTTTTACTCGAGCTTGCAAAGCTTAACCCTTTTTTATCCTTTTAACCCTTAAAAGCTATAGTAGTCTTAGGCCCTTGAGAATTCTTGTCTAAACCGGCACAAACCAGGAAATTCATTTTTTAAGCATATTAATCACTTAGGGGCTGTTAGGAAGGCTACCGTCATTCACTTCATCACTAATAACCACCACATGAACCCTGCTGAATGGCTATTTGGCTATTTCAAGCACAGATACCCTATTCTCCCTCGTTGCCTTAATAATGACCACTTAACCATTACAGAAAATTTTAATCATCTGGTGCAATGTGGATGGTACTCCTTCTAGCTTATAAGACTATAGTTTTCTGAGAAGTATAGAGAAATTTGTTGGAATAGGCAAAACTACAAACTCAGCTTCAGTCTTAATAGGTCTTATCTTCACCATGGCTTTAAATGTCCTAGCACCTTGCCTCTTAGAGTTACCATAGGTAGAAATAGTTAGATTAGACTTACTTAGCATGGTCTCATTTAATCCAAAGGTCAAAATTGCCACCAAAGGGAAGACATTAATGGAGGATCCATCATCTATCATCACACAAGTCGTGTGCTTACCATTAACTTGAACCTTGATGTAGAAGGGACGATTATGATTCCTTCCTTCTGTAGGTAAGTTAGCATCAGAGTATACCACATTCTCCTTGATTCCTCCCCTAACCAAATCCAACAACTCAGAGGACAAGATAGTAGTAGCAACAATAGCCTTGCTCAAAGCCTACACCAATTTTTGTCTATGTTAAAGAGACTATCTCAACAAATCCCAAATACCTATCCAAGCCTGTGTCTTTTTCATTTACTTAATAATCTTATCATCCTCAATTTTCTTCTCTGTAGGCACTACAGTAGAAGTTGGTTGCCTTTCGATCTCTAGGGCCACTCTTTCACTCCTTATGACTGCCTTAACTTTTTTCTCTTCCTCTAATTCCTCTTCACTCTCACTAGCTGAACTCTAAATATCAATGGGCACCAAAGCCCCTTTATCCTTAGTCTTTGTAGGAGTATCCCAACAGTCAATCATAAAAACTGACTGATTTTCTTCAACTGACTTTGTTACTTTTGGGGTCGGCGAGTAACGACCAAGTACTCATTCCTATATAGATCCTTTGTTATATATCACTCAAGTAAATTTGATCCAATCATGTATACCAGAGAGGCCACAACATTGTAACCTCCTTTCTTCTTCTTATCCCTCTTTCCAAGATCTGAAATCTGCTTGCTATCTATTAAATCCTGAATCTTATTCCTTATAGTGCAGCAATAATCAGTCAGATGCCCCGTGTGCTGATGGTATGCACAGTATTGGTCCTCTCCATGGTAGGGCAACCCCTGACTTTTTGTGGGCCTCAATGGCAAAGGCTAAAGCTTCCCTTCTTTCACCAACCTACTCAAAACCTAAGATAGAAACTTTCCCAAGTAGGCATAATACCTCTGACTAGCCTTTGTAACGGATACCTCTACAGTCTTTCTAATTCTATTCTGCCCACTACTATTTCCAACAGCCTTGTTACTTGCAAAATTCCTTTTCGCATTCTCACTACTTGCCCTTCTGGCTAAGGACTTTCCTTCAGCTTGTATAGCTATATCTTTTAAGGACTTCCAGTCTTTCAGACCCTTCATCTTCAAACCATCTCTCAAGTATAGACTTGCATTTTGAATAAACAACATAATCTGATCATTCGTATTAGGTTTCCTTTTCATCTCCATTACTATATTCCTCCACATGGTGAGATACTCATAGAAAGACTCATCATGCTTCTATTGGAGTAACTCAAGGTCCTTCAAGGTGACTTCCATCCTAGTGCTGCAGTTGTATTACTTAAGGAATTTCTCAATCAGCAAATCCTAATCTTCTTTAGTTTTCCTATTCAAGCTATAATACCAGTCTATTATAGGCCCAGTCAAACTCAAGTAAAAGTATTCCACCTTCTGTTTCTTGGATAAGGTGGTCCCCTTTATGATCAGTGTGTACTGCTTGATATGAGCTGAAGGCTCTACGGTACCATCAAACCTTGGTAGTTTAGGCATCTTGAACCTTTGGGCAATAGCTCATCTCCACCCAAATCCCTATCTTTAAGGTCTATCCCTCTACTAGCAAATAATAGCATAGACATGGCTTTAATCATCTCCTCCATCTTCTTGAAAGTTGGATCCTTAGCACCAGGACTCCTTATTTTCATGTTCATCATTTGAGGGATATAGTCCTCGTCCTTCTCTTTTATGAAGTCATCTTCAGGATCATGCCTCATTTCCCTCTTAGGTGGGTCTCAAAGCATGGTAGTATCAACTGCGGCAGCATTCCCAATATGCATTGCCTCCACAATCTTGCGAATGGGTGTTATAGGCTGAGTTCTAACATTTGGTGTTACAGAAGCCACTATTCCACCTATCATAGCTAACATCCTTTCCTCAAACTCCTGCAAACATCTATCTAATCACTGATATAAGTTATCCCTCACTATTGAAGGCCCAATAGGAGTAACATTCATCCTTTCCTTTAGAAATAAAAACCTCATGGCTATGACATCAACCACTCTCCCAGTCTTATTTCTCCTTTTAATCTCATTCACTTCATCGTTTGCCATTTTTAAACTTATTTCCTGATTGCTTTCTAATAACTGGCTTGAACCCAACTTAAAATTGACTTTTAAACCCAAATATGAACCTTAATTTGATCTCAGTAGATTGGATATAGATCTTTAAATTAGGCACCTATCTGACCCTTTGGACCACCTAGATGAGTCTATAATGGCTGCAAGAATCAAAGGTTAGAAATGATACATGGGCATAGTATATACATTATATATGAATGCAACATATGATTTTACTATACGTCAATCACAACCACACACAAGCATAGTAACAACCTTCCAACCTTATTACTTTTACACAGGAGGTTGTGCGATCTCTTTTTGAGGTAGGCTTAGCCTATAGGTCAACAGGGTACCTAATGGACATGCATGGTGCACGACGAAAAACCGACAGTATAACCTCTCACTACAAGAAAATTGTAATTTAGCAACGAAAATTAGCAACGAAAAAAGTCAAATTTCCGTTGCTAATCAAAAATTGCAACGAAAATTAGCAACAGAAATTTTGGTTGCTAATTCGGCAGTTGCTATTTTTAGCAATGGAAATTGTATTCCGTTGCTAAATTGAACAATGCAAGATTCGGTGACTTGGTCAAATTTAGCAACGGATATTGATTTTCGTTGCTATTTTAGCAACGGAATTCATTTTTCGTTGCTAAATTCACCCATATATAAAAAAATTAATGATGGTTCTGTTCATCTCCAATCCATCGCTAAAAATAATTACAGTTTTTTAATATCAGAAAACCATGATTGACAGGAAAGAAAGTTTGTGAGTTGCATGCCTGGAAGAGCCATTAACTGCCAAAAACATATGTTTACAAGGAAATGTAATGTAAACCAAAAATTAGCGGTAAGACAAAATCAATGACATGATTTGTATCTTAAACCCTTATCAAAATATGCTTAAAAATATTTCAAGCATATTCCAATGTGTTAAACTACAACTAATAAATGAGTAAAAGTCTAAACACAAATGTTGGAATGAATTCAATTGACGGTACAAAATGAAATGAATTCACATTGCTAATAGAAAACACAAGATAGTGACAGAGAATAACACCACTTAGAGGCATGGACAGTAAAATAGAATAAACCCACATAAAAGATTAGTCACATGCAGCATAAAGGTTAGCATATTAGTTGGAGAATTATTATTTGATGCAGTCCAAGTGTGGCATCCTGTTTGGGTTGTCTTACGTTTGGAGCAAATAACACAATCCCCCCATACCCCCACCCCAAATCATAAAAAGAAAAGGGGAAAAATAGGTTAAACAAAAAAATTAAATTAAATTAAGAACACTGACATATAGACTTTAATTTAAAGTAAATGGTCGTTGTTGTTCGTGCAACCAGTCAACCTAATAGACATAAGCAGCCTCCATAAGCTTTTTAATATGTAGAGTTTGATGTTTAGGAACTCTAAAAGCATCTGTGTAATTTGTACATTAAAATTCTGGTGCAGAAAATTTAGAAGCTGGAAGAGGAGGACTAAGAAGTAAGAACGGCTTTGAGGGTGGAAAATAATGAAACAAGTTATATCGCAAACCACTTATTCCAAACAAAAGTAATTTATTTGTATAAGTTTTTCATGAGCATTTACATGATGAAACATTTAAAAAAAAAAAGGAAAATTGAAAGCTACCATATGAGAGCTAAATTCCTTTGTGGATTGTATATTCACCAAGAGCCATTTGTCCTGAACAGAAGCAACACCTTTTGCCTGGATTAAATACCAATAATTTCCAATCAACTAGGCTTAAATAGGCACAACAATGCAGATATTAGAAGAATTAAAGAAATTCCCTAACCTTTTCAAATGACCCATGGAACATTAGATGAAATGGAGGGCGATATAATGAAGCAAGATTCTCTAGAGTTGTCAGCTGTAGATGTAGCCCCTTGATCTGATTCCCATACCCCAGGACGTTTTGTTTCCTCATCAAAGTTGCGAAATGCAACCAATGAACTTGATTCATGCGGTGGATGTCCCATCCTAGATGCTCTATGTGAGTAAAAAAAAAAAGTAGCTATTATATGATAAAAGAAAAAGGTGGGGCAATAAGTTCTCGTGAAAATTGCAGGAAAATTATAGAAACCATACATTTCCTAATTTATGTGAAAAGATAATTAATACAACGACAAAATGGCACTCAAAAGCAATAGAAACATCTCTACACATTGTTAAAATCGTGGCATTACATTGCCTTTCTATTTCGATAATTTTAACAACAATATCTATGCTCCATCTCTAATTTTAATCTACTTTACACATTTAAAATCATGTTGACACGTATAAGCAGATGAAATAAAATAAAAAAATCATTGAAATGGAAATAGAAATACTTGAATGTACATACATGACATACCTATAAAACATGGCATCATCATATAGAGTATCCCTTACAACCGGCAAAGGAGGGTGCACCTCCTCTCCACCATCTTGTCCGACATTTACATTATCATTTTCATTGTCCTTCACACTGAATCAATGCATGACAACAGACAATAGAATAAGTAACTAACTTAAACCATTGTATTTAGCAGAAACTGTAGGTGAAGGAAAGGGAGAAACACGACCATCACTATCAGCACCCGATCGATAGAATTAGGCATAATAACTTGTAGGATCAAATGGTTGTTGTACCTAGACAGAGAAACCATTGAATAGCCACTGGTAATTGGTTTTAAGACCAAAAGCTGAACCATGCAAATATTGCCAAAAAACAAAACTCTTAAAAATTGTAATGTAACCTCATATTATGATAATATCAGTCTGTAATCGTTAGATAAATATTCTATCAGAATTCACAAAGCAAATTCAAAGGTGGTGCCAATTATTCTATTGAAATCCATTGCGAAATTCCTATTGTATTTAGCAGCCACTGTAGGGGAAGGCAATGGAGAAAGAATGGCTGCAACATCAAGGATTGGGATCTCAAGATAACTATTCTACCAAAAAATGATTACGCATGTCAGCATGTTAAAATCTGTTGCTCGCCACCAGGTACTAAGAAAACATTAGAATAAGTAAGACAAACTTAAATGTAATATCATACAATGGATTTTGTGCTTTTATGCACAACATAAGGAACATGGTTTTCAAGGAAGGCTTACCACAAAGCTAGGAAGGTGAGTAACATCACGAGCTTGAGATTCAGAGTTTTTGAATGGTGCCATCTGACTGCTCATCATTAGAGGCACAAAACCAAAGCTGTAGATTGAAGAAGTTTGCACCATAGTGTATTGCTGCCCACCAGGCAACAATGTAGTTTTCTGCTTGGACTCATTATATTCGGGAGCAGCGCTGGATGAGACATTAGCATCACCAGATAAATGCCCAGTTACATGTGAAGGCGATTTTGAATGATCAGGATAAGGCCCCTCCTCATTAGCCACCAAAGTACCTTGCATGCTGAACCCAAAAACATGACCAAAAAATGTCACAACTGAGACAGTATGAAGAAAACACAGTGCCCAACATAGGCATACAAACCACTAGAAAATCATATTTATATTTTTTGCTCCATAAAACTTGATAAGAACTAATATTCAACACCTGCAAGAACTTAAGGTGTTGCTAACAAGCAAATGATCAATAAATTCCATGTAAACAATCAAGTCAACAGAACCACTGAAATCTGATATACATCATGTTCAATATTGTACTATTGTATGTTCATATAAGATTGTTACACCAGTAAATGCATCTAGAAAATATGTTTCTTCTTGAATGTCTAAAAATTGAAAATAGGGGAGAATAGAAACTCATGAAAAAAAAATAGATAGGACTCTCAGCAATAGATTAATTTCTCCAGCTTCTTCTGCAATTTAGAGGTGGCTTCTTCAGACTCTAGGATATTTGCTACAGGCTGTGATTGGATACTGCCTTCAACTGGAATACTAGTCGCATCATATGAACCAGCCATTCCAGAACCTTGAAGTGCGTTAGCATTTGCTGGCTTTGGTTTCCACTCCTTAGTAGAACCAACTGTTGAACATAAAGGGATAATTGATTAATTATTAGATCCCAACCTAGTCACTATTCAATCTCTAGCAACCATTGCATGCATTGAATAAAGTGTGTGTGTATATATATATATATATATATTTCTCCTTTTCATTCCTTAGCTTCCACTTTATAGATCAATTATCCAAGTTCACCATCCAAAATCTGTCCATCCAAAGAAAATCCCCAGCTGAAAATTCAATAGTCAACTAGAATGATAAGCAAATTTGTACTTACAATGTTAAATTACAACATGCATGCCTATTAAGGCCTACTACCAAACTACAAGCCAGCTCCAGCTTAAACACGTAATAAGAGTTTTTATGTGATTATAATAGAAATAAAGCATACAGGAATGCTTACCAAGGAAAAAAAAATGCAAATGGAAATAGGAATAAGGATTAAAAGATAAAACATGGATCTTGACTTAAAACTATCTAATTTCAGTTGTTTCCTTTCCAGAAACTTCCATTAAGTTGAACTATTAAGATTCCCAAATCAAATGTCAAATGCTTTAATGGATTTAAAAAACTTAACATGGATGTACAATTGAACATCTTGTAGAAGTATACCAGCAACTCTAGAATAAAAAATCAATAATCTAAAAAGATCGTATTCATATCCAATTAAGCACATACCTTTTTGAAGGCCGATTACTTGCTGTGACCTATTAGTGTAATTAGAGGAAGGCCTACTAGCAGAAGAACCACCGTGGACTGATGCAGATATAGGTTGGAAAGAATCACTTAGCTGACCCTTCCAAACCTGAGACTTATTTTGCATCTTCCCTTGCAGAAAAGGAGTATCAATCTCAGAAGCTGTCATTATCCAATAAGACTCAATTAGCAACAATAGAAACATCAACCAAATCAGTCAAACTGAAACAAACTACGCACAAGGCCTAACTTGAATTTTCTGTAGCAATAATTTCATTTGATTCACCAACTATTCGGTGGCTTCCCACTTCACGTTTAATGGTACCAACTGTACCAGGTAGTCGTGAATCATTAGATGGAACAAGGACAGGATCTGATGATGAGAAACAGACTGTTGATGACAATACTGGAGTAACAGGTGCTGATGAGTTACTAGAGCTTGAAGTAGGCTCTCGATGCACATCCCCAGTTCCAAAGCCAACATTGGGATTTTTTTCAGCATCAATAGGTGAGACTGTACTTCCCAACTTATCAACAGCTACAAGTGAGGAAGTCACTTCATTTTGACTTACTCCTCCAGACAAAATAGAAGGATGCATTGCACTGGTATTTCCAGAAGTTTCACCAGCAGCACCATTGACCACAACACCAGCAGAGCTATGTGAAATAATTAGATTATCTAATTCTAACATAGCATGGCATCTTATCAAACAAATTATAGAATCTTTTGAACTTGTTAATAGTAGTCACCTTGGTGATGGGCTTGTTTCCTTACTTTTCTCTTGAGAGACTGAAAAAGAAGGGCCAGCTCCCTTCTCAGGAGCTTGGTTAGTTCCATTGTCCCTTAGTGGGCCAAAATTCCTGCCACCACCAGCATCTGAACCATTCTCAAAGTTATCAATCAGCTTAAAACCTCAGTCACACAAGAAAATCCTACCATTGAATGCAAATACCACAACTAACCCAAATCGATTGGAGGCAAAAGAAGATGCAAAAATAAATTACAAATTCGTATTCAGTAACTTTGTAACAAAATGACTTATATATGCAAGATACATTCAAGAAACTCAACTCTGGTAAATATGGTAGGATAATCACGTCTTAAAATAAAGGAGTCAACCAGCAGTTTTAGTCCTGAACAAGATACATCTTAAATTAGCATTTACAGTGTGAAGTGTAATGAGGAGAAAAGCTTGTCCATCCTCCCCTACTTTTGCGGCCCTACATGCTAGGTTTCCATCGAGATTCTCCAGACTCTCTATTGTTTGAATTCTGCAAACAAATTAAAAATTATATATATATATATATATGAATTTGAACCAAAATATGATCCATAACATAAAATTGAAAAAAAAGAGCAGAGATCCAACATTCCAATAGAAATAACATAGAGATGTGACAAAAGAGAAAGCAATTAGTTACCTCAGCCTATCGGTAAGAAGTATAGCTCATCAGCAACCAATAAAAATGGATCAGATATATAGTTCCTGGAATAATAGAATCTTTAAACTCAATTGAAGTGGTCAACATATAATCCAGAAGAATGATAAATACAGAAAGAAATACATAAGAAGCAGCACCACAAATCATTAAAAAACCACAAGGATCAAAAAGCATGGGTCAATTTTGAATGAACTGGTTTAGATTAACCCAAGTAATGAAGCCATCTGTAAACAAAGAAAATATAAAGTTTTTTTGGCTCATCTAAATTGATCGCATATGTTGTTATATCTTTAAGAGTACAATGGTTACTAATGCATCATGCTGTTAATTTTATACCTATATTTACAACAGATAAAAAATTTCCTACTTTTTATGCAGTCATTTTATCAATCTGCAATAAATTCAAGTCTGATTTATTAACAAATAATCCAAATTTGGCATATAGATAACAACATCTTTCAAACATCCCAATTCATCAGATTATAAGAGATCATATCCAAACTGAATTATAGAATTTTCTAGGCGAACAGCTATAGGATTTCCTGCAATTGAGAGATTACAAGTTGGTTGAAGAGAATTTTCAGCAGCAAGGTTTGGTTTTGAACAACCTTAATCCATATCCATAAAGTTCTAAGAAATAGAATGGGCAGACAGATTTGCATCTATCGTATAACAAACAAATAACAGCTGCCCACCACACGCCATGTAAAATAGATTTTAGGGCCCCTACCATGACCACAATGCCCATTCATAATCATTGTCAGTCAATCTAAAAATGGAGAAACCATTCCAGTCTAAAATTATAAGCTAATGGTGAAATTTAGAAAGGGAAAGAAAAAATCCAAATTATGTAAAGAACAATAAAATCAAACATAAAATTTTAATTCAAAGCTTTCATTTAAAAATTAAAGGTTGAATTAGATAATCTATTCAAAAGAAAAATCAAAATCAAAGAATATGTAGAACCAAAAGATGAATGAACTCGAGTAAAATGAAAAAGAAAATATAGAAGGAAAAAAAGAATCAACGATGCACCTGGAACCAAAGAACAGCAAGCGGTGGCAAGCAGCGGAGGAACAGCTGGAAGACGGTGCCGAGAAGAGGTGGTAGCAGCAGCAGTGGATACAGAGGTGGCGGCATGGATGGCGGCGGCGATGGATGGTGGAAGAAGATGAAAGTGAGAGAGTGAGAGAGAGGAGCGGCTGTGTGTGTACATGTGAAGGAGAAGAGAAGATTTAGGGTTTCAATATGGGGTATTTATAAACAATGGCAATAATGTAAATAATTAGAAAATTAGGAATTTTTCATTGAAAATGAAAATTAGCAACGGAATTTCATTTTCGTTGCTATTTAATTAAAATTAAAATTAGCAACGGAAATCTAATTTCGTTGCTTTCTGTTGCTATTTTTCATTGAAAATTTAATTTAGCAACGGAATTGTATTTTGGTTGCTAATTTAGCAACGAATTTGTATTTCGGTTGCTAATTTAGCAACGGAATTTCTATTTGGTTGCTATTTTAGCAACCGAAATTAATTCCGTTGCTATTTAGCAACGAAAAACAATTCTGTTGCTATTTTGGAATCGAATTTTTTAACCTATATAATTTAGCAACGGATTTTGCTTTCCGTTGCTAATATAGCAACGGAAAGCAAATCCGTTGCTAAATTAGCAACGAAAAGCAAATCTGTTGCTATTTTTTATTTCAAAATATTTTTACCATCCGTTGGTGCCTTATTTAGCAACGGTATAGTAATTTTCTTTTCTAATTTCCGTTGCTAAATTTTGGCGCTAAAAATTCCCTCCACTTTTAGCAACGAAAAGTAACCAAAATTATTTTCGTTGCTAAATCTAGAAAGTTTAACCAATTTTAGCAACGGAAATTATTTTTCGTTGCTAAATAGGAACGGAATCAATTCCGTTGCTATTTTTTCATTGCTATTTTTAAAATTTCTTATAGTGTCTCTAATTGAAAGCGCAAGCATATGGGTTTTGACCATTATGTATTTTGACTAACTCATACATATTGGGTTGGGCCTACTGAGGCATGACAGCCTTTGACTAGTACCCTCCTAATTTGTTTAAGTTTAATCAATACATAAAGGTCCACATAGCAAGCAAACATTATTATCGCTATACAACCTAGGGGAAGTTGTTATTGGCATAATATAGGCTTTAATCAATGGTGATGAAACTTTAGGGCTATCCAAGCATGGTCCCTGCCAATTGGTCTAGCATGTCACAAGCATAACGATCGATGAGTCACCATTTTATATACCATTTGGTACTGAATTTGGGCTGGTGGGTCTTCTTGACACCTCTCTATATTGAGTGAATATAGGGCATGCTTCAGGATTGTACCAGGGATGAAAAGGGATGCCTAACTTAATTCTAAAGTTCTAAGATGAATATAAGAAATGCAATTTAGAAATGAGACAGGATTAACGAATAAAACCCAATTATAAATAACTTAACCAAAATGATTTTTGGAGCAAGGTCTCTTTGATCCCCACTGGAGTGGTCGTCTACCATTATTAAAGGTCCAAAACTAGGTTTTAAGCACATTTTATCAAAACACTTGGCAATATTTGAAAATACTTAGAAAATCATAAAAAAACCTTTAAGAAAAAGTGGAAAATTCACTTTCGGAGCTTCGAGATCCGAGCTTGTTGTCAGCAATATGATATTTCCTCATCATCAGGTAATCATGTTGAACTTATTTGACATGATTGCTTCATGAAACTTGAAATACCATTGTCTCGAAGACTACTTTAGGCCGTAGATCGATCTTATCAATTGGCAAACCTTATGTTCGCTGCCTTTTTCAATAAGGAAAGTAGTCTTTACATCCATTTGATATAGCTCTAGGTCCACTTTTACTAACGTATAATTATCTCTTATTCAGAACATAACCATACATCAACACCACTGAATTAACCCAAGAACATGCATATCATAGATTGTAATTGTAATCAACCATCAACAATTTATCCAATACATTAATCAATGACTCAATACAACCAAAGATAAGAAATTGCTCAAGAACTATGAAATAATAAACTTGTATTAAATGAAAGCACAACTAAATCATTACAATAAGAGTTAAGGATTCAAGTATCATTTAGTAAAAGTTAAGAAAACCACTCGCACTTCATATTAAAAGCCAAACAAAGTAAATAAAGATGATACAAACTCATAGAATCAAGAAACTCCCTTGACAATTCTGTAGAACCTCAAGCAAAGCTTCCAAACTCTAAGCTTTTGTTCTTAAAAAATTAAACTAAAGCTAATGTAAAACTAACTAAAGAAAATTCGTATCTTAGATGGTTCTCCAGTCTTGGTTTCTTCAACCTTTTTTATAGCCTTTAAAGGAAGAGTTTTACTTGCCCTGTGACTTCCTAAACTGAAAGAATTTCTGTTTTAGTGAAATAGGAAGTTTTTAATCAACTAAATAGGATACCTACTTAGGAAAGTGGTCTTGGTCACTTGGGAGGGTGCTTAATTTGCTCAAGAGAGTGATTATCTCACTCAAGAGAATGCCTTAACCCTGTAGAACACATAAAATTGCCTTGCGTGAGTGCCAAAATCACTCAGGAGAGTGTTAAATCACTTAGCTGAGTGCTTTTTGGCTGTCCCTCATGAGCTAAAAACTAGCTTTCTCCATTATTATACTTTTGCCCCTAAATTTCTCCTTTTTGCATTTTAATCCCTTTTCTCTTCAATTTGACCCTAAAAAACATCAAAACTAATAATTAGACCTAAAAACACACAAATTAAATAATTATACCTACAATCAACTAAATTAAGACTAACTTAACTCAATTAAACACATAAAAATACACTAAAAATATAATATAATTCACACTTATCACCTCTCCTTTGGAATTTTCTTCTTCTTCTTCTCCTTCACATTTACCTGTCTCCATACACTATTAGCGACGGCAATTTTCGTTGCTAATTAGAAAAATTCCATCGCTAAAATAAATTAGCGACGAAAATATTCGTCGGTAATTTATGTTCACAATTAGTCACGGTATTATAATAATATTTTTTAGCGACAAATATTCCGTCGCTAATTAATTCTAAAATTTGTGAGACAATTATAATAATTATTGTTAGTGACAAAAATTTTCGTCAGTAATCCGTCGCTAATAAATACTTATAAATTGCAGATAAAAATAAAATTTAATGACAAATAACACCATTAATAATGCAAATTTTATCACAATTCATTTGTAACATTTTATTATTATTATTATAACATTAAGAATTTAATTTATATAAATAAAATTTCTCAAATACTATTAATTTAAAAAATATAGTATCATAAAAGTAAATTAAATTGTGAAGTACTTTACAAATATTTGAAAAAAAAATTCAAACTAAATAATACTACCAACAAATATACAATATGCTACCAAAAAGATAAAAAGAAAACTTCGCGGTCTTCATCATTTCTCACAAGCAACAACCAAGCGGTCTTCATCATTTCTCACAAGCAACAACCAAGCACTTGCCTTCTTGTTTTAATAGACCTTAATGCATGATAAAAAATTAGAGAAGAATTTTCGCCCTTTCTACCGTTACAAAAAGATAACAACTAAAAAAAATGAAGCAAAGTAAATAAGTGTTAGAAAGCAGAATAAGCAAGGAACAAAATAGAGAATGGTGCATGTGTTTGGTTAAAAACTGTACAGTTTGCAAGATAATGACTTAATTTGATGATCAAGTAGCAGCACTACATAAATTATAAATATGAGTTATTTTGATAACAAATGATTCTAAATAAAATTCCAATTGGACACAAATTTACTAGTAGCTAAAATTAATTAGTATTTAATTATTATTATTTTATAATGTGTAGAGGCAATTGCCAACACATAAAATAAAAAAAACCATTGGCAAAGTGGCAAACCACAAATAGAATGAAAAAACTGAAATACAAAAAGGTTTACATCAGGGATCAAACAAGAAAATATCATTCAACATTCAGCCCTTAATAAATGTTTACGCAAGGAAAACAATTTACAAGCATCATAACAATGCCAAGGCAAAATTAAAAAATGCATTTAAAAGTCATTAAGAGCTCCTTTTATCTGTTTTCAAGTTTTAATTTAGTTCCTGCTATCCCATTACCAAAATGTTTTTCATTCTTGAGAACACAAGTAGAAGCAGAAACTAAATCACGAGATGCAACTAGTAAGCAAATTACATTAAACCGATTGAATATTACATTAAAAAACAATAGAATATTAATTAATAGGAAAGAAAATGATCTATTAACTTGATTTATATTGCTTTTGCACATCAATTAGCAAAGAAAATTATCTTACCAACCGGAAGAGCATTGGTGTTTGGACCTCAATAATATCATCAGCTTCAGTGCTTGAAACATAAGGAAATGCTCTATTAACTCCCTGAAAATGGCCAGAGTAATACAAGTGTAATTTCTGAAGCAGAGGTGTTTTAAAAGCATGTGACAAACAGAGTTGTAGAAAAATCTGTAAATGCATAAATTTATCTCTTAAATAGAATAACTTCTAGTTTAAAGAGAAAGCCTTTTCTGCTTACAGTTAAAAGAGCTGATAGAAGTCGTGAATCTAATTCAACGTGAGATTCTAAGGAACTTCCCATTTTGTGCTCCTTAGAAGGATTGGAAAATCTATTTTCTGCTGTGACACTTTTTCCCTCCTTTTGAGTGCTTTCTACCTCAGCAATTAGCACCTACAAATATGATTCGAAATTCTTTTTGATTTTCAAACAATATTATCAACTCGAAAGCATTGGGCTAAAATTTACCAATGCAATCAAATATCTAGTAAGAACTAAACCTTTAATAAATAGGAAAATGACTCAATTATCTAAATAAGTTCAGTGGATTCAGACAGGAAACCTTCGCATCCTTAGAGAAGACACTGAAACACATAAAATGGTCAAAGGTCAATGTACCTTGAAGAGTGCAAAGTATACATCTATTAAACGTTTTGCCACCTTTGGTCCATCTCCCTTATGACTTAGCGAATTTGGCTCAAAAAATTAACCTGCACCATTTACAATGGAAGCTTAGTAAGGACCTTAGGCAATACACTGTGATTTGGATAAAGAACATTTATGTTGTAGGAATTTAGTAGTCTATGCATGGCATGAGAAACTCGGAACCAACGCATTGCAATTTTTCGTAAAGCTCGATGATCAGGATTATGAAGAAATTATGCATTGAATCATTTGAATGACGTCAAATATCATTACACATTAACATATATTACGCATTAAGCTTGTTCCAGATATTAGTCCAGAAGAGAAAATAGGAGCAAAATTTTAGGGAAAGACCACAGACATGTAATTATTTTATGATTATGGCTAAATTTGCTGCCTATTTTACAAGTATCCTCATTCCTTCCTCTAGTCATCAAAGAAGAGTGAATGAACAAATAGATCTCAACAAACGGTATGACTAGAAGAATACATTTATCCTACTGCTGCAGATGCACTTGCATTTTCAATAAACTAGAAAGCATTGCCGATGTAATTAAATAAGAGAGATGCTAAAAAAAAATAAAGCCAAACACACCCGGAGACTTTCCCATTTCATCGAGACAAAATCCTAAAAATCTCTCAAAATCCACTGTATGAATTATAATAAAAGAAAACTTCAGCGAGATTCAAACACAACATGATCACACTCATTAATGCAACCACTGTTACCAAACACATTTAAATTTAATTTTCAATTCAAATTAAACCTCGAAAAATAATTATGCATGTTAGATTTATTTTTTTAATAAATTTTTATATTTATGTGATCTCAATCAATGATCATATTAATATAATCTAAATATAGTTTAGATGTAACTTGTTTATGTGTAAGAGAGTTGCATACTTGCATTAAATCTCATGCTACTCATTTCATTCCATTCGATGTGACAAATTTTAAGTTTTCACATAAGTTTTAAAAAAAATTATTAATTATTTTAAGTTTAAGAAATTAATTTCTTAATTTCTTCAATAAAATCTGTCTTCTCCTACATTAGACATACCGTTAATAGCTCCAAATGCATCGTGTTCACTTTCATACCTCTTTGGGAATCCTGCCAGCCCAAATGTTTGTTGAATCGTATGCATTCTTGATCTTCTTCCTGTCAGTATCTTGTGTGGGTATGCCTATATATATGGATTTTTCATTTATTAGTAATCTATGCATATTTTAGTTTCTATCTTGAATTTGAAATCAAAATTATACATACCTGATGCCCCACATCCCAAATAATTTTATCCTCAGGAGTACTAAATACATGGTGAAGAGCCACTGTGGTATCTGCTACTCCTAAGCTTGAACTCAAATGACCTCCTGTCTTTGACACACCGTATACTATTTCTTCTCTTAGTTCATCAGCCAACTTCTCCAAATCCTTCCATTTTTAATTTTGAACCCAACATAATCATTGATTAGTTAATTGAAAAATTATGATCATTCATGAGATTGAAGTTTAACAGAAACTCTGATTGTTTACCTGAATGGAAAGATTCTTCATGTGAACAGGGTAGTTAACAGTATCAAGAACAGGAGTAGCAGGCTTCTTTCCGGAAAAGTTGAGAGCTCTTTCTCTTTAATCTGCTCTTCTCTTATAATCATACCATTGTTATTGTTTCAGAAGATACAAGAAGTATATTTTCTGGCTTCAGGTCAGTATGAATTAGGCGTAAATCATGCATATCTGCCAAATATGATAATCATAGGAAAAAAATTGTTATAACAAATGCAAGCTATCCGTGGATAAAAATAGAGTGCAATGAACATAGATACTGATCAGGACAGATGAGGAAAGTGATAAAACATAAGCCAAGAACTATCCACACACATGCCACAGATTCCAAAAGCCAAGAACATACTACTTTATCTTAATATAATATTAATCAACAGCAGAAATAATGCTAAACCTCCTTTCTACTCAAAGTTACAAGAAGTCTATTTGCAGCAGTCCTTGTGAGAAAGAAATATGAGAACCTTAATGGTGCATTTATTAATAATATACAGATGGAGAGAATTAATATCAATAGAACTACATCAATTTAAACAAAAACATGAACATATCAATAGAAACAGAATTAATATTTCACAAAAACATAAGCAACTATTGTTGAAGGATAACAAAAAGAATAAAGCTATATCTATGACGCATTGAAATTCTTTAACAGCATACTCACATAGATTTCAATTTACTAGAGCAATTACAAATTCAATACAATTTGGAACTCTGTGTGTGTGTGTGTGTGTGTGTGTGTGTGTGTGTATTTGCTCTATTTTTATTTTTTTGATAAGCAGAAAAATTTCATTTCAAAATAATATATAAATCACAGTACAGCAATTTAAACAAAAATAGAACAGAACAAAACTGAAATGACAGAACCCAAACAACCTAAAAATAAGACATGTACAAAGGATAAAAATAAGACAACCCCAAACCCAAAAGAACTTAACGAACCAAAAACAGAACTGGAGCAAAATTAGATACCCACCAAGAGCTGCCAACTCATGTACCCGTGTTGCCATTTACCAGCAAAGTTGGGACATGGAGATTTTAATTTTATTTTAACTTTAATTAATGTAGTAATTGTCAAACGCTAGAAAATCGTCCAAATAATTGATGACTGTTGACTAGAACTAGTTCTAAAAGTTCTCACAGCCGCCTTGGTGTGGGTCCATAGAATTAGGCCTGATAGTTATTATGAGTTTAATATTGTCACAAAACCACTTTACTCGTTACAAAATTAGCTCAGGTTACCCATAATTAATTGTAAATTTTTATTATCAAATTCACCATCTCAAGTACAACCTATATCAATTGCGAGCTGTTCTAATTCAACACTTTTATCTGTTTGATTTTTTTTTCTTTTTGGCCGCATGTTTACTCAAACTTTAAACCACACATCTGTATCGGCAAGATTTACTCAGAGACGATTACTCTCTTTATAGGTACAATAGTACTATATGTAAAGTTTGCGTGGTCAAAAAAATAGAACTCCAAAATTACAAAATTATCATTACTCAAAATAACAAACTATAGTATAAAATTAGCTCAAACACGATTATAAATTTTTGCTAACTTTTTTTATGAAAAACAACAGCAACCCGTGTAAAACAACAGTAACTAATTAAACATATCGATAACAAAAACAAGAATTGATTTTCACAAACAATTTCTTGGTTCTGAGTTATAAAAAAGTGACAAGAATATCTAACTCAGAAAATTGCAACAAGAGCAACCTAAATATTATAAAAATGAAATAGAAAAAGAAAAAAAAGAGGAGAAATTGGGTACTTACTTGATAGCGTCCCTCGAACAAAGAACTACAACAACCAAACAAAGAAATCAACAAACAAAAAGAAATAAACAAGAGAAAGAAAAAGAAAGTTAGAAGCCAAGAAACATAAAGAACGAAAAAGAGAGAAGAAAATGAAAAGAAGAAAATCACTAATAACAAACTAACAACTAAAAGAAAACAAGAACTAGAAGAAAAATATAGAGATGAGAAGAAGAAGAAAAGAAGAGAAAGTAGAAGGAACCCATACCTGCATGGGCAGTGGAGAACGGCGTAGAGAAGAGAGAATGAGAGAGAGAGAGAGAGAGAGAAATGAAAGTGAAAGTGAAACCCTAAAAAAATGCAAAAATGTAAAGGATTTCAGTTTAAAAAAAAAAAAGCAAGAGTAATTATTTGTATAGGGAAAAGACATTTTGGCCTCAAATACAAAACTACAGGGAAAGATTATTTCCAATTAAATTTACAATAATATATAATTTATATTTGTTAAAATAAATTAAACTTGAAAATTTTTCTGTACAAGTAACAAATAAAATTATTAATATAGATGGCTTTAGTTTTTACAGGAGTTAGTAAAGAAAGTTGTTACTGCTATTATCATTGTATAATATTTTGACAAGTTTGTAATTCTTAATACTAATACGGCATCTGATAAGTATTTTGATAACTTTATAATTCTTAATAATACTACAGCTTTCTATAATACAATTTGAATCCAGAAATAAACATACCATCTATGTCAATTATTTTTGTAAATTAATATTTTCTAGAGAGAAAAGAATTATTACCACATTAATTACTTAATATTAGAAATTTATAAGAAAATATTTAAGAGATAATTTTTTTTGTTTTATCTTATCTTATATTAACATATTAAAAATTTAATAAAATATCAAATTAATAAGAAAAACGCAGTAAGAAAAGAAAAGAAAAAGAAAAAAAGAAAAACATTTATCTTGCATGAGTAGTAACATGTTAACTTTTGGTAAAAGAAGACAGATGAACTTTATTGCCCAATAGCAAAGTGCTCTTATAGTTACAATAGGAAGATAGAATATTGAAAATTTCGAAGGTTGTTACAACATAATCTCAAATCCTATAATATCTCTAATATATATGCATCCTATAATATCTTTAATATAAATAAATTACAAATTTTTTCATAATTATTTTAAATGAGATAATAAATTTTATATTAATATTTTATAAATATTTATTTTTATTAATCTTCATAATGTAATTATATAATAATTATAACAAATAGTTTATTATTATTATTAAAAATATAAATTTTCTAAATAAGTAAATTTAAATTTTTGGATAATTGATAAAAAAATTATTATCACATCATAATATAATTTACAAATTTCTATTCCAAAATAGAATATTCATTTCATATTATCTATAATAAAATTCAAGTGACGGGAATAAAAAATTATTTTTTATTTTATTTGTGACGACTTAGCGACTCAAATTGTCGCTAATATTCTTTACCGAAATTAATACTGTTAGCGACAGTTTTCGTCGCTAAACCGTCGCTAACAGTATTAAAAAATTTCGTCGCTAAATTTTCTTAAACTAATTTTTCGAATAAAATATTAAAAAAATTTAGCGACGGTCTGTTGTGCTAAAATCCGTCGCAAACATTGGCTGATATATTTGCTGCCAATAATTAGCGACTGTTTGTTTATACGTCGCTATTTAGTCGCAAAAAAAGAAAAATAACCTTCCCACAACGGAATTGTAAAACAGTCACGAATCCGTTGCAAATTTTGCGACAGAAATAATGCCGTCGCTAATTTTAGTCTCTAATTTACATTTTTTTGTAGTGATATATCATGCTTGTGACTCCTATCACACTTGCTATAGGAGCTTTGCATTCTTGCTCATTTTATCTCTTTTTTCCTTACTTAATATTCCATTACTCCTAAAAATATAGCAACAAAATAAAACAAAACATAAAAGATACCAAAATCTAAACAAAATAACTAAAACTAAACATTTACATCACAATTCCAAACAAAAAATACTCACAAAATATGGACTATTCAAGCTCATATCCATTCCCCACACTTAAACCTTTACTTGTCCTCAAACAAAAAATCAAAATGTAAGAAAATACAACACAAACACAAAATACAACCAAAACAACATCATGGAGCCTTTATAAAATACTTGGTAAATAAATGAAACAATTTCCATTCTATAATACATCAGTCTATATTAACAAATCTTTAAGTAATGTCATGGACCATCAAACTTTAACACCTATGAACACCTAATTAAAGAATCAAGAGAATGCAAAACATAAAAATATAGGTACTTTAAAAATTTAATTTCTTACAATATGTATTAATCATTGCATATGTCACATTGCCTAAAGTAACTCTCTCTCATGGTGAACACTTTACTCACACCATTCAAGTATTTAATGGGTTAGTGCTTCACTCAATCCCTTAATATATCAATGCATGCCATAAGCTTATAAATGAGTAAAAATCTCCACTACTAGCAAAAGTTAATGCACAAAATCAAAAGGTCTTAATATAAGTTGTAACCTGGCTTAGGTTAAGGTAAGGATATCTTTTGGATAAGTAGCTTAGATTATGGAAAGGAAAAGAGGCTATCACAACATATGAGACTTACAAATTATAAAAGCATAACATGACTCATTAAAATTCTAAGACTTGTATCTCACTCTGGTTCCCTTTATTTATGTCCATAACTTTTCTTTTGTTATTTTTTTTCCTTTTTTTAGCAATCATTCTCAAGGACATATAGATATTAAAGGAACAGAAAGTAGCTAATACAAATAGACAAATCAAGTTTTCTCATATAACATGATAATCACCAATCCTCCCACAATAGGTTGCCAAAAGAAAAAATTAAGCATTCAAAAATGGATTTAGGTTGTAATGTGCATATTTAAACAAGAAAAAGGCTAATAGCTCAAACTTGGCTACCTAAAGTCAAAAGGGTAGGTTTTTAAGCAAGTTAAAAATAGGTATTTCTAATGCCCTTATCATTTTTCATGCACAACCTATACTAAATATAGTCTTGAAAATTACCAAAAACAAGTTCTAGAATATATAGATATAAAAAGGCTCTCTTCAAGAAAAATATACTTATTAGGCTCAAAAGCTTACAATTTAAGGGTTAAAGCTACTCTAAGCAATGCTTCATTTAAAACAATAAAAAATACATACATAAAGAAAAATAACTTAAAAAGAACATACATTAAAGCGCTTTACATAATCATGACCCTTTATAAGTGCACATAAAATTCTAAAGCTTAATATCCTTTAATATTACTAAAAAAGTTCATCAACTAAACTAACAATTGCAAAATGCAAGAAGTTTAATAAAAATATTCCCAAAGATCATAAAATATAAACGCTCCAACAAACACAAACTAAAACACATACATACAAAATATGCAATTAAAATACCTAACCTAGGTCTCCGCACTTAAAGGACACAATGTCCTTATTGTTGGAGAAAAATGTAAAAACTAAATTCACAACAAGAAAAATAAAACACAGAGAACAAAACAAAGAAAAAGAAAAACAACTAGAGTAATAAAAAAACTAGCCTCAAGAAGGTCCACTTGGAGATCTTGGTGGAGAAGGCGTGAACTCTATGCTTTGCTTGCGAAAGAAGGACATTAACTTGCGACTCATGCTTTGGTGGCTCTTCCTCAAATCACGATATGCGTCTTCATAACCCCCACCTTAGAAGCTAAATTTTGGTTAGTAGCATCCATTGCATCCAAATGAGTAAGCACTTGCTGCCAACCACTAGAACTACCTCCCTCACCAGCCACAGAATCAGACTCCTCATCTTTATCATCCTCATCTTTATCAAAATTTGGACCACTCTCAATAGTAGTGGTTAGTTGCTTGCCCTTACCTATGCTCATCTTCGCAGTGCGCTCCTCATAAGATAAAAACACAGAGGGCCAACCTCCTCTTTTTAATAGTTGAGAATTCCTAAAAAATACAGCATCCAACATTGCAATCTTCTCATTCTCCTCAGGCTCAAAATCAGCCAATTAGCCCAAACATCCCAACACAATTTGGTGTACCAGCTGGTATACATGGTATACCGTTCAATATATCAAATTCAAAAATATGTTTGCATTCTGAGATTTACTATACTGATATACCAAATTCCAAAACATATTTACATTCTGAAATTTGGTATACTAGGTATACTAGTCGATATATCAAATTTCAGAACATAATTTTTACTTTAGAATTTGGTATACCGGACAGTATAACAAGTATATCAGCTGGTATACCAAAAAATATAATAAGATTTAAAATCTGAAATTTGAATTATAGTATTTCTTTTTTTATATTTAAACTCTAACAATAGCATAAATGCAGATTCCATAATTGAAATTCAAACATCAACAACAAATTCTTCATCATTGTATGATAAATTTATCATCAACAATAATAATTTTAATATGTCTTTATTTTTTTTCTCGTGTGGTTCTCTTTGATCAAAATAAAATTATATCAAAGTAATAATAAATAATACTAAAGAAATGGACTTTATTTAGTAGAATGGAATAGAGAAAATTCTTAACAGGATTAGTGCAAATGTAATTATACAATCAAAATTGCTTGTTAATAAGAATTACATAACAATTTGGAAAAAAATTTAATTATGCAAATCTTTTTTGGTGTTCATGCTGCCTTTGATAGATTCAACATTTTCTTTAACAAATTGCTCGAATTCGTCAGCTTTGCCAACAAATTTATGCTTAACATCTTGAGTAATGTTCTTAATAGATACCCATGCATCTTTCATTGTTTGTTTGGCTTTCTCTGTCATCTCTTTTGTTGCATCCTTTGCTTTGTTTGCCATCTATATTTTTCTGACACTCAACATTCTACTTAGTTTATAGTTATAGTTAAAAAAATAATATTGTTAGGTAATTAAATTTGGGTTTCTATTTTTTTCTTCTCTTCAATTTTCCTTTAGATACTTTATACTTATTTGTGCTTATTTTGAATGTTTTTATAGGTGAAATTCTCTTTGTAATGCAAAAAGGAAGGTTTTGGGTAGAAATGAGCTATTAGAATTGTAATGTGTCCACAAAAATAATTTTTCACAACTGTGAAATAGCCTATGAATATAGGCGAGCAGAATTTTTAGTTAATTTTAATTTTGACTAGATTTTTGGGTTAATATAAGCCACACTTTTACTTTAGAACTGGTATTGATAATATGTTAGTTCTTAACCGTTAAAGAAAAAAAAACACACATGCTAACTAAATAATGCTTGTGCAAAAGTTCAAGAGACAATTGGGTTCACTATGTTCATCCACAAATCCCTAGCATGATCATAACAAACTTTAATAGCATTAACTGACTTCACATCTCAACACAATATATATAATATCTAAATAAGATTCTCTATGCTAATAAATAAAGCAACACATGCTTAACTAAACAAAGTGGACTTAACATGGAATACAGTCAAATTAAAAAATTAGCAACCAAATTCACTAATTGTTCTCATCTATAATTGCCAAAAAAATATCTCAAGAATAGTATGATAAAAATTAAAAACTCATTTGAAGAAAATTATCAACTAATATGTAAAGTGCGTCTCAGTAAGGGAAACTCATTTCAGTGACAATACTAATTCATAAAATCAATACAACCTCTTGTGTATTCATCTATAAACTATATACAATGCTGATTCAGTGTGATGTAAGCATTTATGGCCATGAAAACCTCCTAATCTGTAACTGGGCATTAGGTCCTCTGTCAAGCAACCAAATGGTAAGATTCAAGAAAATGCAATATGAACAAAATGATTCAAACAAGATAATCACACTCTCAAAGTTGAAAAACATAGACAATGGAGAATTTGAATCCAGTTGAGGGAGAGAGCAAAACAAAAAAGGAGAATTTGAGAGAAACTAAATTGATTTTAATTGATAATCATGTACCATGATTACATCCAAAGCTTTACAATCCATCAAATGAAAGAATCTTGATAAAAAATAACAATAAAATCTCTTAAAAAATAAAATCAAGTTAAAAGTTCCATAAAAAATAAAGAATTCCCAACAATGCATTGGCAAAATTAGAGTTGCCTGTGACCTAAAACAGTCTTGCAAATCCCTCTTCTACCCCCTCATCCCCTATTTTCCCTATTAATACTAGAGGCTACAACCATAGATAATTACTTTAATTCTTCAACAATTGAATAACTCTTTTTTGCCATTAATCCACCATTTCTATTCCTTCAAAATCATAACAAAGACATAAGATAGGGATGAAAAAATCATAGGAAAGATATATAAATACAAAACAAAGAAAGAGATGAATAAAGAAAAGCACACCTTTGGAGATGGCAACATCAAAATAATCGATGCTCGAAGACAGAGATGGCGAAGGCAAAGTTAAAAAATTGATCAACTTAGAGTTGGGGTGTCGTTGCAAGAGATAGTAATTTGCATAAAACAAGATATAAAGATGAGTCATGTTAGTGCAAGAGAGAGTTTAAAGAAACTAATTAGGGCGTAAAACAAAAAAGAGGCATTTTTCAAAACCAAACATTAAACTAGGGTAATTTTAAAACTTTTAAATTGGAGAATGCATTTTTAGAAATTGAAGTTAAAAAGAGGGTATTTTATGTAAATTCCTCAACATTCAATTGGTCTATAGGCCTATTCATAGACCTAGGCCATAGATAAAGATGAAGGCAAGAATCTTAAGCCTTAAAATTTGTACCAGCTTAAAAGCATCTTATTGTGAGTGACCCAGCATTTCTCTGCTTCATCTATTTTAACTTTTTCTTTTTCCTAAACATAGTCCATATCTTATCTATTACAACTTTTATTCTATTTGCTTCTTATTTTACTGTTTCAAATTTTCTATTTTAACTTTTCTTAATTCTTCTTTTTATGTTTTCTCTATTTACACGTATTTATTAAAGAGTTCAGTTGTGATTTCTCTGCTGGTGCTGTCTTTCAAATATTAGAAAATTTTGTAGCAACCAAACAAGAATTTTTTAGATTACTTTCCTATTCTAGCCTAATTGTGAGAATTATGCCTTAGAAGCTATTAAATAAATCAAACATTTGGAATTGTGCCTTAGAAATGTATCTAGTTTAAAGACTAAGTCTTTAGAATAGTTGTTATTTTTTAGATAATTATTACTGTCTTTTAAGAACCCATGCTGAGTTGTGGGTCCTGATATTTTGCCTTTTTAGTTATCTTTTCCATGTTTTTCTCAAGTTTTAATTAAATGTTTTTTTTATATTTAAACAAGCTTGATAGATGAAATAACATATGTTTTTCTCTGTTTATTCTTTATTAATATATTTTTTATTTCCTTCAAAGTGGTATTAGAGCCCTTTTCTTAAGGGACCTATGAAATCTTTTTTTTCAATAGATTCATAATCGCTTTTCACTGCACTTGCACCACTTGTCTTTAATGGTGAAGGCTACCACATCTGGGAAACTAAGATAGAGGCACATTTAGAGGCAAATGATCTCTGAAAATCTATTGAGAAGGACTACAAAGTTCATCCCTTGCCTGTAAATCCAACCATGGCATAGATTAAGAATTACAAGGAGAAGAAATAAAAAAATCCAAGGCTAAAGCTATATTATTTGCTACAGACTTTCAAGAATTTTTTGTCAGAATTATGATAATGAAATCAACATCTGAAGTCTAGAATTTCTTAAAAAAAATAATTTAAAGGAGATGAAAGAATAAAGGGAATGTAGGTTCTTAATTTGATTAGAGAATTTAAACTTCAAAAGATGAAGGATTTAGATACCATCAAAGAGTATTCTAACATATTACTTAGTATTTCCAATAAGATAAGATTGCTTGGCTCTGAATTTCCTAATTCTAAATTTGTTCATAAACTTTTTGTAATAGTCCCTAAAAGGTTTGAAGCAACCATTTCCTCCTTAGAAAACACTAAGGATCCGTCAAAGATTGGTTTGGCAGAATTATTGAATGCTTTGTAGGCTCAAGAACAACAAAGGTTTGTAAGGTCTAAAGGTTTTATTGAAGAGGCATTATCAATCAGATTCTGCTAACACAACAAGAGGAAGCAAAAATAAGTATCCTTCTAGTAAACATTATGGAATTAAAGGTCATCCATCCTTCAAATGCTGGAGAAGACTTGATGTTCAATGTGAGAAATGTTAGAAAATGGGACACCACTAAAAAATCTGTAAGCAAAAGAATGAGATCACTCAAGTCAATTTGCAATAGAAAAATGTTGCCTAAATTGCAGACTAGTAAGAGGAAGAGCAACTCTTTATAGCAACTTATTTTGCAACCAGTAGCTCTAGTGACAAATGTCTTATAGACAGTGGCTGTATAAGCCATATGACTTTTAATTGTGATCTCTTCAAAGAGCTAGATACATCAATGATATCCAAAGTCAAAATTGCTAGTGGAGAACATATTGCTGTCAATGGGAAGGGAATTGTAGCAATTGAAAGTCTCTTAAGTATAAAATTGATTAAAGATGTATTATTTGTGCTTGACATTAATCAAAATTTGTTAAGTGTGGAACAGCTACTTGAATGAGGCTTTAAAGTCATCTTTAAAGACAATCAATGTTTGACCAAAGATGCAGCAGATAAAGAAATGTTTAAAGTTAACATGAAAGGTAAGAGCTTTTCTTTTGATCTATTATAAGAGGAACAGGCAGCTTATTCCATAATGGCTAGAATCACAAAAACCTAGCACAAAAGATTAGTCCATTTTTACCATGCTGTAGTGTTGAACTTGTAGAGAAAAAAGCTTGCTCAAGGGCTGCCTCAATTGGAATCAGAATTACAAAGCTACAAGGCCAATCAATATGGCAAGCAAGCAAGACTTTCATTTCAAAAATCATCTTAGAAAGCAACAAAGAAGCTGTAATTCATCCATACTGATCTTAAAGGACCTCAGAGAACTCTTTCATTTAAGGGGAGTAAATATTACATAATTTTTATTGATAACTTCACTCGTATGTGTTGGATTTATTTTCTCATATTTAAATTTGAAGTTGTTAGCATTTTTTGGAGATTCAAGCTATGGAATGAGAATCAAAGTGGTTATACCATTCAAATATTAAGGTCTAATAATGGCAAGGAGTATACTTCATATCAATTCAATCAGTTTTGTGAGGAAGTTGGCATTGAGCATCAATTAACAGCTCCATGCACTCCACAGCAAAATGGAGTGAGTGAAAGAAAGAACAAAACCATTTTTAAGATGGCAAGATGTATGATGCACGAAAAAGACTTGCCTAAGGAGTATTGGGCAGACGCAACAAACATGGTTGTGTTCTTGTTAAACAGACTTTCTACAAAAGCTATGAATGGAAAGACTCTTTATAAGGTATGGCATGGGTTCAAACAAAATCTGAAAATTTTTAAAATATTTAGATGTTTGTGTTTTACTCATATGCCACAAGTGAAGAGGGACAAACTTGATAAAATGGCTAAACTTGGTATTTTTATAGGCTACAACAATTCCTCCAATACTTATAAAATTTTTCAGCCTCAATCTAGAAAAATTCTAATCAGCAAAGATGTAGTGTTCATAGAGGATGAAAAGTGGGACTAGAATTAAGAAAATAAAAGGAAAAAAAACTCCAACCAATTTATAGCCAAATGAAGATGATGTTGATGACCTACCCGTTAAAGGGACTAGATCACTATAGACATTTATGCAAGATGCAATGTAGCAGTAATGGAGCCAGCTGGAGTTTAATAAGCAATATAAGACAAAAAAAATGGCTTTTAGCCATGAAAGAGGAGCTAGGCATGATTGAGAAGAATCACACATGGCGGCTTGTTCAAAAGCCTTCAAACAGAAAGGTCATTGGAGTTAAATGGGCTTTCAAAACAAAACTCAATGCTGATAGGTCAGTAAATAAGTACAAAGCCAAACTCATTGTGAAGGGATATGCGTAGGTCTTTGGTGTAGAGTTTTCAAAAACTTTTGCTCTAGTGGCTAGGCTTGACATTATCAAACTACTTCTTACAGTGGCAACTCAAAAGGGTTAGAAAGTTTTTCAGTTAGATGTAAAATATGCCTTTTAAAATGGCTTCTTGAAAGAAGAGATATTTGTGGAGCAACTTTATGGTTTTATTGTGCGGGGTAAAGAAGACAAAGTCTATATGCTGAAGAAAGCTTTATATGGTCTTAAACAGGCTCCAAGAGCTTGGTACAGCCAAATTGATGACCATTTGACATGCTTAGGCTTCAATAAAAGCTTGAGTGAGGCAACCTTGTATGTAAGAAGTGAACACAATGAAATTATCATTTTTTCTATTTACGTTGATAATCTTTAATCCCAAGAAACAATTAGGAGCTCATTAATGAATTCAAGCCTGAAAGCTCAAGGAATTTGAGATGACAGATTTGGGATTGATGACCTATTTTCTGTGTTTGGAAGTAAGGCAACTGAGAAATGAGATTTTCATTAGTCTAAGAAAATATGCTAAGGAAATTTTGAAGAAATTTCATATAGAGAGTTGCAAGGCTACAAAAACTCCTATGAAAGCAAAGGTGAAGTTTTGCAAAGATGATAGATCAGCTAAAGTGGATGAGAATCTCTAAAGAAGCTTGATTGGTTGTCTCATATACCTCACAGCTTTTAGGCTTGACATAGTACAGGCTGTAAGTCTTCTCTCTAAATTCATGCACTATGTAAGTGAAGAACACATGAAAATTGCCAAAAAAAATTCTCAAATATATTAAAGGAACTATTGATTATGGAATCGGGTATGCTAAAGGTGATCAATTTCAGCTGGTTGGTTTTTCTGATAGTGATTGGGCAGGATCAGTTGATGATATGAAAAGCACAATTGGATTCTATTTTAGCCTTGGTTTAGGTGGGATTAATGGGTGCTAAAAAAAGCAAGAAATTATTGCTCAAAGTATTGCAGAAGCTGAAATCATCGCTATAACAGTTGCAGCAAATCAAGCCGTCTAGTTGAGGAAAATACTTCAATATCTAAGTTTGAAGCAGTAAGAATCAACACAAATCTTTGTTGATAATTAAACTGCCATTTTAATTTCCTCAATTCCAGTGTTTCATGGTGAGAAAAAACATTAAGAACAAAATTTTCTTTCTTAGAGAGATTCAGAAAGAATGAGAAGTTTCATTGATTTATTGCAAATCAAAAAATCTAATTGCTGATATATTCACCAAACCCTTGTCCAGAATTAAATTTAAAGAGTTGAAGATTAAAATGGGAGTCCGCATGTTCAAAGGCAATGAGGAGCATGAGAATTGTGCCTTAGAAGCTTATGAACAAGTCAAACATTTAGAATTGTGCCTTAGAAACGTGTCCAGTTTGAAGACCAAGTCTTTAGAACAGTTGTTGCTATTTTTTAGTTAATTATTATTGTCTTCTAAGAACCCATACTGAGTTATGGGTTCTGATATTTTGCTTTTTTTACTTATCTTTTCCATATTTTTCTCAAGTTTCAGTTAAACGTTTGTTTGTATTTAAATAAGATTGACAGATGAAATAATATATGTTTTTCTCTTTTTATTCCTTGTTAATATATATATATATATATAGGTAGACTTAGCGATGAAAATTTTTGTCGCTATTCCATCACTAAAAATATTTGGATGTCAATTAAGCAGCCACATAACTTTCCTCTTCCCAACAAATTAGCGGCGACAATTTTCATCGCTAAAAATATTTAATTTTATTATTATTATTATTATTATTATTATTATTATTATTATTATTATTATTTGAATGAATTAAAATTTATGGTTAATTTTTAATTATAATTTATAAATAAATTATTTAATATTATCTTTGTTTATATTTTCTTAAAAAATTAATTATAAATTTTAATTAATTAAGTTCAAAAATTATTGTAAAAAATTAATTGTAAATTCCAATATAAAAATAATGAAAAAATAAAATAAAATATTTAATATTATCTTTATTTATTTTTAAAAAATTATAAATTTTAATTGATTGAAGAATGAAAAATTATTATTATTATTATTATTATTAAAAAAATTATCACAAAAATCAGTTTTCATCCACGCTGTCATTATATTTTCATTTCAAACACCAAATTAGCATCCAACTTATATAAACCTGTTACATAGTCATTTAAACTTATGCAATTTTTACCATAGGTGTTACTCATTTTCATTTATACCCTTAATTAACGATCTAATATTGTCAAAATTAACTAAAAGTAAAATGACTTAATTTACAATTATTTTAATTCGTATACCCAATTTAAAAAAGTTAAAAATTCAAGAATTTGAAAATGAATTTTGCCAAAAAAAAATTATAGTGGTTTGCTATATCAATAATCAACCATATTTACTCCATATATCAAGTATTACTATAAAAAAAAAAAAAAACAACTTTAGCTGAAATTTTACTGTCGGATTGAAATTCATTGCTAATTATTGATAATTAGTGGCAAATTAAATATTTCAATGCCAAATAAAAAAGTAAATATTATTTCCGTCGCTAATTTGTTGGGAAAGAGAAAGCTGATGTGGCATTTTTAGTGACAGAATGGCGACAAATATTTCCATCGCTAAGTCCATCTCGGGATCCCAATCAACTTAATTCATTTAAACTACAGAATAAATTGATGGAGTTCAATAATTGAAAGGGAATTGTAAGTTTGGTAGAAACATTGAAAGTTTTTAAAGTTGAGTACAAACATTGAAAAATGTCCTATAGTTGGGGGCCTTTTGATGTAATTAACCCTATTTTTTATTTGTTTAATTTATACTTTTCATTTAGGTGTGATTTGCGGCTCTCAAAATGCTATACGACAAGCCGTATTGGCCGTTCATTCCTGTCGGTTAGTCCGCAACTTCAACTCTTTCATGTTTGTTTTAGAATGGCAATATTAATTTTAGTTATGATATTATTTATTTATTTTTTAAGTTTATTACAAAAAGAAGGCTCCAACTATAGAGTGTTTTTCAATGTTTATATCAAATTTCAAAACCTTACAATATGAGCATCATACTTACAAATTTCTTTCAATATTGGAACTCCGTCAATTTATCCGTTAGTTTAAATGGAATAAACTAACTGGGAAGCCTAAGTGGACTTAGTGACGAAAATTTTCGTCGCTAAAATATTTGGATGCCAATTAAGCTGCCACATCACTGCCTCTTTCCTAGCAAATTAGCGATGAAACTTTCCGTCGCTAAAAATATTCAACTTTTTATTTTTTTTATATTTGAATTAATTAAAATTTATAATTAATTTATAAATTAATTAATTTATTTAATATTATCTTTATTTATATTTGGTACAAATTTGATTCCAAATTTTCCCAAACCAAAAAACACACATCAATCCTTTAAATCCATTAGAGTTCGTTATTGCCTAAGTCACCATCCTATTACTAAAATATGCGTGTCTATATATATATAAGAAAATTTTTTAGCGTCATTGATAATTTCTTTTAAAAAAAGTAAATATTTACTTTGAAAAAAAAATTGGAATAATTTCAGAGGAAGAAATTTATGTTAGATATAAAATATATAAACACATATACAACTCATGATTTTAGTATTTTCACATGTACCCAATTGGTTAAGAAGAAGAAAAAAAGAAATTTAATCTCTTGAATAATTATGTTGTCAAGTGCAAATATCTAAGCCAAAAATATGCATGTGAATTACTTATGGAAAATGAATATATCTCTTTTTAGACAGACTAAAACAATATCCTTGAAAGATGTAGCAAAGGATAATTAATCAATGCTGGTATTTATAATAATAATAATAATAATAATAATAATAATAATAATAATAATAATAATAATAATAATAATAATAATAATAATTTTTTAAAAAAATTTTTATTAATAATAATAATAATAATTTTTCATACTTCAATCAATTAAAATTTGTAATTTTTTAAAAAATAAATAAATATAATATTAAATAATTGAATTTATTTATAAATTATAATTATAAATTAATTATAAATTTTAATTAATTCAAATATAAAAAATAGTGATAAAAAATTAAATATTTTTAGTGACGAAACTTGTTGTTGCTAATTTGCTGGAAAAGAGAAAAGTAATGTGCAGCTTAATTGGCATCCAAATATTTTTAGCGACAATTAGTCGACCTAGACATCCCAGTCATCTTAATTATTCGGTTTAAACTAATAGATAAATTGATAGAGTTCCAATATTAAAAGGAATTTGATTAAAAGGAATTTGTAAGTTTGATGTTCGCATTGTAAAGCTTTGAAATTTGATACAAATATTGGAAAATATCATATAGTTGGAATCCTTTTTTGTGATTAACCCTATTTTTTTATTTATATATCCAAACAATAATCGCCTTCATTTCTCCGTCACATGTATTATAAGTCTATGACTGTCACCGATGATGGTCATTTGCTTGGCTTACGAAATCTTAGATTGATCAGTCTTCTTTTATTACTTTAATTCATAATTCAACACCCAAACTGCCTGTTCATCGTAATTAAATTGCGTAGTTAAATTTGCTTTTCTTTTAAATACCTGAAATCTTTATTGAGAAGCAATAACCTTTGACCCATAAAAATGGAGTATATTATAATATGTTAATACAATTAAAGCAATAGCAATATATTCTCCATTTGGATATGTGTGTGTGTGTATATATATATATATAGTTTGGTTTGACATGACAAATGAGTTTTTGCACTAGAGTAAAAGTATTTCATTTAAGATCTTACGAACTGATAGATTTTTTTTTCCCTTTCTAACATCAAAGAGTTTCATAATTTCTAGTAATTATAAATAAATTGAAGATCCTACAGGCCATTTGACATTTTTAAATGGTGTAGACTAAAATGAGATATGCTTGCTGATGCAGATTTATGTAGCGTACACTCTGCAGAAAAGAAATGGTTGGGCGGCATATATATATATAGAGAGAGAGATTCATTCTTTTACTTTATATTATGGTTATTATATTTCAGCACTGGCGTATGAGGAATACACGAAAAACGTAACAGGGTAATCTGTCTTTTCTGAGAAACAATCTCTAGTTGAGCTACTGCCCGGAACAACTATAAAAGGGCAGGCTTCTTCCTCAGATTATCACTGAATATATAACCTCATCTTCATTCTCTTAAATTCTTAAGCATTCTAAGGAGAAGCACCAAACCCCACCTCACCTTATAAGATATATCTGATCCAACACAAGCATGGCTGAAGATTTGGTGACCTTCCTGCTTATGAAGCTCACACAATTTCTTGAAGAAGATGGGGGCTTATTACTGGGAGTTCGGGAAGAAGCTGAGTACATCAATGATGAACTAGATTTCATGAGGACCTTTCTAAGAGTTGCAGAAGCAATGGAGGATGGTAATCCTCAACTCAAATTATTTTCAAAGAAAGTGAGAGATGTTGTGTATGACATGGAGGATGCTCTCGATGACTTCAGACTACGTCTTACTCATGATCATAGGAATGTGTTCTGTTATTCTCTTCAAAAAGTCGCTCACTTTTTTGGAAGTTTAAAAGCTCGGCATCAAATTGCCTCAAAAATGCAAGGCATTAAAACAAGAGTAATATATATCTCAGAGAGACATCGTAGATACTCGATTGGAAATAATATTATGGAACAAGACCCAAGCTTCACTGGTGACAGACAGCTATCCAGACGATGGGATGCCTTTCAAATTGAAGAAGCTGATCCAGTTGGCATTGAAGGCCCCAAAAGACATCTTACAGTGTGGCTCTTCGATGATAAATCTGAACGTGAAGTGATTTCCGTGGTTAGAATGGGTGGTTTGGGTAAAACTACTTTGGTGAAAAAAATATATGATGATGCAGAAGTGAAGAAACGATTTGAGTTCTTTGAGTGGGTCACTCTCTCAGAATCTTTAGTGTTAGAAGAATTTTTAAAAGATATTATTCAACAATTATCCTTTGCACTCCGAATATCAGACCCTCAAGGATTGGACAGCATGGACACTAGAAAGCTGAGGATGGTGATCAACAAATTCCTTAGGGAAAGAAAGTATCTTATAGTCTTGGATAATGTATCTGATGCCAAAGCCTGGGATGCCTTTGGAAATGTGTTGCCGAACAATAGCTGTGGCAGCCGAATATTGCTCACAACGCGAAATCAAAATGTTGCTGCTGCCGCTTTGTCTCATGATAAAGTCTACGAGTTGGGTCGATTACCTGAAGAAGATTCTCAGACTTTGTTTTGCAAGAAAGTGTTTCGGGGCAACTCTTGTCCTCAACATTTGGAGAATGTGATGAAAAAAATCCTGGTGAGATGTGAAGGATTGCCTCTCGCAATTGTGGCAGTCAGCGGGATTCTAGCAGGGAATTACAACAATAGACTTGACAGATGGGAGATGGTTCACTGTAACCTTGGATCTGCATTAGAAAATCATGATAAACTTAGAGGTGTATTGTCACTCAGTTATAGTGATTTGCCTTACTATCTCAAATCATGTCTGTTGTATTTCAGCATATTTCCTGTGGGTAATCCAATTGAGTGTATGAGACTTGTTCGTTTATGGATAGCAGAAGGATTTGTGAAAGAAAAAGAAGGAATGACACTGGAGGAAGTTGCAGAAGGCTACTTGAATGAGCTTATCACAAGAAGTTTGGTCCAAGTTGTAGAGACAACCAGTGATGGACGGTCAAATCCTGCCCCATCCATGAAATTCTTCTGGAAATTATAATCTCAAAGTCAATAGACCAGGGATTTGTGGCAATAGCAAAAGAACAAAGCGTGAAATGGTCTGAAAAAGCTCGCCGCTTATCCATACAGAATGTCATGCCTAGCGTACAACAAGGACATGTCGCATCACGACTGCGTTCACTGCTCATGTTTCGGGGAGTAGAGTCTTTCCCTGAATCCCCTTTATTAAATTTGCGTTCTCGTTGTATAAGGCTGCTGAATGTTTTAGATCTTGGAGGCACACATTTAAAGGAATTTCCGAAGGAAGTTTTGAATCTCTTCCTTTTTGAAATATCTGAGTCTAAGGAATACCAAGGTGAGTTCTGTTCCAAGCTCCATTGGTAGGCTTCAGAATCTTGAGACCTTGGATCTGAAACATGCCCAAGTCACTGAATTACCTTCTGAGATTCTGAAGCTTCAAAAACTTCGCCACCTACTGGCGTATCACTATGAAATGAATTCTGATGATCAAATTCGCACCAAATATGGTTGCAAGTTTCCAGCTCAAATAGGAACTATGCTGTCTGTACAAAAATTGTGCTTCGTAGAGGCAGATCAAGGCAATAATCTTATGATAGAGTTGGGAAAATTAAATCAGCAGAGGAGGTTAGGCATTGTAAAGTTGAAGAGAGAAGATGGGGAGGTTCTGTGCTCATCCATTGAGATGCTGAGGAACCTTAAAGCACTCTCTGTCACTTCATTAGAAGAAAGTGAGTTTATTGACATGAAGACGTTATCTTCACCTCCACCGCTTCTTCAACGACTGTACTTGACAGGACGCTTAGAAAGCTTGCCAGATTGGATATCTACACTTGATAGTTTGGTCAAGGTGGTATTAAAATGGAGTGGGTTAAGTGATGATCCGTTGCAAGTGCTTCAGCATTTACCCAGTCTGATGCATCTTGAATTTGTTCAAGTTTATGATGGGAAGATTATGTGCTTCCCGGCTCAAGGGTTTCAAAGCCTAAAGTTCTTGGGTCTAAACAAATTAGGCAGACTCAACACAATAACCATTGAGCAGGGAGCAATGCCTCGTCTCGAAAACCTGATTATTCAGAGCTGCAAACGGTTGCGGAGAGTGCCATTAGGCATTGAACACCTGAGCGAGCTTAAAGTAGTTGAATTTTTTAACATGCCACTGGAATTCATAATGACATTGCATCCCAATGGAGAAAGTAAAGATTATTTGAGGGTTGAACATGTCCCAGATGTCTACTTCACCTGCTGGTATGATGGCAATTGGGATATGTACTCTTTGTTAGAGATTTTCAATGAGCGCAGGAACTCTGCCAGGTCTGCCGCAAGCATCATTGAGCGACCTCCCTTTGTATGGAAATTATAGGTGTTCAAACACCAAGTTTTTGTTAGTTTGTTTGGTCGATCATGTACTTTTCATGAAGTAGCTTATGGACTCTTCTTTTCTTTCTTATTTCTGACACACTGTCCTGTCTTAATTTGCAGTTGATACTCATACAGTAGTTAAACTAGTGCGAACGAGTTTATAAGTTTGACTTTTCCAGTTCTACGTAAGTAATTACCTTTGCAATACAGTTTTTAATTGATTTGTTACACATTTTTTTATATAGGCATGATTCATGAAAGTAAAATCCTCATTATTAAATTGTTTGTCATTTTTTGTGTTTTTTCTGTTACAAAGGGTTCAATATCGTTGCCCTTTTGAATTTTCATTACTGTAAAGAACAATAAATCTGAAAACAAATTTCCTGTTTATTTTTCTAAATAGATAAAACCGGTTTGATATCCAAACTAAAAATCAGAATTATGGTTGTAAAGGTTTTTTCTAATACTTGGCCTTGAAGCTCACCCCGGAGCTGGTAGGGAGGCTCTAAAGTTCAACCTATAATTCAGGATTATAACTGTTTTTGTTTCTGTTTTAAACTGTTTAAAGTTTTAGTACGTTTGAAAATCAACGAATTTATTGCTCCACACTCTTGTTAGGGCTTTAAATTTTTTATTTGATGTGTGTACCGAATTTCTTATTAGCAGCCTTTGTTGAAACATGATATTACTCTATTTTTTTTTAAATAAAATAAAATCAGACTTTATCTTAATTTAGAGGATTCGAGAAACATTATATAAAAAAAAATCGTGTATACAAAGAAGAAAGCATTTTTCTCATCTTCTCTTCCGAATAAGTGCTAGAGATATATCGGTAACAAAAATAATGTGTAAAATAATTTAAAATAAAAATTCACAAAAAAATTATATTTAAATTAATAGTTAATATTATAAAGTGAATTTGATATTTATTAAAAATTAGTATGTTCAATCTTAAATTAAAATAAAATTTTAAATAAGATTAAATATTTAATATATAAATTTAAAAAATAAAAAATATAAATATCGATATCAGTATATATAATAAAAAGTTAACTACTCTATACGAGTGTTACCCAGCATGGCCGGCATCGGACTCATTCATCCTGACCAAGCAATATGAAGCCATACATAATCTTAAAAATTGTATAATATAATTATTGAATAATTTAAGCAGTGTGAAATAGAGGTGGTAAATGGGCGAATTGGATGAGTTTGAGTTGGGTCATTAATGAATTAGATCATTAATGGGTCAAAAAATATGAGTTATTAATGGGTTGGGTCATTAATGGATTGAGTTTATTTGAATCGATCCATGGATTTGAGTTAATTTTAAATGTTTATTTTTAAAAAATATTCAATCGTAAACGTATTGAAAGTTTTTATTTAATATTTCGTCATGTTGAATTAAATAATTAGAATATACTATACTGCATAACAGTTGATCATTAGAAAGAATAATGTTTCGATTATAATTTAATTTTTTAATGCTATTAACTTTCAATACTTATTCTAATAATTGTTATTATTCAAAAAAAATAAAATAAAAGAAGAAAAATTGTTATTATGTATATATATAATGGGATCTTTAAATTATTTATTTGAAATACGATTATTTTTTCTTTTTCTTTTTCTTTTTCTTTTTCTTTTTTTTGTTCATTTTTAATATTAAAATAAATTATTTAAAATATATTTTTCGTATTATTAACTCGCTATCTTTTTCGTATTTTTGACTTTTGGAAGCCTATTTGACCTCAAATTCACTTCAAATTTCAACCCTATGCTCACTTGACTATTCCTTTCAAACGGTCTAATAAAATATTTTTGACTTTCGGGTGTCCTTTCGGGTCCGAAAAACACTATTTACTGTCGGAAAGTACTATTTAGGGCTGACCCGATGTTGATATCATTATATACCCAATGGGTCAAGATATTTAAATATTAAAAACACCCATTGGGTTAATACTCAATGACCCAATGGGTTGAAAAGTAAGATGGGTCAATTTTGGGTTGATCCAATGAATATTGGGTTGGGTTGGGTTGGATTTGGTTGAAAAATAAAATGGGTCAATTTTGATTTGACCCAATGGATATTTATATGGATTGGATTGGGTTTGAATCAATTTTTTTGGATGAATTTGGATCGACCCATGGATTTTGATCAATTTTATCAGGTCTAGTGTGAGATATACATATAATTCTTTTAAAAAAAATAAAAATATATATTCATTTTAGAGTTGGTCTTCTAGTAAAAGTAACCACAAATTCTCTTTCTTGCAGATGCAGGATTGTATTTGTTGCCAAATTAGGTGAAGTTGTGATGGAAATAGTTGGAGAATAGCAGAGGCCAGGCTTTGATCTACTGGCAAGCAAAGCAAGCTATGGCATTGGAGAATGATAAGATAAATGAGATTTTTCTCCTAATTTATTGTATATACTTGCCTATGAAGGAGAATGAGAATAATATACTTGCCTATGAAGGAGAATGTCTGTTCTCATTGGTACACAAAAAGAATGAGCTTCACCAAACATCTTCACTGTTCCCATCTCAAAATTACATTGAATTTCTGTTCTACCAAACATTTATTGTGAATTTTATATCCTCTCTACAACCAATCACTGCCCTCCAATTTTCAACACCTCTTGGAATTAGGCCAATGTAAGCAGCTAATAAATCTTTCTTTCACATGCTTTTTTTTTTTTTTAATTATTGTTTCTTTCAAAGATAAATTTTTACATGCTAAATGTCAATTTCTAATGTGGACGATAACTACATTAACAACATCAAAGCTAGAGATTAAAAGATTGTTTCATTTGAAAATTAATATGTTTAATTGTTATTTCATTTGTTAATTATTAATTATAATGCTAATAATTAGTTATAGATAAATAATGTTATTTATAATTTCTATTTTGCATTTACCATATAATGTTAAATTTAAATTCATAACTATTTGCATTTTAACATATGAAATTAAAATAGTAATATTTTAAATTAATTAAAAATTTGAAATTATATTTTAATTATTGATAAAATAAACTTAATTGCATTCAAAAAAAATAAAAAGACTTAATTTTTAATATATCAAGGGTTTTAAGACAATACTAAAAATTCACAAATATTTAAATTATACCGAACAATATACACCCATATTAGATCATTGGAAAATACAATCTTCTGTCATTTTTGTAATATATACACACACCAATTTAGATAATCATAGGAAAATTTATAATAACTATAATTAAAAAAATACAATCATATTATTCAAATACTATAATTGCAACCTCAAATATTAAGAAGATATAATGGCAGAGTTATGCAATATTATTTCTATATGCAGATAAATATAAATATTCATAGAATTTTTTATAATATAATTAGGCTAAAAAATTATTATATTAGAATATTATGATTAGTATTAATAAAAAAAAGTATAGAATGGAAAAATAGATTAGAAAATATAAAGTTGGAGCTGAAATACTCAAGTTTTTGAAATTTGAATCCAACAGCCATGTTAATTCTTCAACAATTTAATCAAGTAATTTAACTTGATTGTATATTGGATATATAGAAAGGAGAAATGGAAAACAAATGGTATGTAAACATAATTGTAACAGATTGTAACGTCTCTAGATCCATCGTTAGTACGATATTGTCCGCTTTGCAACCTGTCACTCTACATGTCTGCTTTGGTGATCATGCCGGAGCTAGGTGACTCACAGTTTTGCTTTTGAGGTACCCTCAAAATGCATCGTATTAGTGAGATGTATCCACATCCTTATATGGCATAGTTCGTTCACCACTCTAGCCAATGTGAAATCTCACAATTCACCCCTCTTAGGACCCAACGTCCTCACTGACACACCGATTCGACACCGACTCTGATACCAATTGTAACGTCCCCGGATCCGCCGCTAGTACGATATTGTCCGCTTTACCACCTGTCACGCCACATGTCTGCTTTGGAGACCATGCCGATGTCAGGTGACTTACGATTTTGTTCTTAAGGTTATCCCCAAAACGCGTCTACTAGGGAGATGTATCCACATCCCACATCGGTTGGAGTGGAGAACGAAGCATGCATCTAGTTCCTTTCTGTGGAGGTACCCCCAAAATGCGTCATACTAGGGAGAGGTATCTACATCCTTATATGGCATACTTTCGTTCACCACTTCAACCGATGTGGGATCTCACAATCCACCCCCTTTAGGGGCTAGCGTCCTCGCTGGCACACCGATCCAACACCGGCTTTGATGCCAATTGTAATATTCCCGAATTCGCTGCTAGTACGATATTGTCCGCTTTGCCACCTGTCACTCTACATGTCTGCTTTGGAGACCATGTCAGAGTTAGATGACTCACGATTTTACTTTTGAGGTACCCCCAAAATGCGTCGTATTAGGAAGAGGTATCCACATCCTTATATGGCATGTTTCGTTCACCACTCCAACCGATGTGGGATCTCACATAAATATAGTGAACACAAATAATACCAATATCTAGCAAATTGTGTAAATTAAATTTTAATATTCTAAACAATATTTGCAAGTTTAGAAATTATCCAAGATCATATATGATACAATTGATTTAACTTTTTAATTAAAATTTATACGGTAAAAGAGAAAAAAAAAAAAGTTACTAACCTTATTCATGATTGCAAAATCACCTTCTCTATACAAGAGATTCATCCACTCCCATCTTCTCTTTTCATCATTTTTTTCAACATATTTTTTATGTTTGGTAACTATCACTTAACGTGATGGGAGATGGAAGAGTTTTCTATTTATAATAAAACCCTAATGAGTCTAATATTCTCTGTAAATCCAATAACCATTATTTTAGCCCATTTTACATTAAAATCAACTTGAGTAATGTGAGCCACACCCTTATGATTATTAATTTAATGTAACAATTTCTCACTTGACCTATATTACGACTTGATAATCTAACAATATATTTTAAGCGCACACCATACATTGAATCTATCAAGTCATCAAACTTAAATGAATTAAAATGATGGAAGCATGGTGGTCACAAGTTACCTAACGACATGATTTGTTCCATATATCACACAATCAATTCAACTCAAAATAACTATCATCGAGAAAAAACTATAATAGTCAACTATAATTTTTTTTTTAAAACATAATTTGCCATTACATTTATTACTCACCTAAGAGATTCCCATGTTTTAAATTGAACTAATTTTTTCTAATTTATTTTAATGTCATGAATATATATAAGAAATTATATTATTATAAATTATATTATTATGACCAAAATTTGTCAATTTTCAAGAATAAAAATTTGGCACATAGCTGAGAATGGATCTAAAATTGTGATGGTGAAGATTGACTAAAGAACAATGCATGTGGATATAATACATTTTATTCTTATTCCTACATCAATAAATCATTAAATAAATGATGTAAAATGACAAATAAGTGAATGGGTCATATGGTATTGCCCTTTCCCTCATGGTACGTTTGTTTTCAATTTTAGTTAATTTAATGCACATAATTTATAATTTGATGCACATAATTTAAATTATATTCAAATTTTGACTCCATCAATATTAGAATTCTGACTGTTGGACGTGGATTGGATTGAGCATAAGATGAATTATGTAGGAAAATACAATCTTATGTCATTTTTGGACTGTTGTGGATTGGATTCATATTTGATCCAACCAAATTCAAATCAATTTTTTTAGACAAAATAATCCAATTACAAATATTTCACCAATTAAGGGTTAATTATAAATTAAAGCTCAGACTATAGGATATTTTATAATATTGGATCACATCTTCAAAATCTTACAATGTCATTCCACAACTTCGACTTGCCTTTCAATTGAGGGATTTTATCGCTATTCCATTGCTATTGAAAGGGAATGATGGAATAGCGAGGAGTCCCTCAATTGAAAAGGTAGTTGAAGTTGGAAGTTGACAGTGTATAATTTTAAAAATGGGGTTCAACATTGTAAATTACCATATAGTTGAGATCCTATTTTGTTATTAACCCTTTAATTAATTATTTAACCATAAGATTTGTTCTTGATAAAAAAAAACCATAATATTTAATATTGCTGTAAACAATTCATGCAACTAATTGAAAAAATATATATATACATGAAATTAATTTTTTATTCTTGGGTAATTATAATGAAAGCAATAAAATAATTTTAATTGCATTTTATAACCTGAAGCTATATTAATAGCTATTATGAATCCTAATTAAAATTAACTTTAATGCGAATCAATTTGTCATAATTGACTCTAATACCACATGTAAATTAAACTGTAATATTCTATACAATATTTGCAAGTTTAGAATTCACCCAAAATCATATATAACACAATTGAATCAACTTTTTAATTAGGATTCATGCTATAAAAGAGAAAATGAGATACTAATCTTGAGCCATAATTGCAAAATTACCTTCTCAGCGCATGGAATTTATCACTTTCCCCTTCTCTTTTCGTTGTTTTTTCAATGGTATAGGAACTTTTTTTTTTTAAGTTTGATAACTGTAATTTAATGTGAAGGGAAAATTTGATAACTGTAATTTATAATAAAACTATAGTGACTCTAATATTTTTTACAAGTCCAATAACCATTATTTTGAACTTATTCGAACATTAGAATCAATCTGAATGATATGAGTC
>CM075820.1:11034372-11296461 GCA_037975025.1 Excoecaria agallocha
ATTTAGGTTTCGAGTTGCTTAAAGATTGTCCTTTCTGTGGTCACCTTTGAGTTAATTTTGCTGTTAAGTATAGCTGGAAATTCGATTGGGTCGTTTCCACAATAAATGACGAATAAGAACAAGATTCTCATACCGAATTCTCTTTGCGTCTTCCTATTTTTGGCGGTCTTCAGTGGCTGTTTTCTTATTCTATTTTCATTTGTGGATACTGTTTGCCTATATCGGTGAACTTGAATTTGTGAGCTAAACCATATATGTAGTCCTATTTTTGAAGCAACTGCAATATTAATTACAGCATTAGGAGGGTCTTGTTTCAATTTGATTACCAAAGATAAAGAAGAAGATATGATAGTAAGCTTTCCAGAAAATAGATTCGTACTCAAGAAACCATTATCTGCACGAAAATTTGTCCTAGGCTCACTGAAGGTCTGTGACCTTAAAGTTCAATTAGTCTGTTTCAGACTGTGGTTACACATCATTCAATCAGAAATAACATAATGAAGGATCTTGCAATTAAGTGACGGGTTAGGTTGTACTTGGAGATTCTTTGTCATAGATTCAACTTTCTAATTTGATTGTATTGACTAAAATTCTTGAAGAAGGTAATCCCCTGCCCTGGGGAAAAAGAACAATGCAAGCTGATATTAGTCATCAGCCATAGACAATTATGCACAATGAAGTTCAAATAATGACTGTTCTTTACTGCTTAAGTTGTTCTTTTTGCTTTTATTAGTACATACAAACGGTAGTGGGAGATGTACATCATATATGATTTCATGGTTTTCCTTTATGTTCTACAATATGACATGTATTTGGGGATTGTATAGACACCCATGTAGCTGTACTTAGACACTCTTGAACACATTATGATATCCATTAGGAATGCTAATCAGTCAATATTCTTCTGAACTCAACATCATCAGTTTTTAAGCATCTTAGGTCTGGCTTGTCTCATTTGATGGTATATGGTTTTTTTCTCATTTCTTTGCTTCTTTCCAGTCTTCTCTATTTTAATCAACTTAATAGTTTAGCTACATCATAACTGGTGCGTTTGATTTTAATATCTCTCTCCGTCTCGCTGACTATCTCTCTCTCTCTTTCCTTTTTTTTTTTTAAAAAAAAAATAAACCTTCTCGCCCTAATTCACTCTGTTGGCCTAATAGTGGTTGTGGTAGCTGAGTTAATATTTTTTAAATGTTCTTGTTTGAGCACAACTAGAACAACTTCATATGGGCAATGCAAAATAGAAGCAGCGAGTTATGTCTATATTTATTCTCTGCATAATCTGGCTAGTCTTTTTGCATAAAGACAAATATTGACGTCTCTTTATCTTATACTTCCCCACACCTCTTCTATAAATCATGCTGCTTCTCCTTATCTTTTACTTCCCCTTATTTCTTCTGTGATCCTAATCTAACCTAGTTACTCATGTTCTTTAAATTCTGATTTCTGGTAAGCCCTTATCAGAACAAGGATGTTGTTCGTTGTTGCTGTAATGCTGGATTTGAAGTCCTTATGCCAATTTTGTTTCTTCCTTGGAAAAATTATTAACATACAATGGATTCTAATTGTTGCAGATGTGACTAGTCACATGCTGTGAAAGTGGTGTATGATGCAATATGAGCCATAGCTTTGTATATGTTATTTGAACAACCCGTTTCTTGTTACTTTTTGTGTGATGGCATGTTGCCCATTGCTAAATGCCTGTTAATATTGGTGCATGACTATTGATAGGAGTTGGTTGTTCTTGAAGGTGCACTTGGCTTGGGTTTTCTGCCTTGAAGATATATCAAGGTACTGATGGACCAGCGTGACTTGAAATCAAGTGGAATGGCTAACAGTTTGAGGCACTTTCATTCACTTGAAGGGCCAGATCCTGTAAGAAAGGCAAAGAGTTCATCTGATTCGCATGAAGTAGTTTCTGATGTAGGTCCTGGATTGGATAAACAAAAGCATGGTTCCATTGCTGATCCTGAAGTTAATTGTTGTGAATATGCACAATCAGCAGAAACTGAAAGCAAGTATTTAGATCATGATCAAGTTTCTCTCCTTTGTTGCAGCAAAGAGAATGCTGATGAGTCTATGCTCTTGTCTTCTGTAGTTTCTCCGTCAAGCAGTTTGGAACTCATTAAAGAGAATTTTGCTGAAGTAACCTGTGGGGCAATGTCAGGCAATGGAAACCTACAGGATTCTGGTACATCCACATCATCCTTCAGGGTTGTTGATTGCAGTCCTAATATTTCCATGAAGAGTGATGTTAGCATGGAGGGCACACGAACCCTTGTCAGAGAAAGAGATGAAGTGGAGGGCAGAAGAATGAACGAGCATTTTTTAGATATTGATGAAGATGGTTCTAAGTTGGTGATTGCAACTTGTCAAAGTAAACAACTTACAACTGAGTCTGCCTCTTCCAACTCAACACCAGCTTTCCTTCCAGCTTCTTCAAATGATAGCTGCCAGGATACATCAGTGAATGCCAAGTCATGTGAGCATAGTAAGCATACTGATATTGGCACTTGTATATATAATGACTTTGAATACAAGTCACATGAGTCTGCAGTAAAAATTTCACTGTTGAGTGTAGATGCTCAAAATGCTTCAAAAGGTGGAGCGAATCTTAGAGGCTTGTCAGCTGACAAGGAATGCCATATTGGTAACCCCTTGAAAACTCCTGTTGGAACAAGATGTGATGAGGTTGTTGGGATGATAAAAGATAGTAATCTTGCAATTGCGGGGAAAAATGAGCTTCAGAAACCCAATCCACCTGAGAAAGAAAATGCAGATTTTCTTGAAGTCAAGCCATGTTTTGAGTTGAATGATGTACTAGAGGCGGTCCAGCGAGTTCCCAGAGATGAGGCACCAGAGGGTGGGACATACAAGGGAGTCTCAGGAAGATGCTCTTTTGTACAAGACCAAAGTGGTGAGACTGTTCATACGAGTTCTGTTGATTCTGCAGTTTCAGATAAAGGCGGCTCAATGCAAACTGGAAGCAAGGTCCACTTTGGCTATGAACAAGGTAGGTGTGACAGTTTTTGTTCACGCAAAGATGAGTTTGATCCTTGTTTTTCAAACAGAAGCTTAGATGCCAAAGAGACATCAACAAACAGGGATCATATGAGGAAGCACAAAGATGATGGCATGCATGAACAGATTTCATCTCCTTTTACTATAAAATCAGAATACCTAACTTCTAGTGATAAGCCAAAATGTGCTTCCAGATTTGATCTTAATGAAAATATCCTGGTTGATGAAGTGGATTACCAAAAACTATCAACCAAAGGAACATCTTTTCATGCAGAAGCTGTATCAAAGCCGATACCCATGGTAGCTAAATCTGGATTATCTATAGGTTTACCTAAATCCTGTATGCAACTTGATGAAGCAGGTGGTTGGAGGGGATCTGCAGCAACTAGTGCTTTCCGACCTACTTCTTTTCCTCAATTGCATAAGTAGGACTAAGGCTTCATCTTTGGTTGACGATAGCAAGAGCTCAGAATGTTCACAGGTTAATGGGTTTGACCTCAACATTGCTGCTGAAGTAGGTGACTGTGACATGGAATTGCTTCAAGAGAAATGTCTTCAACCAGTGTCACGTTTCCCTTTTGAAGAGCCTTCTATAGGGTTTAGTTCACCACGAGCAGAAATGTTCAACATTGATCTCAATTGTGTCAGGTGAGGACGATAACAATGGTCGTCGACTATTTTTACCAGCATCACCGTTAAGAAATTCTGTTAAGGATTTTGATCTAAATCACAACCCAATATCTGCAAATGAATACAGTGATTCTCACTTGTCAGCACAGGGAGCCTCAACGCAGAAAGACAGGGTGGTTGGTGATTCTGTGGTTACTTTCTTGGAAAATTTGAAACAGCCAGAATCTAACAGGGTAAGATCATTGTACCAAGCAGATTTAAGTTCCTATGCAGAGCTTTAGTCATGGGCAAGCCAGACCCTTCCTGATGGCTGCTCCTGCTAATCCTTCCCCCAAATGAACAATTGCAAAGTGTTGTAACTCTGCAGCCAAGGCAAACTTACTCATCATGTCCACCTCCAACATCTTTTCCATCTCACGCTCTGTTGTGTAATAATGCATTCTTCATTGACCCTACCAACCGCTTATCCTCGAGTGTCTATCCTCCTGGTGTCATATCTTACAACATAACAAATCCACATGTAACTTCTTTCTTACCCCAGATATTAGGTTTCCAGTGCCCCTTCTGCCTTTTCATATGTCATGCATGGTCCTAGTGGACTGAGTTCCAGTGATATTGCAATGGCGAGGCGGGCCAGTTTTGATCCAAATGGAGGGGTAGCTTTATCGGAAAATGGAAGCAAGGGTGGAAATGGCGGGCCACTGTCTGCTCATGTAAATAATACAACAAATGATCAAATGAGGTCGTTCCAACAATTTGCTTTCTCTTGCTACACCAACAAAGAGGAGAGAACCAGACGGAGGATGGGACTCTCACCAGCTTGGCTTTAGACAGATGACTTCCTAGCTTTCCAGGGCTGTCAACATCTAACATGGGCAACCTTGTATTTGCTGTTGCTCAATTCTTTAACTTGACCATTGAGGTAAAAAGAGTCAGAAACCTTTGGCTCATAAGTACGAGTTGAGAATGCATCTTCATCATTTTTACTTTTTTCAGTTTATATTATATTACTTGAGAGTTTGTACATATCAGATATTTGATTCTTGACATAGGTACCAAATATTTATTGTTGGATTATTTCTTCCTGGAAACTGATATACTTGCATGCACAGAGATGTTACCATATAACTATTCTCATGACATTTTTGTTATTTTCTCTCACCCAACTTTAATAATCTCTGAGGATAAATTGCATTGTTATTGTCGTTTTTCTTTCTTGTTTAGTTAGTTTTGTACCACCTTCTAATTTTTGCCTTTGTTATTCGCTGTTACTGCAGTATTTGCTTCTAAATCAGTACTTTGCAGGCCTAAAAGCATGTTATGGTGTATATTTATATACTGCAATTTGCAAGTATATGTTAGTGGGTATGCTTATTTGTACACCTCTTACTTTATGCAAGAGTAGGGCTTCTGTGATTTGTCATCTATATATTAATGTTAAGCCATATTTTCACAGAAATAAGTAATCAAAGTCTTCACTTGAGTGGCACTGTGTTGTTGATATCGCCATTCTCAGTAAACCTAAAGAAACAGGAGTCTCATTCAATTCTTGCCAAAAGGCTCTAAGTGAGCTTGGACAAGGAAAAACTCATGTGGGCTCAGTTGGGCCCTGTCACTACTGAAAACATAGAAACAGAAACTAATGACGACGAAAAATATCACACACCTGACACTACTGCATTAAGGATCCACAATTCTGTCCTTAGTACTGCATTCCAGACTTCGTTCTCTTTCCCTTCTATAAAAAAGAAAAAAAAAAGATGCATAATTCTTAATGATACACTTATCATTAAAAGTTTGCAGTTCAATTCATTCTATTTATTCTGTTGATTACGTGCGAAATTATTAATACCAGAAAAGGTAACAAGCTGTCATCTTAGGCCAAGAGGTTCTCATAATTCATCAATAAAACAAGTGGCTGTAGAGTTGCCCTTTAGCTTATTATTATTGTTTTTATTGAACTAGACAAGTAATGACCATCCAAATCCTAGCTGTACCATCAAGCGCCATAATAATCACCACGAGAGAGAGAAATCTAAAAATGCTGCATTTTTTTTAGCTGATATTATTAGTTAATATAATGTGACAGTTAAAAATTGAAGTATCAGGACTGTAGACTTTCTCGCTTGAGTCCAATCAAACTCAACTGGAGGACAAAGGAATTAACAGCTTCACCAAGCCAAACCTGTAACTTTAATTTAACATAGAAAAATAAATGCTTAGCGTCCAAAAACCAGAAACTAGGAGAGCAGCTAGTGGGTTGGAGAATGTGTGTTAAAAATTTAATAATCACTTGAATAGAAAATCTTTTATCTTAATTGGGATTTTTGTGTCACAAAATCCCAAATTAGAATATTCAGCCACCCACCTTGAGGCTTTCTGGATATTAACACAACCCAAAAGGGAATGTGGCTCGCCCATTCAAAACTTTAGGTTAGGTTTATCCTGTCTATTGTTATTCTAATAGATTCTGTGTTCTTTTCTTTTAGGGAAAAAAGCAAGATTATTAATAGATAAAGTTAATTTTTCTCAATTGATTTTCAATTGAGTGATAATTGACAGTTCAGTTTAAGGGGTGATGGTATAATAGTTCAGTTATTTTATCATAGTCCCCAATCGGTATTCAAGACAATAATGGCATTGGAATTAACTGCATTTCAACCAATCCTCACCTCTTTATGCTTCACTCAACTTCCTAAATACGTTAAAGAATTTCATTGGCTGCAGTGTTAGCTTCAACAACCTTCAAAATCATAAAATTTATATCCTAACAGTAAATCGATCTGGCTCGAAATGGAATCTGGCTCGAAATGGATTCATTCCGGATTGATCGATGAGATAATATTGGGATGATTTTGGCTAAAAAGTAAAACAAAGATAAAATAAATATCTTGATTGAGCTTCAATTCTAAATTCTCTTGCTTTTGCCTTTTCTCAGTTTTCTATGTGTATATATATATTTTAATTATTTTATTTGTTCTTTTTTATTTGTTATTTTTTTATAAAATTAAAATTTTTATTTATTTATTATTTTTAAATTTTTAATATAATTTAATTTATTTTTTTTAATAAAGTTAGAACTAATCAGATTTGATAATTTAATTTTAATCACATAATTTAATATTAAATTTAAATTTATTTATTATTTTTAATAAAAATAATAAAAAGTGATTAATAAAAAAGAACGGAATGAATATAAAAAAAAGGTGATAAATTTAACAATGGGTGGAAGAAACGTGTGAAAAATAATTATCTTAGCACTTATAATAATGGATAATTACCACTTAAACTCCGTTATAATTATAAAAGTTGCTTTAGAAATTAGAAAGATAAAATTAAGATTAGGGTCCCACTAATTAGTGGATTTTGCTGTTTCAAAATTTTTTTTAAAAAAAAATAGAATAGTTTCTAAAGCAGCTAAGAGGATTTGTTATGTCTCTAATTGCCATTGGCCCCAACAAAAATCTTTAACTGTTTTGACTGTGATTACCTTCTAGAGTGCAAAATGGTAGGTAATTAATTATTAAAATTGAGGAAATTACATAGAATACAACTTTTTTAACTTTGATTTTTAAAAATACCATCATCAATTTTTAAGTTTTAAAAATACCATTTTTTTAAATTTATGTTTTTAAAAATACCACTTTTAGTTTAGGACTTTTAAATTGCCCCACAAATAAACGAGTCCACCAGCTGATGCCACAAGATGAGAAGATCTAAATGGCAAAAAGCTGAGATTAAATCTAAGCCAATGGCTTTGATCAAGGTCATAAACCTGGAGAGAAGGAGGGGGAGGAATCTGGCAATGATGGTGGTGGTTGCCATGGTGACGGTGGTGGTGAGACGACCGTAAAGCGAGGAAACGGAGAGGGCGTTGGATGGAGATGAGGTCAATGAATGAAGGAGAACTCAAAATCTGATTAAAGAACTTGCAAAACTGATCGGCTAAATCATGATTTCACAAAGAGGTAAAGGTGAGAAGATCTGGTGGAAGTTGTCCACCGGCAACTTGTTCATCGCGCAATGAATCCATTGGCTTTCGGATCAGCCAGCTGATTTTTTTACAGATCAGAAGAGGAAAATAATGGGTCAAATATAAAGGGAATACAACAAATAGGGTTAAACACACTCCTGAATGTGACACAATGTTGTATGTTTTGTAGGAAAGGATGCAACTGATGATTTCGAGAATGTGGGTCCATGAGCGCAAGCGCTAAAGATATGATGGAACAATATTACATCGGAGATATTAATCCTTTAACCATCCCTAAGAAAGGCCGAATATAAACCTCCAAAGCAGCCTCTACTACAATCAGAGACAAGACTTCTGGAGTTCATTATCAAGCTCCTGCAATTACTCGTTCCCCTTGTATTCTAGGTTTGGCTTTTGGCATCCGCTTCTACACGAAATCAACTTAAGGTCTTGTCTCCAGCAGTTTAGAGCTTTCCCCTTTCCACTAGTTTAATCGAGCAATTAAAGCTTGTTTCTTGGTGTCCTTAATGTTGTTCCGGTTATGTTTGCAATCATAGACTTGCGTATAGGACAAACCTGGTACTCTCAATTACTCTATTTATCAGGAAATGAAAAATGCACTAAAATCTGTCATGTCATGATCTCATCTTATGTTTGATAGCTAAAACTCAGTAGAAATTACTTAACTGTGGTGTCTGTTCTGTGAATGCTTTGTTAGAATTGCATCTTTATTTTGTTCCTTTTATATGTTAGTTAAGATTTTAGCTTTCAACTTAACTGTGATTTCCGTAGGGGTGGATTTGTCTGAATCTGCTTTAGCACCGTGAAATGAATGATCGGTTCTAAAGTCTTCATAAAACCCATTGATGTGTTTGGGTGTGGCCATGAAATTTTTCTGGTTCTTTCTTGAACATGAAATTTCGTTTGTAGTCCACCATAAAAAGATTTTACTGTATTTGTCCATGTGCTTCTCTTTTAAGCAATAACGATATCTGCGCTGAAGTCTTGCTCAGAATAGATTTTCGCCCCCTGATCTGCAAATTTTAACCTGATTTACTCATGCAAATTTTATATTAATCAATGTAATTTTACTCTTTTGTTATTAGTAAATAGTTGATTGTTGTATCTAAATTCTAACTCTAAATGTCTATTACTGCATTCCATAATTGCTTAGATGGACGTAGAACCCATAAAATTAGCCTTGGATCAAGCTAATTATTCGTTAATTCAGAAAGTACATATTTGTAGAGTACTATTTGTAGGTGTTATGGATAGGGAAAATACTAAATAATATTGATATGATGTAAATCTCTGCCATGGTTAGCTAACTGGTTTTTTTCTTGCTAAACCATGAAGAATTTCTATGATATGAAAACACTACAAGAAAAATGCAAAATATTTTGTCCTCGCTAAATGATGATTTTTCGTCGCTAAATCAGTTTAGCAAGGATTTAGCGAGGACAAAAATTTTGTAACAAAAGTCATCCTAGCAGAATTTAGCGAGAACTTTAGTCCTCGCTAATTTTTGCGAGGACTCTATATTTTGTGAGGATTTAGTCCTTGCTATCGTTTGCGAGGAATTAGCCCTCGCTAACTTTAGCGAGGACTAAATCCTCGCAAAAGATAGCGAGGACTAAATCCTCGCAAAATTTAGCGAGGACCAATATCCTCGCTAAATTCAGTTAGGAAGACTTTTGATACAAACATGAGATTTATCTTTACTAAATGTTGATAAAAACTTATTTTTATTAATTTAATATGAAAATTTTATTATTTAAACAATAAACTAAAAAATAACAAATTTATATTTACTCAATATTTAATATAACAAAAATATATATTAATGAATAAATTGTTATTTACAAGTGTATAATATTGCTAATAATATATCTAAAATGATACATGCATATATAACAATAACAATGAAAAGTCACAAACAGTTCATAAAATGTTTATTATAGCCTAAAGCTATTTTTAATTTGACAAATCCTCTTATTCTTAATTTCACTGTTTGTGATGTTTGTGAGTGGTTCTTTCAGATAGAATTCTTGCCATGTTGTATCCAAGTGATCTAAATACCATTTGTCTTGGTTGCTCACTATGCACCTCAACCCAGCAGTAACCACATGCTGAGCAACACCGCCACTAAACGTGCATGGGAAATTGTAAGACAAAGAGGTTAAAATGTGGAATCTTTTCACAATTTTGAAAAAGGAACAGCCTGGAGCTCATCTTGTAGAAGCAGTACAAGCAAAAAGATTAAAAATTTCCATGTATTGGTTCATGAAGAAAGAAGGGTGTAGTTTTACAAATCTCAACCATCAACCACAATTCTAACTTATAGAGCATCTCTATTTTTTTTATATCTTTTCAGAGTTTGGAGAAAAGCTATAATATCAGTATTGGCTTACCTCATATGGCTCCTGGCTTGACACAAAAAAAAAGTATCAAAGCCGAATACTTGCTCCTTTAGAATATCAACGGTTCCCTTAGCAATCCTAATTGATTCATCTAGTTGCTGAGGCTGTTCAGAAAATAATCAACAGATGTTATTTGTAACAGGAAATCTTCTAAAGAGCAACCCGTAACTCAATTTAAAAATGATCCAATAATTATAAAGGAACAAGGAAAGATAATCAAGAAAAAAATAGATTTAAAATCACCATTAAAAGACAATCAATATTACATACAAAATGAATTAGATACAGGAGGGGAATGAAAAATCAGACATACAATTAGTGAATATGTAAAGATTAATTTAGTATTATTCAGGTAACAGACATACAATTACTGAATATGTAAAGATTAATTTAGTATTAAAAATATAAATGGAGAAATATTTATATTATCAAAAGAAATAAATACAGATACCATAGTATATACAAAGATACCCATTTTACTAGGAATAGATTTTTTTGAATACCGAAGGTGCTTATTTTATGACCCAACTAATTTGACTTGCAAATTTTTGAGTGGATTGGAGGGCAGGGTCATGACATTGAACCATATTACCTGTCTTTCATTTTTACATAATTAAACAATAAATTGATTTGCTAAAAACATTTGCTATAAACTTATAATTATAAACATTTATATAAATCTTAACACGTCTAAGCATAAATTATAATATTAATACTATATAGCTATTGCTTATCGTAAAACATATCTAGCCCTCCTGCAAAGGAGCATTGAATAGATAGCTTAACAAGAGAATCTCGATGTCTTGATATATATATATATATATATATATATATATATATATATATATATATATATATATATATATATATATATATATATATATATATATATATATATATATATATGCAAAGTAATTACTTTGCATTCATGTCAGTATGTATTGGTTCATGATGAATTGGTCTAGACAAGAAAATGAGAATCCATGCAGCACATAACGAAGAAACTGAATGTTATTATTTAGTAAAGCTTGCTGATTTCTTTACTTCTCATTTCCCATTCTCAGGTTAATGGAGATATTTAAACCGGCAAAGGGATTCTTATGTAGAAAATGCACTGCTTTGGCAACTCCAATGAGAATAGCCAACCTATCAGGCCAGTTGAGGACTTTCTCTGGGCAAGTTTCTGAATGTATATGTAGCAAAGTTATTATATCATGGAAGCACCACATGCACACACAAAAAAAAATATAGTAAATAGTACTATTAAAGGCTGGAAATGCCTTAATTTGCATCCTCTCTTGCACATATTAACACAGACACCCATGTACAAACAAAAGGTTATTGATTCTAGCTCCACGGAAAACTGACCTGAAAGATGTGTACGATAATTTCCATTAGCTACATATTCATAAATAAGAAAGACTTGGTGCCACTTAAATCGTCAGGTCTGCTGCTGTCAATGCAATAACCTAAGAGACCAACCAAATGTGGATGATGAAGCTTTGAAAGTAACTCCAACCGTACTTTAAGATTCTGAATTGAATTTTTTTTCAGCAAAGTCAGAGACTGTATGGCAACAATGGTTCCATTATCCAATCTTCCTCTGTAAATTTGAAAAAAGAAAACAGATTTGAGTTGCATAAACCGTGGGAATGGACTAACAAAAATATATTGATACGGAAATTGCCTGAACTGTTATTCCAATTTATGTGCCGCAGGCCAAAGCATCTTCTTAAAACCGGGACCAGCATTGACAATGTACATCTGATGTAGTGTCTGTGAAGTTACAGGGTTAGCATTTAGAAACCAATCAAACAGAGCAATGGAAACATTTTCAGAAAGACTTTAATACCTCAGGGTAGTAACTGTTATCTATCTTTATCATTGAAGCCAAGAGATTTGCAGCAGTCCGTGTGAAATTCTTAATGCCCTGTTTTTAACATAACATCAATGACCAGTTCAAACTCTGCATAAAACCATTTGCAAGAATTGTAAACAATCAGCTACTTATTACGGTAGAAAACCTATGAGCATCCTAGTGATAGTATGCTTGCATCTTTTATGTTTTCCCAAGTCTTACTGAACTGAATTCATCTTTTCCCAACTCCCCATTGACTATATAAGAATACTCCACTAGAACCTGCAAGAAATGAAACTGATATGTTACAGATTGAGAGAAGCAGCAAGAAGTGAACTTACAAATAATAAATTGACTTTATCAGATAGTATCAACCTGCAAAGATGAATTACGGCAACCAGAGTGGCTTGTCGGACAGTGACAATGGCAGCAAAAAGTAAATTTGACCAAGTTGAAGATCTTCTTCTTCTTGGACGTGAGGCACACGTGATCCAATAGACATTGATTCCGAGCAACAGAGGAAGTAATTTGGGTATTTGGATATTATGTCCCTTGCTTTGATTGGCTTCTTCAGCTCCAGTAGGTTGCCGTCCTCGTGGATTATTTTGATCGTCGACGCCGCCAATGATGATAAACCCCGGCAGTCAGTTCCTCTATTTGGACGGATTCCGGTTTGAGAAGAAATGCATTGGCCCATAGTGTTAAGTACCTATAGTGCCACCCAACTCGATTACACAAATTGCCATTGCCACGCGTTCTATCCATTGATGCTGGAAGAGAATAGAGAGGATGGTGATTTTGTTGGGAGCAGTGATAAGGCCGGAATAAGGTTTCTGCAAGCTACTCTCGCCATTTCTATTTTAGCTTCAAGCTCCAAGAGGAAAGAATAAAGGGACAAGAAGAGGTTTATCTGTAGAAACAATAGAGGTGAAAGAGGGCAGCGATGAGTAAAGAAACAGAGAGAGAGGGGAACGAGGGCGGCGAAACAGAAGGGAAAAAGGTTTTTATGGATTTTGAAAATATAAATCCCGCTAGCACCTGTTTTTATCCCGCTAAAATATTTGGATAGTTTGCTAGGGCAATCGTCTCGCCAAATTGGCGAGAGTTTTTTCTCTAGCTAATTTTACGTATACTGTATCCTCACAATTTAGTTCATTTATTATATAATTAAATAATAATTAATATTATTGAATATAAAAATAATAATTTATTTCAATTTAGTTCATTTAAAAAATAATCATTTAATTCATTTAATTTTTGCTGCAAAAAATAATATACTATCTAAATTTATTAAATTAAATGGTTTAATTATATATAAATATATTTTAAATATTGAGAATCAAAATTATATAAAAATAGCTAGGAAAATTACCCTCGCTATAGCTGGGACAACCACGTCGCAAGATTGGTTCACACTTACCATGAATAAGCCATAAAAATAGAAATACCGTCAAAATTGGCGAGGACTGTTGTCCAAGCTAAATTAGCGAGGGCTGTATCCTCGCTAATTAGCCCATAAAATTACCTTCATGATGAATTGCCTAGTAGCGAGGAAATAAGCCTCGCTAAATTGGCGACGACGGTTGTCCAAGCTAAATTAGCGAGGGTTTTGTCCTCGCTAATTTAGCTTGGAATGTAGTCCTCGCCAATTTAGCAAGGACATATCCCTCGCTGATATTTAATTCATGTTGCATTAGCTTGGACTATTGTCCTCACCAATTTAGCGAGGCTTTGTTCCTCGCTAAATGGGAATTTATTTCTTTTATTATATAATTAATAAGAATTAATATTAATAAATGAATATAAATATAATAATTTAATTTAATTTAGTTAATTTCAATAACAATAATTTAGTTCATCTAAGTTTTTATTATATAATTAATATTATTAAATATAAAAATAATAATTTAATTAATAATAATATAGTTTATTTAATTTTTGCGAGGGAATTGTCCTCGCCAATTTAGCGAGGATTTTAGTCCTAGCAAAATTAGCGAGGACAAATCCTTCATAAACCAAATCGCATGTGATTCACGGTTTGGCTAGGGAATTGTCCTCGCAAATTTAGCGACGATTTTAGTCCTAGCAAAATTAGCGAGGACAATGTCCTCGCCAAATCCTTCATAAACCAAATCGCATGTGATTCACGGTTTGGCTAGGGAATTGTCCTCGCAAATTTAGCGACGATTTTAGTCCTAGCAAAATTAGCAAGGACAATATCCTCGTCAAATCATTCATAAATCAAATGGCATGTGATTCACGGTTTGGCGAGGGAATTGTCCTCGCCAATTTAGCGAGAATTTTTGTCCTAGCAAAATTAGCGAGGACAATGTCCTCGCCAAATCCTTCATAAACCAAATGCAAAACCATTTGACCGTTAGCGAGGGATTTGTCCTCGCTAACTTAGCGAGGATTTGTTTCTCGCAAAATTAGCGAGGATTAAGTCCTCGCTAAATGGTTCATAAATTATTTTAGCCATGAATTAAGATTTAGCGAGGGTTTTGTGCTCGCAAAGTCGTCTCTAATTTTTGCGCCAAAATTTTGGTGCCAAAAATTAGCTACAACATAAATTATTTGTCGCTAAATTGTCGCAAAATCTGTTTTCCCACTAGGACCTAATAATATTTGCGACAAAAATTATTTTTCGTCGCAATGTTGTCACTAAATGGTAAATTTAGCGACAAATTTTATTGTCCTCGCTAATTTTTGTCGCTATTCTGTATTTTTTTTGTAGTGAAAATAGTGAGTTTGGAAATAACCTCGGAGCAGCAACATAGAGCAAGGATCAACTTTCCTTCATTTATTGCTCAGAAGGGTTCAGTTAATGTTGCTCTCTTGATTTATTTGATCCCATTTAGCTTTCATTGATCAAATTACATATGCTATGTGGTTTTGTGGTTGCAGTGACTGGTGTTTTTGTTTTATCAATTGCTAAATATTTCATAGAGAATAAGGAGATTCTAGCTCAAGATTTTAATATGAAAGTCAACAATCTCCTTATATTTTCATGGTTTGACAAAGCAGCTGTAAGAGGTTGAGAGTGAATCTAAAGCACCACCTAAAAGATCAAAATTGAAAAATGTTGCCAAAAGTTGTAAAAGAAAAACTATTGTTGTTTGACAATATGTTTACGTTGTTATTTAAATAGAAATTTACTTATTATGAACAGACATCAAATATATATATATATATATATATATATATATATATATATATATATATATATATATATATATATATATATATATATATATATATATATATATATATATCTTGTTTTTTTTCAGCAGTGGAATTATGGTCTAATTCTATATTGAAAATAGCCAGCGGACGTCACCATCCTCACCTATTTTCTTTTTTTTTCTTTTTCATTATTATAACTCTGAATCAACTAATACTATGTAAATATAATAGTTATAACTCTTTTTTTACTGGTTTTTATTTATTTTTGAAGTAATGTATTCATAATTTTGGCATAGTTTTTATTTAATGTTGTAACTAGCTTCTAATAAGATATCAAAATTCTTTAACTTATTTTATTTTAATAAGATATCATAATTTGATGAATGATAATCAAAATTAATTTTTTTTTATTTTGGTATACCACCGGTATACCAGGTATACCATTGATATACTAAAATTCAGAATACCATTTTCAATTCTGAATTTTGGTATACCACCGGTATACTAGGTATACCATCGGTATACCAAAATCCAGAATTGAGATTGACAATCTGGATTTTGGTATACCATCGGTATACCTGGTATACCGGCGGTATACCAAAATCCAGAATTGAGATTGGCAGTCTGCATTCTAAGGTATACCAACGGTATACCAGGTATACCGGTGGTATACCAAAATTCATAATTAAAAATGGTATTCCGGATTATGGTATACCACCGGTATACATGGTATATCGTTGGTAGACTAGGTATACCAGGTAGTATACCAAGTATACCAGGTAGTATACCAGATATACCACCGGTATACCTAAATGCAGAATTGAAGGTATACCACCGGTATTAAATATTAATATATAATAGACTTTTTTTAACTATTAATTAAAGATAAAAAAAAAGTGGATTACATTTTATTCTGAAATTTTGTATTCCAACTGGTATACCAAAATCTAGAAGACAATTTTAATTCTGGATTTTGGTATACCCAACGGTATACTTGGTATACCACCAGGTATACCAAAATTCAGAATTAAAACATCATAAATTTTATAATTGGACATCATAAATTTTTATCAAATTTATTTAATATTTTTCTATCAACTATTAGTTATTGGATATTAACTATGAGCAATTAATATCTACTATCAGTTAATATGAACAACTAAATTAAAATAAGCAAAATTTATAAATAGGGAAAAGAGAGGCAGATGAATGACGTATTAAAGAGTGATCCAAATTTAAGTGGGATAGAAGATTAAAAAAGTTGAGGAAACAAGTTTTACGTATGGAATTTATGTTGGAAGGTCATTACCATGAACTTTATAAATTCTTTGGTTGGTTCGAGGAAACAAGAAACGGAAGAAACTAGACTGGATGATTCCTGACTACTCATTGCTTGGTGACTTTATTGATTTTCTTTTTCAAACAAGAAATAATGGATTTGGTAATAATCTTTTATTCTCCTTCAATCCTACTCTTGTGTCAAAGCCCTTTCTAAGAAATTTCTCATAGTAAATTCTTATGTTCTTATCTTATGTCAACGTCATTGTCTTTGTTCCATAACCATACTTATCGGTGGACGATTTAACTTATAATTATTTGTTGCAGTTCAACAAATACAAAATAAGGTTAAAAAGAATGTCTTTAGTATACTCAGGATGGCTTTGAATTTCGAGAATATGATGTCCAATGTTAAACATTTCAACACCTGTTTTGCCTGAAAATGCAATCACTTTCGCTCCTAATGGAACTTCCCATACTTCGTCTTGGTGACATTCTATTATTGTTAATGAGTTGAGAATTTCACTTAATGACTTGCTTAAAAAATTGCAGTTCGACAAATCCTTCACTATTCTCACTTTTCTTAACCCAATATCCCATCCTGTGTATGCTTTTCCTACTTTTCCACCCAAATACCTAATGCTCTACACAACACCTGCATTATTCTTTTTTCCATTACAAATCTATAATAATAATAATCATAATACACTCAACTGGACACTTTTGGTTTAAAAACACAGTTTGGTGACTGGCATATGGTCAGAATTCTAAATTAAGGTCTCTCTCTATATAAAAGTAAAAAAAAAAAATACATAAGAAGAAGGGGAAGTAGTTACCTGATGGCCAAAGCAAACTCCTAAAACCTTCTTTTCCATGGCACCCAAAGTTTGAGAATCCAGAAGTCATTAGCATAAGCATCATAAGGACTACCACTAACCTCAAAACCATCATATTTATAAAGTTCATTCATTTCTGGAAATTCTCTTTCAACAACTCTAAACAAATCCCATCTTTCTCCTTCTTCCCCAAATGCCCCTACAAACACATTGAAATACACTCCATACTCTTTCTTCACATAATTCGAATCTCTTGTAGCCAATAATTGCTCGTATCTTTTATCTCTTTCTATAACCTTCATCTTCTATTCCAATCCCAAATTTTAGAATATATTATTATTATTATTATTATTATTATTATTATTATTATTATTATTATTATTTCTTCAAATATCAAGTAGAAAATTATAAATTCGATTTACTTACAGAGATTGGAGTCTCTGATACTTGAAGAGACCCAGACCTTCACCACCCTTGTTGATCAAATACAAAGCATATGTGGGTTGCTTAGGGAGCTATGGATTTTCTTCAGCAAAGCAGCAGTCTAGAAAGTGATGCTCTTTTTTCTGCTTGGCTCAACAATCTTATAGTTATAATCACTGAAATGGATGACCTCGTTGATGAATTCATCATCCAGATTGATAAACATAGCGGGTGCGATAGGTTTGCGTTGATCCAATGTTTCGGGACTGAGATGCAGAAGATAGAATCTCGCCTTGCTGAAACCATCAATGTAAGGACGCAGCTCAAAATTTCAACCACCACTGAAGGTAATATTAAGCAATTTCATGTTTATTACCGATGAAATATCCAACAACAAAAATGCAGATCCGAATCGTCCAGCAGCAAGAAGAAGATAGAAAGAAGAAGAATAAAGAAATCGTTGTCCAGCAGTAGAAACAAAAAAGAAAGAAGAAAAAGAAAGAAATTGTTGTCCAACAACAGGAAGAAAGAAGAAGATAAAAATGCAAAGAAGAAGAAGAAGAAAGAAAAATGAAGAGTTTAAGTTAAATTAAAAAAGTGGTATTTTTGAAAATGAAAATTTAAAAAAAGGTACTTTTGAAAGAGAAAAAAAGAAGAGAGTATATTTAAATTTGATATCTTTTTTTTGGGTAGTTTTATAAAACTCCCTATTAAATTTGAGTAAAGCTCAAGCAAAATTTGGGATTTTAGTACTAATAACTGCTATATATATATATATATATATATATATATATATATATATATATATATATACATAAATTCTCTTCAGGATAATATGCAAAATTTCCAAATAATTCTGGTGATCAGTGTAAGGAGCTAATTGGTCATATTAGTTTTCTTTTATTTTTATTTTGCTCAATTTTTCACCTTTTATTATAAATTCAATATAAAATTGTCAATATTTTTTTTTGTAGAATATATATTTTTACTCCCTAAAATATTGTGTTACTTTCTATTCTAAATATTTAATTATTTTAATACATTAGGTGAAACGCGGACCTAGTAGAATAAAATTTATAATTTAGGGACTTGATATTATTTTTAAAAAACTTAAAATTAACCCAAAATCCGACCTTTAAAATTTGACAATTATTTAAAATATTTTTTGGAGATTTTTTTTGGGTCCCTGTTTAAGGTTTTCAAAATTAAAAATATTGAAACAATTAATGTTCTGCTAATGAAGGGTAATTCGGAATTTTGACACTTTATTTTTTGTCATTTATAGCTCAAATTAAAATAGATTGAAAAATGTGAAAGAATTAATAAAGTGAAGCTAGGGATCGAATTATACTAATTTTATTATGGTAGGTGTAATATTACATCAAAATAAATTATAATCAATTTTGTCTATTCTCTTCTTGGCTCTTGCACAAAATCAGTTATTGATTTTCGAATATCTGAATTCCACCAACCAATTATGAGGTTGAATTTTTATTTTATTATATATATATATAATTCTAATAAAATTAGAAATAATATAAATGAGGATATAAATCCTAATTAAAATAAAAAATAATAATAAAAAAAATTGTTCCATTACACCATATGATCAACTATGAAAAAGTTGGTAATCTTTGGACACATCTTCTAAAGATGCCCTTATAATAATTCAAGCAAAGGGACAACTAAGAAAAAGAAATGATAGCAAAAGAATACCAAAAAGTTTAAAGAGAAAGGGAGTTCCCACCACCCAACCTCCATGCTAAGGGGCTGCCCTACATAAATTGGGCTAAACTCAAAAACTGTTGTTAAAGTGAGAGTTTATCCCTATATAATATCTATTTGTGGATTCATTAGGCACAAAACTTAGCATCTAAGACACCCATATAATATAAATTACCATCTTTGCTAAGTAGTGTAGATATTATAATTATATAAATCTTTTTTATTTTTTTTTTGTGGGAGCCCAACTTCAAATATCGTTCTTCTATTATTGCCCTTGCACGTGCTATACATAAGGGGTGAGCAAAAAAATCGAAAATATAGTTAACTGTAAAATTAGTTCGAAATCAAATTAATTTTTAAAGTTAATCAATCCGATAGACTCGGTTATGATTTTTAATTTTCATATTTTTTTTATTTCTAATTATGGTTTAAATTTTTAAATATTTGTTAACCATTAGTAAATGGTTAACCGGTTCATATATATATATATTATATTTTTTTACATCTTAAATTTTTTTTTTATTTTTCTCTAAAATTTACATAAAATAATACTTTAAAATATATTTAAATTATATTTTTATCTTTATACCTTAATTTTTTTATATTTTTCAAAAAAAATATATATAATATTTTAAATTAAATTTATATTGTGTTATTCTCTTTAATTATATAATAATATTTATATGTAGTATCCGATTAAATTTTATATATGTTATTTTTTATCATATATTGGTGTTTATATTTTACTTAATAGCATTTAATTACATTTTTTTTATATTTTAGAGTTTATGTTATGACATTTGATATTATCTAAAATTTTATTTGATTTAAAATCATGCATATTAATTTTCAATAAATATAAAATCTATTTTATAAAACATGAATTTTGGATAGTATATTATATTTGTTTTGTAATTTTTATTTTGAATTACTTTACACATTTAAAATTGAATTGAGTTTTATCTTTTTTTCATATAGTTTTATATATAAATTTTAATGGTTAACAAAAAAAATATTGGTTAACTAAATCGAAAAATCGAATCGATAGACTGATCAATCGAATGTAATGAACTGATTAATGATTAGTGATTTTAAAAAATTGATATTAATAAACTGAATAATTTTTTTACTCCTGCATATATTAACCGGTCTATGCTCACCCTTACAATACATGGCTACATCAAGATTGCATTTTAGCCATCCAAGAATATGTATCTTCCATGACATCCTCAAGATCCATATCATGCAAGAACTAAATTTCGTTAGCATTATGTTATTCTTTATGTTGTAGAACTTATATGTGCAGTCACTCTAGATCAGGATAATCAATTAATATGGCTATTTATTTTTTTTCTTTTTTCTTTTTAATAGGTAATGCTATCAATTTCACATTATAAATATTCATAATTCCTTTAATTTATCATATATATACATAATATGTATTGTGTTTCGTTAAAACCTTTCGCTAAAAAAAAGAGTACATACTATTTTTAAAATACATGAATTGATTTTAATTAATTGAATTTAAACTTTTATTTTGGAGCACCGACAAAAATTTTTCATTTATCAACCTTTGGTTTTCTTTTTCATTTGTTTCCCATCTCGCACGATGGGATTTTGTCCGATGTTTCGAATATTTTAACGTTTATCGGTGCACAGAAATTCTCAAACGGCGACCGAAATTCTAAATTCCTGGGACGAATATAAATAAATAAATAATAAACCTTTGGATTTTACAGACTTTTTAGTCATTTTATTATGAGACTGATGCTAAAGTTTTTTCACAATCAAGAATTGAAGACCGACAGATGTTAGACAAGTGGAGTGTGAGAAAAGAAAAGCAGAAACACTAGTCAATCTCAATCCATTTCGTTTGCTACATAAATTATTTTTTTATTTCCACTTTCTAACCTCTTCTTGCTCAATTCTATATTTTGTCGGCATTTAAAATTTATCTCCTACAATATTATTTAATATTATAATTTCGTTAATTTTATTTAAATTAATTTTAATGTAAATAAAAATTTAATATTGATTTTTAAAATACAAGTATCCCATATAGAAAAATATTAAAATTCTAAATGCATTTTTCTATTATAAATTGTATTATTCTATCGTTCTATTCTTGTACATAAATTAAAAATTTTAGTTCTTTAAAGAAAACTTGTAATAAATTAAATTATGTTTTATTAATTAAGATATTATGAAATAGTAAAAAAAAAAAATAAGTGAGTGCATTTAAAATTAAAAATAAAGATAAAATAAAAAAAATAGTAATTCTCTTCTGAGTTTTGAAAAGATACTCGTGCAGTGAAATTAAAAAATTAAAAATGATCATTGAAGTGGAATAAAGGGACAGAAAAATGTATTATAATTTTCATAAAAGAGTGAGTGTGAAAATTATATCTTTATTCTAATTTTAAATTATATATATATATAGGTCATCATTATTTTTCAACTCTTAATTAGAACAGCGTATATCAGCACTGTTAAATTAAAATTTAATAATATTTTATTTTAAATTTAATGGTTGATAAAATCGTGAAATTAATCATTGTTTGAAATTAGGAAAGTTCCTAATAAAAAAATAAATTAAATAATAATATTGTGAGGAAGTCCAAACTCCAAAAATTCTATACCGTTGTGAACTAAGCAATGCCCAATTCTTTTGACTTTGTTTTTGCTTGTTAGTTTTTCTTATGTTTACTGTTTCTTTTTTGATTTAGAAAACTACAGCAAGGTTCCTTGTACCATCAATCTCTGAATATATATATATATATATATATATATATATATATATATATATATATATATTTGAAATTTTATTGTACAAAAACATCACAACAATTATATGTTATACTATTGCAATTGAGTACTATATGATTCAATTTTTTTTAAAAAATATAATATTGTATTTATGATTTATAAAATTAAAAAATATATTAACAATAATGAATTATTGTTAAAGTTTAAATATTCAAATAAATTATGAAAAAAATTAAAATACCTCTATATGTATTAATTCTAACAATAATAGATTCGAAAAAGGTATAATTTTTTTTATTTATTTTAAAATAATAATTATTTATTACTCTTTTCATTCGATATTAAGTGTACATTTAATAATAAAATTTATTCCAAAATCATTTTTTTTAGAAAAATAATATAACTTTATAGATTTTATTTTAAATAAAACCCCCTAATTTAATAAAGATAAAATAAAGTAATTACTCAAACTCATTTTATCAAAGGGCAAATTAGCAAAATGTAAAACTAATTAATAAATATTTTAATATTGATGAAATGGTTAATATGAAGTGACTAGTGAGGAGTCCTTGTAATGGAAGAAAAAGGGAATGAATAGATGTGCATTTGGTGGGAAAAAAAAGGGACATTTACGAGTGTGGGGAGCTTTTAGCATTAGAATAGAAGTAGACATCAACCCCATAATAATAATAATAATAATAATAATAATAATAATAATAATAATAATAATAATAATAATAATAATCAATGTTATTAAAACCAGATTAGATAAACAATCGAAGAGTTTAAGGATTTGTGATTCGATCCATTCGTTGAGGTTCAACCAGATTTTTAAAAAAAAAATATTATTTTTTAAGTTTTATATAAATATTATAAAAATATCACTATATAAAAAAATTAAAAATAGTTTAGAAAAATATATTTATCATCAAACATTAATAATAAGACTATATTTTCAAGTCATTCAACATTTATAATAAAAATTTAAGATAAATATAGTAAAAAATTATAAATTTTTAAAGAAATTCTTCAAATATAAATTATAAAATTTTATTTTATTCATAAAAAATTCATTAAAATGTTTAAATTTTAATTATTTTGTATTTATAATTTTATTTTATTTTTTCTAGCAAAAAAATATTGTATGAATATTTTGGACAAAAAATTGATTTTTTTAAAAATCAAACCAGTTTATTATCATTTAATCCAATTTTTTCGGATTTTATCCCAATTTAACCAATTTTCTGACGGTTTGAAACAGTTTTTTTTTTAGTTTTTATTTAATTTGATTTTTACCCACAAACCAACCATATTAACTGATAGTTTGCAGTTAAATTGGTTCGATCATTTGATTCGATTCGATTTTAATAACACTGATATGAATAGATGGATATTCTGCCTAATTCACTTGAAAGGGAGAGATCCTATCAAAAGTTGTAGGTTTTGCTTTTTGGAAAATAACTTTTTAGGTTTCATCAATAGAACTCATCACTTTCAACCTCACAATTAATTTTCTTCCCTTACCCATCAAACCCTTTATGTCTATCAATCAAACCCCACACTATAGTTGCAAAACAAATTTCAAAATCCATAAACTAACACTGCTCTGTTAATTAATTATATATCTCATCATTTTTAATATCATTTTCTATATTTTATTTTTCAAATTACTTACTTATTTAAATTTAAAACTCTAATAGAAACTTTTTTTTTCTTATACACACATGTAAATGATGTGGCCCCCGGGAATCTCCCTCTATCAAACATGTATTTTCTCTATTCTTTTTTATTTATCACTTTAGAATAAAATTTAAATTTTATTTATCTGTCATTTTTAAATTTTTAATGTAATTTAATTTATTTTTTTAATTTATTTTTCTTTTTCAATAAAATCAAAACCAATTAAATTTAAATAATTTAATTTTAATCACGTAATTTAATACTAAATTTAAATCTATTTATTATTTCTTAATTATAGTGAAAACAATAAAAGTAACTAATAAAAGAACAGAGTAAATATTACTTTAAGGGCCCTACATCACTTCCAAAATTGAATTTTTTTTTAAATTTTTTAATTATAATTATCTTTTTTATATTAAATTTATAAAACTAATTATTGAAATTTTATTTTAACAAATTCAAATTATCTAACACTAATATTATTATTAATAATTTCTCTATTTCTTTATTTCTTTTTCTTTGTGCAAATGTTTCTGTCTTTATACTCCAAAACGAACACCTCATCTTCACTCTCCAGTCTTCTTCTCCTACCGCATTATTTCTGTCTTCTTCAATTCTACTCTTTCACTACCCACCGCATCTCTTTCTTTCATTATTTTTTAAGCTGTTATATCACCCAAAAAAAAAAAAGAACAACTCTTCTTCTTCCTTCAAATTTTATCCCATCATGACCAAACTAATAGTAGAAGTTCTTGATGCAAGTGACCTTATGCCCAATGATGGCCAGGGCTCTGCAAATCCTTTTGTTCAAGTAGACTTTGATGAACAAAGGCAAAGAACTCAAACCAAACCCAAAGACCTTAACCCTTATTGGAATGAAAAGCTTGTTTTTTAGTGTAAATAACCCGAGAGATCTTCCTAACAACACCATTGAGGTTGCTGTTTACCATGATAAATTAGGAGGCGGTTTATGAGAAAAACTTTCTCGGTCGTGTTAGAATTTCTGGCGTCTCTGTTCCTTTGTCCGAATCTGAAGCTAATATCCAGCGTTTCCACTTGAAAAGCGTGGCCTTTTTTCAAATATCAAAGGTGATATAGCTCTCAAGATTTATGCTGCTCTTGATGGTAATTACTTTCCTCCAAATAATCCTCCTCTCAATTCTGATCCACCAAATGTTGCTAATCTTGAAACTGAGGCTACAACTCTTCAAGAAATCAATACCCATAAACTTGAAGATGATTTGTGGCAGCTGAGAAGAAGATCAAGAAAGAAGAAAGAAAAAGAAGTGAGGACTTTTCACTCAATAGGGGCTGCAACTGGAGGTGGCGGTCCTCCTCCTCCTGCTCCGGTGGCTTCTGGGTTTGGGTTTGAGACTCATGTTATGAAGGAAAAAGCACCAACTGTGGAAGCACGAACTGATTTTGCAAAAGCAGGACCGGCAGCTAGTGTAATGCAAATGCAAGTTCCAAGGCAGAATCCTGATTTCTTATTGGTAGAGACTCGTCCACCGGTGGCTGCTCGGATGAGATACAGAGGAGGGGACAAGGCCGGAAGTACTTATGATTTGGTGGAGATGATGTATTACTTGTATGTCAGTGTTGTTAAGGCTAGAGATCTTCCTGTAATGGATGTTACTGGGAGTATTGATCCTTATGTGGAAGTGAAGCTTGGGAACTACAAAGGCAGGACTAGACACTTGGAGAAGAATCAAAATCCTATTTGGAATCAAATTTTTGCCTTCTCAAAGGATAGGTTGCAGGCTAATTTGCTTGATGTTTCTGTGAAAGATAAGGACTTGGTGAAGGATGATTTTGTGGGCAGAGTTCTTTTTGATCTATCAGAAGTCCCTCTTCGCCTTCCGCCTGGTAGTCCATTGGCTCCTCAGTGGTACAGAATGGAGGACAAGAAGGGTGTTAAAACTAATAAAGGGGAGATTATGCTTGCAGTTTGGATAGGAACACAGGCTGATGAATCATTCCCCGAGGCCTGGCATAGTGATGCTCATGATATTGGTCAAACAAACCTCGCCAATACTCGATCACAGGTTTATTTTTCACCGAAACTGTATTACCTTCGAGTTCATGTCATTCAAGCTCAAGATCTTGTCCCATCAGAAAAGGGTCGAGCACCGGATGTGTATGTGAGGGTTCAGCTTGGCAATCAGCTAAGAGCAACTAGACCTTCACCGATGCGAACCGTTAATCCAACTTGGAACGATGAGCTTATGTTTGTAGCATCTGAACCTTTTGAGGATTTCATAATTGTATCTGTTGAGGACAGAGTTGGACCTGGCAAAGATGAGATCCTGGGAAGGATGATTATACCAGTTAGAGATGTCCCGCCAAGAAGAGAAACTGCAAAACTCCCTGATCCTCGATGGTTCAATCTCCTGAAGCCTTCTTTGGCAGGGGCAGAAGGGCAAAAGAAAGAAAAATTTTCTAGCAAGATTCTTCTGTGTCTCTGTTTAGACACAGGTTATCATGTCCTTGATGAGTCTACTCATTTTAGTAGCGATCTGCAGCCATCCTCTAAGTTCCTGAGGAAGGAAAGAATTGGAATTCTTGAACTTGGGATCCTAAGTGCAAGAAATTTGCTGCCTATGAAGGGCAAGGATGGTAGAACCACTGATGCATATTGTGTGGCTAAGTATGGGAATAAATGGGTTCGAACCAGAACCCTTCTAGATAACTTACATCCTCGTTGGAATGAGCAGTATACTTGGGATGTTCATGATCCTTGCACTGTAATCACTATTGGAGTCTTTGATAATTGCCACATTAACGGAAGCAAGGAGGATGCGAAGGATCAGAGAATTGGGAAGGTTAGAGTTCGCCTTTCGACATTAGAGACTGATCGTGTATATACACATTATTACCCTTTGCTAGTTCTTCAACCTGGAGGATTGAAGAAGCATGGGGAAATTCAGTTGGCATTGAGGTTCACCTGCACTGCGTGGGTTAATATGGTGACTCAATATGGCAAACCGTTGCTCCCAAAAATGCATTATATCCAACCAATTTCTGTTAGGCATATCGATTGGCTTCGCCACCAAGCAATGCAGATAGTGGCAGCAAGGCTAGGACGAGCAGAGCCACCGCTCAGGCGTGAAGCTGTGGAATACATGCTGGATGTGGATTACCATATGTGGAGTTTGAGAAGAAGCAAAGCTAATTTCGGCCGCATAATGTCTCTGCTAATGGGGATTGCAGCTGTATGCAAATGGTTCAATCACATTTGCACATGGAGAAACCCAGTAACAACCATCCTCGTGCATGTATTGTTCTTGATACTTGTTTGCTATCCAGAGTTGATACTTCCTACAATCTTCCTCTACCTGTTTGTGATTGGGATATGGAACTATAGATACAGGCCAAGACACCCACCTCACATGGATATTCGGCTTTCCCATGCTGATAATGTGCACCCGGATGAGCTAGATGAGGAATTCGATTCATTCCCAACATCACGTCCAACCGATATTGTGAGAATGAGATATGACAGGCTGAGAAGTGTTGCAGGCAGAGTGCAGACAGTGGTTGGGGATTTGGCAAGCCAAGGGGAGAGAGCTCAAGCGATACTGAGTTGGCGGGATCCAAGGGCTACAGCTATCTTTATAATCATTTCATTGATCTGGGCAGTCATCATTTACATCACTCCGTTCCAAGTTGTGGCTGTATTGGTTGGACTATATTTGCTGCGACATCCCCGGTTCAGGAGCAAGATGCCATCAGTGCCTGTCAACTTCTTCAAGAGATTACCTGCCAAATCAGATATGCTGCTATAGACTACAAAATTATTGTCATTAAGAAATTATTCATTTGGTTAATTATTGTCCAGTAAAAATGCCTAAATAAATATCTCAAGAGTGTCACAGCAGTAGAAAACAGAGCAAGGAAAAGCAACAATATGCCTTCTCCGCTTCACCAGCCTGCAAAAGTATCTTGCTTTCGCTAAATATGGTACATCCTACCTTTTTGAATCTGTGTATGAGACCCCACTATTCTTTTTGACTCTTTATTCCATATTCTGTAATGTTGATAAGCAATAATATTGTGCCTTTTAACTTTCATCAAATTAGACAATGCCCAGAAGGTAAGCTGGCCAAAAACGCAAGTGCGATGCACTATATTAAATCTGTTAGATAAGTTGCAGTTCCTCACAAAAGTAATCATTTCAGTAGAACAAGGAAGAAACAATACATTCATAGCTTCAATCCAAAACTATTAAAAATCCTGTCCTGATTATAATTGTAGAAATACAATTTTAGCATCAAAATTACTACCCAAAATTCCTTTCTTGTTTTGAATCTTTCATAAAACACGCCTCCAAAGAAGTGGATTAGTAAAATACAAGAGAGACAGTTTAGTTGGATGAAATAGTCCTAAAACCAAGAGATATTACTAGAGCTAAAATTGTCAATAAGCTGACGACGATTCCTCCTAATAGAGCCTTGTCCACTAGACCCCACGTACTGAAGGTTCCTCCGGCCTGTTCTTGCTTTTTCATGGATTCCAAGGTTATCCCATTCTCCACTTTTTTGTGCATTTGGGTTTTTCGCCTCTTCAATAACCATCCAATCAAATTTCTTCCACTTGGATCTTCTAGGAAAATATCCTTCTGTGAAATGGCACTTCCTTCAAAAATATTCTGTTCTCCACAATTCTTTGGTCCACAGGCACAGGTCTCCGGCTCTTTTGAACATGCACAACTTTCAAAAGGGTCAGAACAGGGAGAATGTTTTTCAAGACTTGGCTCTTTGTCAGTGGAAATCGTTTTCTCATCCATTTGGTCGAGAGTCTCAATGACTTCTCCGAAAACAGACCACCTTCCAACAGATGTTATCTTAACAATAGCTGAAGCACCCAGCAGGCTTTCTGGACCTATTACAAGAACCTGTACATATGCCTTTGTATGGCCAACCTTGGGAAAAACAAGGAATAATTAGTTAGAAATATAAATAACGGGTTTCTCCGAAAGCTCTTAGTGCATCGTCATATATTAAATAAAGCGAGCAGGGATACCCTTTTAAATTGGACATAGTACCTAAATGAGGTGGGAAAGAGAGGTGCATTATAAAACCATGTGTTCCATTTAGTTTCAACATAAAAGGGGGCACAGGCCAGAATAATCAGTAATATGGCATTAAAATGCGCCAAACCCTCCTCCTCTCCCCATTACTGTCCTATTCTACTTGATGACTAGCTGAAATTAGCTACTTATCCTCAACAAATGAATCAAAAGGCAGCAAAGATGTTGCTTTAGATGCGTAATAGACTCGCCAAATGTATTCCATCAGTTGCAATTTCTGTTATCCATATTCTTTCCACTCTACCCGCCATTCCATTATATGGAGTAAAAGCTTCAAAAACAGCAGTTAATTCTCGGCTCCGTTTCTTCACTATGTTGCTTGGGACCTTCTTCATCCTTGCAGCTGGTGTCCCTAGAGTAAGACCGAATTGCAGACAATGGTGGCATCAGAAATATATGAAATTGCAAACTAGGTTCATTTCATTGGCTTAGTGCTACAACTTGGACATTGTTAGTCATTTATCATGCTACAAGTTTTTGATCCAATCAGTTCAAATAATGAATAAATAAATAAATCAGTAGAAACTAATTGCCAACGTTTCTCTTTCGGCCATCTAAATGAAAGTAAATGATAACATCTGTATAACATATGACCTTCAGAATCAAACTTTGGGACATGCATGTTAAAGAGGTGCACGTCCAGATACAGCAATGAGAACGAGAAGGATAAAAAATCAAAAGACTGCAAAGAAGGAATTACATTTTCCAGCTCTGAAATCACAGGAAAAAAGGAAAAAAAATAAGTATCCAAGTTTTTTTGCAGGTGGGTTTTCTTAGAAATATTTATGCATTCATGTAATAGGATTAACAGTCTCAGTATTAATGAAATAAAAAGTTTGACACAGATTCCCAGCTAAAGTGCAATGGTGGGTTTGCCATTTCTTCATCACCCTTGCTTGTTATGACATTTTATTTGCATAAGAATTTGTCCGACACATTCATGTTTTCAAGTAGCTTAGCTGCAAAGCCAAAAGCTACTGATCTGACCCAACTAGCATTCAGGAAAAGATTGTATTTGGATGCTCTATATTAAGCCAACTTCAGAATGATTAAACAGAAAGAGAGAGAGAGAGAGAGAGAGAGAGAGAGAGAGAGAGAGAGAGGAAACCTAACTCCTGGTGGACACAATTCTAATGTCTCAAATCTCTACACCCCATCTAGTGCACTAACATGGTTAAAAGAGCAAGTGAAAAATTCAAAAGGCCAACCTAGTTAACCTGAACACAATTTCCATCATCAAATGTACAATAGATGAAGAATGCTAAAATCAGAATTCTGTTTCTACATCCCACTATTGCCCCACATAATGAAAAATACAAGATGTTGAGTTTCTTCTTCTCCACAAAAAAAAAAGCATCAGACTGGTACCTTCTGATAAACCAAAATCAAAATGCAAATTAAAAAAAAAAATTGTAGTTTTATCTGTCCAATGCAAATAAGTGGTCATGAGCTTTGAGGAAATCAATTTTGTTCTTGTTGCTGTACATTGTAGCCATTGATTAAACCCAACAAACAAAGGAGGTCAGGAAGTGAGGGAAAGGATGAAGTAATCAAGGGGCCTTTTCTGATACGTGTGCCTATGGGTGGAAGCAAGAGGGAAGGAAAGGAAGACGGAGAGAGTATATGGGGGATAAAACATGGACAAGTATCACATATCTCCATTGCAAAATTTCTAAAGCATACCTGGTCTAGGATAGAACTGTGATATATGAACTTGAGGGAGCTTGTACTCATTAATAAGGCTGACAGTCTGAGCAAAATCATCATCTGTTTCTCCTGCGAAACACGAGATATATTTCCAGAACAACACAGCTGAAATCCAAAATAATTTTCTCACGGAAAATTTTGCATACGAATAACAAGTTTTTTTATTATTTCTGCAGTCTGATGTAATATCAATTATAAATAATTAGAAGAGGAAGAATGATCAAAGCTACTTTGCATGGGTGTTTTAGGGGTGGGGATGTGTGTTGGCGCTCTGTCTGTTGCAAAAAAGGGGGTGGGATTTGGTGCTTTGTCTGTTGCAAAGAGAGTGTTTTTCTTTTTGCTATCTGGGATTTCTTTAAGATATACCAATAAGGCAATTCCTGATGTGTCATATTGTACTTAGAAACTGCAGACTTGTGACTGAAATAGTGAAGCAAAAAGTAGAAATTACAACCACGAACTAACCTGGGAATCCACATATTATGTCAGTAGCAATTTGCATCCCCGGAACTAGTTCAGTCAAAGTGTCAACCACTTTCCTGAACTCACTAACAGTGTACTCTCTATTCATTGCCTGAGATAACAAGAACAGCTCTATGATTAAGATCATTATGTAATGGGTTTTTCAGGAAGCATCCTTAAGAAATCTTTACATTGCAATTGCTTTTGGCAGGGAAATGAGGTATCAGGCAAGGCCGAGTTCACAGCATCATTTGGACTTACGCTCAAAACAGTATCGCTCCCAGATTGCACTGGCACATGAAGAAAGGTGTATACACATGGATGACACAAAACTTCTGCTATCTCTTTCAAGTGCTCAAGAATAAAAGGAGGATTCGTCATCCCAATTCGAAGCATTGTGCTTGCATTAGCAGGAAGTTCAGCAACAATAGCATTCAGCAGAGTTGGAAGATTAACTCCAATGTCACGACCTGCAAGAATCCAAGAAACAAATAATGTTCAAGGAACTGGCTAGATAACAGTATATTGACTTGTTTTTTTAAGGAATCATATGAGTTATTTTAGGAGGTCAGAAAGACAACTTTCTGCCACACATAGCATACGATGAATGTAATCATAGTTATGGGTTTCCAGCTTGCTAGGCAGTGGATAATTCACTTATTAGCTAAATCAAATATCTTAATTTATCAGTATAGTAATGTCAAATAAACAAATAAAAACGAAATAGATATTTGGTAAATAGATCATGAAGTATTTGTGTAAAGAAATAATCATTTTCTCTACATGAGAATGATAAGATTTCTTGTAAAATCTGTTCTTGGAGCACTCTGAGATTTCTTGCACAAAGAACCCTTAAGAGAGTAGATAATGTTCAATCAGAAAAAAAGAGAACCCTACTGCAGAAAGGTCTTAATGAAATACCATATGCTCCAGTATCTTCACTGCTCAACCATATTTCTTTGAGTCCATCAGTTATAACTGTTTTTACACGGCCTACCTGTGGAATTAAACTTCAATATGAGAAAATTAAACGGAAAATTTGTTAGTCATTTCTGCCAGACTTACAAGGCTGTCAACTGTGTAGCTTCCTAAATGACCACGGGCATGCTTTGTCTTGCAATAAGTGCAAGCCCCTAAACAACCAACATTAATTGGAAGAATCTCAACAAACTTGTTCTTCCGAACCTGTTGAAAGCCAAATCAAATACATCATAAGGAAAGAAAAATTACTCCAGTTTCATAAAATGGCTCCATTCAACAAATGAAATATTAATGTAACTCATTGCATATATCTAGAAATTTCCAATTGCCACCTTTGGGAGGTCAAGTGCTGGCAATGTTTTGCGGGTCAAAAGTCGCACTTCATGACCTTTTAGGGTCTCCTCTACAACTTCAACTACACGGTCTATCTGCTGAACTCCAACTATACTGATTCCTTCAAGTTCTTTTAGATTTCGACTACCTTGGGGCACACACCCAGCAACCACCAGGGGCTTTTTTGCACTTTTACCCTTTGCTATTAGAGTATCCATGGCAGATTGACTTGGAGACTTTACCGTGCATCTGAAGAAAAAGTGAATCAACAATATGTGAATAATGACAGAGTTTAATATTCCAACACCGAGTTAAAACAACGACAAAGAACAAGAGCTAATGTTTATCCAAAAAGGAAAAATATGAAGTATGTACTACTGTGGTATACCGAAAAGCCTCTTGTAGATTGTAGTTTCAACATAGCAGCAAAATGGATGAATCCATGGCCTAGAAGTTTAAAACCCTTTTAATTACTAATAGCCCACTAAGGTACTCAAATATAATACCAGATTAAATTATTTTTCCATTATGGATACATCTCTTAAAAATGATATCCTCACCATGCCCTATTAGAAATGAGTCAATTATAGCCCAATAGACGATGAACATAGCAGCACATTCATTAGACACCCCAGTATCAACATCATGTGAGAATCCACAGCATTATGTTGCAGCCAACAACATGGTGGATTGAGCCCAACCTTGCAATCCAAAAGCTCAGTTCAATGTAAGTGATAACCTATCAAGTATTTACATGCAATAACAGATGAGCATAATTCTTCTACACAGGGCTGAGACCAGCACGGAAGACAGAAATTGGATATTACAATAATGACCTTGACACTAATTTTGGTGTATGAAGAATAGCAATGATCTTGATCAATTTTCTAACAATTACCTAGAGACCTTGGTAGCAGATTAGAAAAATTTTAACTTCCACATAAAAGGCGATAATAATTCATGAAAAGAATCAAATAAGTGAGATGATCAAATTCTACATCAAACCATAAAAAGCAACGACCATAGGTGAAACAACAGTGACAGATGTTAAAAGGCACATCTTGATATTGATTGGAGAAAAATAACAATCTTTACTCAAGTAAGGAAAGAGGAAAAGAAGAAGAATGAATACTGACGTATTGATGAGCCAGAGGTCTCCCTCCTCAGGAATGTCAGTTAATGCATAACCAAATGACGAAAGTTGACCAGCCATATATTCACTGTCACTCTGCCACAATTAATAATTATTAGAAGCATAAATGAGTTGACAAAATAAGTACAAGAAAACAACATTTAAAGAATATTATCGCTAACATCTGATTTGCTTAGTCAGAATGAAAAATGGGATAAACAGGTGATGATTAAATACCAATTCATGACCTACTTTTCAAATTTTGCAACTTCAAAAAAAAAAAAGCAGCACAAATAAAAGGGCAGATGAAACACAAGACAGAGAAAGCAAGTGATTATGAGAAAAAATTTAAACAGTTTTCAAACTGTGGATAAATATTGATATCCTATTTGTTCCTATATTCTAACAGTTCCTAGATTTTTCCTGTTATTATACTCTTAAGGAAAAAGTGTCAGAGACCTGAAGCCATGCTTTTTTTTTTTTTATGCTCGTACCCTCATAAATTACAAACAGTTAAGTACTAGGTCTCATCAAAGGAACATATTGCTAGTTAGAACATTTGAAACTACACTACAGAACCTTCTATGAAAGAAGTCAGCACATATCATTTAGATAATGAACCCTATAATAAATACTCCCTTTCAACCTATCCCTATGCCCTTTTTTTATTATTCTCTGTCAAAAGTTGTAGTGAATCTTGATACACCATAAAGTGGCAACAGGTCAATGTAGAGGGTTTTTATTTTTATTTTTTAATTTGATCTATGGATAATTGATGTAAAACAACTAGCATTATCTTTGTTGCATGTTTAATTAATAATCACCAATTAATTGAATTTGAAATTTAATCAAATAGTCAAAAACGTTATTCCTGGACAGAATTCTCAGGACTTGAAGAAAAGCAGCATTGAAGATCACAATCTGCAATAATGGATAGTGGGTCTAGTAAATTATAAAACTTAAATTGCAAACTCGACCTCTTATAGTCTTGGAATAAGGTTCGCTGTTTCCATGGTACATCACAGTCCCCCTATATTTAATATCTTCTCAACAAGACAAATATTTTTCTGTTTTGCCATTTCAGAATTATTGCAGTATCCCTTTGTAGAGACCCAAGCTAAATAAATCTTACTAGTTTTTGCTATCAAATTCCCTTAATTGCACTAGATATGATTCCATTCATTTTCTTTCTAGTCCCAATTTGAAAAACCAAATTTTTGCTTCTTTTTTTTTCTCTTGTTGATTTATAGCATGGAAAACTACTAAAGTATCACCACAAATAGAAAAGGAAAAAAAAAAAAAGTTCATTCTAGGCAATTGAAATAAACAAAAAAGAAGTCCTTAATAAATAAACATCGTCATAACCATGATTAGTCCAATCAATAATATGTATTATCAGCAAATACCTTGAATTAAAATAAGAAAGAGAGAACTTGCCTGATTATGCGAGCATCCAAAAGTCTTGACATAAATGGTCTGAATTAAAACAAAATTGAAAAAAGAATAAGAACAAAGCACATATAAGAAAACAAAGCACATATAAGAATAATATGAATCTCTATAACTAAAAGAAAGACCTGAGTGCCAGGGATTTTAGAAGAAAGGTTAGTGGCACTGAGATTATGTTTGTTCTTAGTGTTGGTGGGGTTAACTTTAACAGTATTGAGAGGCAAACGAAATCCAGGAGGAGGACCACCACCACCTCCATTCCCAATCAACAGATCTTCAATGTCTTCCATTTTCGGTAGCTTCAGTGTTGTTAAGGAGCTGTAGCCTGCAGCGGCAAGGACGGCGAGAGACGGGAACTCTCTACCTTGCCAAAGGTGTGGGCCTTTCAAGCCTTACATGTCCTGTCAAGCCTACTAGTAATAGCCCAATTCTTTTTTTTTCTTGCTTTAGTTATAATATTTATTTTTTATTAACTCCTTCAAGTTTTATTCAAATTAAGTTTTTTAAGCTTTTATTTTAAAACACATATATTGGGTATAGAGGTAACAAATGAATGTGTTGTGCGAATTTAAGTTGGATCATTAATGGATGGGTCATAAATAGATAAATAATAAATATATCAAAAATATGAATTATAAATAGATTAATATTCATATAGATTTGATGAATTTAAGCCGAACTATGGATTTAATTTAAATTATTATAAAATTTTAATTAATTAATTAATAAATCTGATAATAATAATAGTTATTTGAAAATATGATATAAATAATAAGTTAATATATAAGGAAAAATAAAATATTTCATTAATAATTTAATTTTACTCCAATTATTACTAAATAGTAGAGTAGAAAATAAGAAAACCTTAGCCTGTATTTTATAAAGGGTAGAGTAATGAAGTATGTAAAAGAGAGGTGTATATCAAGGCCTCGAGATTCAGTTTTCTTATGCAGCTTTCATTTTTGATGATTGCTATACTGGTAGTTGAATCGTAGCATAAAATTTTTATCTCAGATTTGCATATGGTGTCTTGAGGAGATTCTTGCCTGAGGATGGGGTTGAGGCAGTGAAGTGAATGGCCCTCACAATTGATGGTTTGATGTGGCTGCAGCAAATCTTGATATATATCTTGCTAGTAATAGTTTTGTTTATGGCACAAATATATTGACGTTTCCTGTCTCGTACTACTAATCTGTTGATTGTTAAAGCTTTGCGATAAGTTTATCTTTTGCTATTTGGATGCAGGCCAGGAAAATGCAGCCAATGTCAGCTTGGAAGTCATAAAGGCGTTGCCTCCCTTCCAAGAAAAGGAACAATCGAGGGGAAGATTTGGTGGATTTGGGGGTCGAGGGAGGGGTGGGTTCAATGATAGGAATGGTGGTAATAGGTTCTCAGGAGGCAGAGGTGGATTTTCAGATAGGTCTAGCTTTGGCAGAGGGAGAGGTCGCCGCACTAGTGGAAGCAAATGGTGCAAAACCATACAATTTTATAGATTTGAGTGGAATTTTGGATTTAGATTAATTTTGTCATGTTTAATTGGGCACAATTTTCCTAAATTAAATGAAGTAATACTATTATTTTAGTATATATTTAATTCTTCAATTATAATTTTTTTTATTTAGTCCATTTCTGATTCCAATATACATCAAAATAAAAATATAGAAATTCAATATGATATTATAAAAATTAGAATTATAACTTTTACATTATTATTTACATAGAGCAGATTTTTTTTTTATTTTGAGTAAAAACTCAAAAATTAATTTTGTATTGATTTCATTAATTTGATTAGAAAGATATGCACTTATTTATTTATTTTCTATTATTTTTAATAAAATTTGAATATACTATTGTTGAATTTTCTACTTATTTTGTTATTTGTTTTTTATTGCATACTTGATTCAAGAGTTTCATTTTCTTAGTATTGGATTTTAGCTTTGAAACAAAGTAAAATTATACTCTTCATTAATTTGCTTAAATATGTGTGTACTTATTTTATTTATTTTCCATCAGTGTTTTTATATAAAATTTGAATATATTATTATTTAATTTTCTACTTATTTTGATATTTGTTTTTGTTTCATATTTGATTTAAGAATTTAATCGACAAATTTCAATTTTGAAATAAGATAAAATTCTACTTTGTTAAAAAAATTAGTGCTCTCAATGAAGTCTTGTTGTGTGGTATAATTTGTGAGTATGAATCGGTTAACCGGTCCATTAACAATTTTATTAACCATTCCATTAATTTCAGTTAACTAATATATCGGTTTCGGTTTTTAATTAATTTTTTCGGATCGGTTTATTAATTAGCCACTAAAAAATTTTACTATATAAATTTCATAAATTATAAATTTATAATATTATTTTTAATAGTTAAAAATACTTTAGAAATTAAAAAATGCAAATTAAATATAATATCCATTAAAAAAATTAAAATAAAAACAAGATTTTCATAATTAATTATAAAAATTAAATATATTTAATATGAAATTAACAACAAAGTGTTAATCATACACATGTAATGAATAAATAATAGTAATAAAAAAATAATTTCAATATTTATTTATTAAAAATATATATTATAATAATATTTTAGAAAGTTATATATCATAATATTTATAAATTATAAAAATATTAAAAATTTTAAGAATAAAATTTAAAATATAATACATAAAAAATATATAAATTAATTAACTGTTAGTCAATGATTAACGGTCGGTTTTTAAAAGTAAAAATTATAAATTTAAATTTTTAATTTGATTATCCTAAAAACCAGATCGATTTTAAATCGGTTTTTCGGCTAACCCAAATTTTAGTTTTTTTTTTGCTCGCCTCTAGTTTGTGCATTACTAAATATATTATTTTTAGTTTCTAGTTACGAGTATTTTGCTCTCCCTTTCTTTAAAAAGAAAAAAAAAATCATTAATTGACAATATAAATTTTCATTTTGAATGAAATGTGTTGAATTGAGATTTTTTTTTTTTGGATTAATTGCACTATTCTTATTTTTATCTCAAGTTAATTATGGGTGAAAGAGTTTTCCAAACTGAGAAGGAAAAAAAATTGGATTTTGTTAAGGTTTGTGTGGCTATAATGTGAATTTTGCTTTTGTTGAATGCTGGAATCAATATTTTGTCCACGATATAGTTTTATTATTAATTCTTCCCTCATTTTTTCTTAAGAATAATGATGAAAATAATTAATGATATTTTGAATTTTTATATGTTTTACATATTTTCAGCATATAATTTATTATTATTATTATTATTATTATTATTATTATTATTATTATTATTATTATTATTATTATTATTATTATTATTATTATTATTATTATAGTTTTGTTAGTTTATGATAGAATTTGAGTATGCCCAAAACTCTATTTGTATTTATTCTAATCAGTTTAGAATTATCTAATTCTAATCCAAAAAGAAATCAAAATTTTACTATATTTGTGACTCTAATAAATATAATGCCCTCACAATCCCGATTAGCTGAATATTATTTTCGGCATTAAATAGTGATACCGGGGTGAATAGTACCACCGAAAGCCTACAAAACTTTTTCTTTACCAATGAAAAGTACAATTTATAATGAATCCAGTGATATAATTTGAGATAAAAATGAAATCAAATAGGTTCTCAAAAGTCACAAGTAAAAATAAGTAGTTGGTCCGCAAGACATAAAATTAGGGTTGATTAAGTTTAACCAGTTTGAAAAAAAAATGTTTTGGGTTTTATAAATTATTTTGATCACACAAGACTATTAGAAATAACTCCAATAAATTTTTGAAAGTGAAAAATAATTTTTTTGGATAATTTTAAAAATTTGACTTTTGAATTAATAATTTCACCTCCAGATTGAAAAATATATCGAAATAATCTCATTTTAATCTAAAATTTTAAACACGCCCTAAATAGTACTTTTATATATTTTTGAACTAATTTTGATGCCTAAATAGTTCTTTTTTCTGTTGCTTATTTTTCCCATCTGTTGTCCTTTTTATCTCACTTTATTTCTGTCATGCCTCCTAGTTCAAGCATCAAAATTATCCAATTACGCTAATACGTCAATTTGTTTGATTTTAGTTGTTTTTTTATATTGAAATTTAAATTGATATAACTGAATTTTTATTTTAAAATTCAACTAAATATATCAAGTTATTTTCGATCTAATTTTTTAATTTTAATTGTGACATGAAATCTAATTCGAACTTCCAAAAAAAAAGTGATCGATTCAAAAATGACTATTTGAAAAATCCAAAATCCAAAAAAACTGATTTGAAGTCACCCAAAAGCCAGATCAAGACACAATAAAACAAAAATGACGCTAAGCCCCCGCAAAGGTTTAGTCTCAAAATAGGGTAACCATCTGCGAGCCATTCAATTTCTTCGAAAAAAGAGCCTCTATGTCAGCTAAAAAACTTAAACGAAGCAGAAAAGCATCGATTATAAAGGTAAAAGGCCAAAAGGCTTTATGGTAAAAGCGATCAGCTTGGACCTACCTCTTGAAACTTCGTAATGTCAAAGACATATCTCGAATGAAGAAAAACTTGGTCCACAGAAAGAGTCAAGTGGGGTGTGAGGGTGACCACGACAGGCTAATTTGAAGCAGAAAACACTCAAACTCACTTAAAAAAAGCCAAAGACAAAAAAACAAAACAGCACGAGCTGAACACCCAAAGATCTTAGAGTATTAGAATTACGAATCAAACAAGCAAAAATCAAAGGCAAGCCACGGTCCAGGAAGAACAATTGTCTACGATCGGCTGTATGAAGAAGCACCAAAGGTGTTATAAAGGTAGAAAAGTTAAAGTGCTCTATAATCAAAGCGCTCAGTCTAAACCAACCATCGAGATATTCCATGAGAAATTAATAAATCCCTGAGGAAAATGCAACTGGAGAATCCAACTGGGTCATAAAAAGACAATTGCTCGGGAAAAAGCCGAAGGCAAAAAAATTGAAACAATACAGTTCAAAGCCCTTCAGAAGCAAGAGTTGGTAAAAATAAAAAAGAAAGCTTTGGAATAAGAAACACTCGAGGAAGTAATGAGCAAAAGCGTCTATGCTCCTAAAAAAGAAAAAAGAAAGAGACCTAAGTGTGGACGGACGATTAAAAAGGGGTCCGCCTAATCCAAACAAGATCTGCACTGACAACCGAGAGAGGAAAAAATAATAAAGATAAGCCAAGCAAAGCTCTAAATAAAAGCCAATAGCCCTTCAAGAGGACGCCACGGCGCCAAAAACACCCTTTAAATCGAGAACGAAATCGATTGGCAAGTTTATAAAAGGGCAATTCCCTCTTAACAAAGGGCTAGGGCAGAAAGCAATAGAAGCAGGATCGATGAAAGCCTAAAGGGAAAACCGATCGGCTATCTGCAGTCGGCTCCATCTCCTTAAAAGAAGCCTAGACAAGCAGAGCCAAAGATAACAAAAGATAGAGACAATGCCCGAACTAAAGGCAAACAAAGAAATTGAGAGGGGATAAGCAATTGACTGACAAAGAGCAAATAAGGGCCCCGCAGCATTAAAAACATAAAATGCTGCCCGATAGGGCATAAAAGGCAAACCAAACCCGATCAAGCTATGTCAGAAAGATCGGGGAAATAAAAGGTAAACTCTGCCCTTTTGTTGAAATTACGCTAACATATTTCTTTCAAGGAAAAGCAAGCACCACTGCAAATAGGAACGCAAGGTGGAAAGAAGCAATTGCACTATAAAAATCGCACCGCATAAAAGGGAAACTTAAAGCTAGAAACATAAGAGATAGTTGCAACCTAGAAAGCATAGAGAGCACACTCAAGGAAACAAAAGATGCTCAAAGAAAGAAGGAAACATCCGAAATAGCTATCCTCTGAAAAACAAGTGAAATTGATATGCAACTCCCTCTTTTTCTTTTTTGTAGGAACATTCGGCAATAAAAACAAACAACATGGAACATCCACAATACACCGAAGAGGTGTGAAAGCTAAAAAGCCAAACAAAATGAAGATAAAAATGCACTCGACGAGATATCACTAAAGCTTGAAAAAGCTAAAGACGAACCTGACTTGCAAAGTACGGGGTGAACAGATTGCAAATAATAGCTCAAAGGCTATAAAAATCGCCCTCGGAAAGGCACAAAACGAGATAAAAAACAAAGCAAAATGGAAAAAATTGGCCTTTAAAGAAGGCACGTCTAAATTCCAACCAAAAAATCCAAAGGGACAGGCAAAAAGGTCTTCCACCCAGGTATTAACCAAAAATATCTCTCCTAAATAGGCTCTCACAAAGATGCAGCCACCTTGCAAAAAAAGGTGTATCGATCTAAAACCTTTCAATAGCCCGATTTATCGATCAAAGCATTTGAGGGAGAACAAATGATAATGCTCAATATTTTATAAATATACAGGCCAATAAGAAGCAAAAGCCTAACCGGCTAAAGAGGATTGAACCACCGAAGGCTCAATACTATTTTGCCTCAGATAAACTACCAAAGGCATACCAAAATCCATATGATGGGACAGCTCGATTGGCCTTAATAGTCTTATCTTTTCTGCAGATGTGCCTGACACATGCTACCGTTGCTTGTCAAAAATCATATTGGCTCTACCTACTCTAACAACATCCACTCCTATAAATACCATGTTCATTTCTAAAAACACACACAAGAGAACTCAATATTCTCTCACTCTCTCTCTAAAAGTCTAAAACTGACTTAAGCTACGGAGAGTCGGTCCGGGCTAGCTTTCTTCTTGCAGGATTCTCATCTTGATGACTCTGATCGCTTTCGCCCTCCAGTTACTTGCAAATCTAAACGACACATTCATATCCCTCACATACGAATCCTCTCTTTATGAAAATCTACGGATTATCAATAATATATATATATATATATATATATATATATATATATATATATATATATATATATATATATATATATATATATATATATATATATATATAAGATAATCGGTTATTATATATAAATATTATTATATAATTAAAAAAATGGCATAATATAAATTTACTTTAAAGTATTATATAAATTTTATAGAAAAATATAAAAATTAAGATATAAAAATAAAAATATAATTTAAAATATTATTTTATGTAAATTTTAGAGATAAATAAAAAAAATTTTAAAGTATAACCATTTTTTTAAGGTATAATCGATTTAATTTCGGTTAACTATTTTTTTCTTTTTTTTTTCACCCTTACAAATTGCCAATTTTAACAAGGGTGGTAAAACAAACTCGTCTTGTCTTGTCTTTTCTTTTATTTATTTATTTATTTTGGCTTAAGACAAATAAATATCAAAATACTGCCAAATAATAGTCTGTCATATTAGAACTCTTGATTTCTATATGCTAAATCTTGAACTTTTTAATGCTAAACCAATACATATTGATGGTAAACGAATCCCAATTCAATTATGATAAAGCAAAAAAGCGAAAAAAATCCAAAATTTTCAAAAGAAGATATGAAAAGCAAAGAAAAGAAAGTCTTTATTTATTATTATTATTATTATTATTATTATTATTATTATTGCAAAAAAGAAAGTCATATTATTAATTCTGTTTCCTTGTAATCCACCACCCAAAATGCATGCATGGAAAAGAGACAATTGTCATAAAAAATAAAAAATAAAAAAAGCACCTTCGTCTTTATTCATATAATATGAAGAATAGCACTTTTTTACTCTCGATATTTATCTCCTTTTTTTATTAAATTATTTTGGAAAAAATACCCATATAGCTCTTTTAAACGGTGCTAAAATACTTCGACACTGTTAAAAATGATACAAAATTATTTTTATAATAATAGAAAAATGTTAATAAAAGTGTTTTAAATTGAAAATAGTTTAAAGGGCAAAATAAGTTTCGAATTAAAGTAAAATACTGAATTTATAAATAAAACTACACTCTCTTTATCTCATTTTCACTTTGAAAGGCAAGTTTTTATAACATAAATAAAATAATGGCTCATACAAGTAATTTCTCTTGAAAAGGCATGTCTCTTTGTAGCCAAGAATACCTTCTAGTCTCGATAATTTTCTCTTCATCTTCTTTAAAATTTATTTGTTTTTTCTTAATTATTCTTGAATTGATCATCTTAATTTCTCTTCAAATCTTTGAATACAATACTTTTCAAGTATAAAATTGAAAATTTTCTTCCTTCGTCCTATTAAGAAGAATATATTTTCTGCCGAAGTTGTGAGCCTCTTTTGTTGGTGATATCTAACATTAAAATAAAAAAGGTAATTTATTTATTTTTATCATATATAAATATATATTGTTTAGGATTCAATTTACATTTTTTTTAATTTTTTGTACATAATCTAAGCTTTTATTTGATTTTTAAAGTTTAATTATTATCACGTTTTTTATCTCGTCATGCATTTACAAAAATGCTTTAGGATTTATTTATTTATTTCAAGAAGAAGCCTTTTTTTTTTTTGGCATAAAGAAGAAACTAGTTAGGGTAGATTTAATTTTTTGGCGATCTATTTCATTCATGTTTTATTTTATTTTGGAAAATATCTAATGCATATATGTAAATGCTAAATTGTTTATTTTTATTTTGCAGAATTGATTAGTCATTGCACAAATTTATCAACAGGTAAAATTCATTTGAAATTGTCCTTAATTTTCTAGTTTGATTTTCTCAGTTATGAAGATTTTCTTTTTCTTTTTTTAAATCAGTCTTGGAAATTTGTTATTTCTTTAATTTCAAATTCTTCTCCCCTTTTAATTTTCTTAAGATTAACGTTTGCACAGTATTTAATTTAGAGAACTTTCGAAGCATGGTATAATTATAATTATATTAGGAATTTAATTAGAATTTTTTTCCTTCTTAGTTTGAGGATTTACGAAGAGTTTAAAATCACAATATAGATAGTTTTTCTTTTTCTTGAAACTATATTGTAGATAGTTGATATTAAGATTCTATATATATTTAAACTGAAACTTATTTGAATCTAAATTAATATATTTAAATTGAAACTTTGACCTTCAAAAAAAAAAGCAACATTGAGGTGATATAATTACATTTTAGAGTGTGTGTATATATAATTTCAAAATCTGCTATGACTAAAAAAGATAGCTTACATATTATATATTGATGAAAAACTTAAGGGATGTTTATGCTTCTAATTAATATCATTAGTAATATATAACCTAAGTTTAGTGTGCAGAATTATAAGGGTATGCTTTTTGAGATTCTAATTTAACACTCGTAAAATTTATAAATTTTAAATATTAAATACAATATGATTCCTAAAACATGGAAAAAAAATTTAATGACATAGACTCGCATTTATTTTACATAATTTTGATGGAGTGTGACTATAGTTACATTTTTTCTATACGACGGCTAAATATCTCTCATAATATTTATTTATTCTCTCTGTCTAACTTTAAAATTAATTTTCATTGACCCATTTTCACACCATTTGTTTCCATTAATAAGTTTCTCTATCTACATTGGTTTATTATGTGATGAATGGAATTAAATTTCGATCACTTGAAAATAGAGCACTACTAAAACAATACAAAGGAGGTGAATAGTTTTATATACTTCCATTAGACCATGGGCCTCCTTTCATATATAAACTTAGTCTTCAATATATATAGAAGATCTCAACAAACTAGAAAATAGAATAAATCTTTACAAAAAAAAAAAGACATATTAGTAATATGTAACCTCAGTATATTATGCAACAATTATAATAAGTGAATACAACGGTAAACTTTTGACATCTCGGTATCTATACTTTCAAGATTCTAATTTAACACTTGTAAAATCCATTACTTTTAAACACTGAATGCAATATGATTGCTAGCTCATGGATAAATTTTTTTTTTTATCTCTCGACATGAGGTATCCTAAACGGGCACATACCCAGATGGGAGGCACCTTTAAGCCATACCACACTCAGACTAATCTCCATTCGCTGATTGCAAAATTTTGATGACATAAACTTGTATTTATTTTACATAATATTGATGGAGCGTGACTTGAGTTACATCTTTCCTATACGACGGCTAAATATCTCTTATAATAACCATCTCTCCATTTTTCTCCCTCTATCTAACTTTGAAATTAGTTTTCATTGGCCCATTTTCACATCATTTATTTTCATTAATAAGTTTCTTTCTATCTACATTGGTTTATGATGTGATGAATTTGGAGTGAAATTTCAATCACTTGAAAAGAGAACATTACTAAAACAATAAATTGGAGGTGAATACTTTTATATATATTTCATTAGACTTTAGGCCTCATTTATTAGATAAAATTAGTCTTTAATATAAGAGATTTCAACAAACTAGAAAATAGAATAAAATCTTTACAAGAAAAGATACATTAGTAATACGTAACCTATAATAGTAAACTTTTGACATTTCGGTATCTATATTTTTCAAGATTCTAATTTAACACGTGTAATTAAATCCATAACTTTTAAACATTGAATACAATATGATTGCTAACACATAGACACAAATTTAATGACATGGATTCGTATTTATTTTACATAATATTGATGGAGCTAGCGTGACTTTGAGTTACATTTTTTCTATATGACGGCTAAATATCTCTCATATATAATAACCATCTCTACATTTTTCTCTCTATCTAACTCTGATATTAGTTTTCATTGACCCATTTATTTCCATTAATAAGTTTATCTTAATCTAAATTGGTTTGTTATGTGATGAATGGAGCGAAATTTTTGATTACTTGAAAAGAGAACCCTACTAAAACAATATGAAAGAGGTTAATAGTTTTATATATTTTTTTCATTAGATCTTAGGCTACCTTTCATATATAAACTTAATCTTCAATATTGGAGATCTCAACAAACTAGAAAATATAATAAAATATTTAAAAGAAAGGATATATTAGGTATATGTAACCTTAGTTTAGTAAATATAGCAATAACTTTTGACATTTCGGTATCTATACTTCTCCAGATTCAAAGTTAACACTTGTAAAATCCATAATTTTTAAACATCAAACACAATATAACTTGCTAACATGGACTAAAATTTGATGACATGGTCTCGTATTTGTTTTACACAATATTGATGGAGCGTAACTTTGAGTTATATATATATATATATATATATATATATATATATATATATATATATATTTTCTATATAAGGGCTAAATATATTTCTTGGTAACCATCTCTCTATTTTTCTCTCTATCTCTGCAATTAATCTTCACCGACTCAGTTTCAAACCATTTATTTCCACTAATAAGTTTCTCTCTGTTTACCTTTGTCTATTATGTGATGAATAGAGAGATTTTTTATCACTTGAAAAGTTAACACTATTAAAATAGTATGCAGGAGGTGAATAATTTCATGTATATTTCATCAGACCTTAGTTCTCCTTTTCTATATAAACTTAGTCTCCGATATACGAGATCTCAGCAAACTAAGAAATAGAATGAAATCTTTATAAGAAAGGACATTTACAAAAATAAAAGATATGCATATCCTATACAAATATACTTCCTAACACACCTCCTTAATATGGTGATTGGTCAAGAACGTTAATCTGGCAACAAAAATTTTCAAAATTAGAGCACGAGATATCCTTGGCAAGAATGTCTGCCAATTGGTCTTTAATTATTGGATACATAAGAAACTTGTAAATGGCCTAGCTGCACCACTGTACAAACAAAATGGTAATAAATATCAAGATGCTTCATTTGAGAGTGAAATATTTGTTTGGTAGAGACATAAGTTGTGGCTAGATTGTCACAATATACTACTAATATATAATTGAGAGACTTTTAATCTAGTCAAGAGATGTTATGGTCAACAAATTTCTGAAGTAGCACTGGAGATATACCTGTACTCAGCTTCAATTTAAGACTTAGCGATAGTTTGTCGCCTCTTAAAGCAATAAGAAATAGGATTTTGATCCATGAAAACAATATGAATCAAAGAATGCATGCATCACAAATGGAGAAAAACGATGATGAAACAAATTTTTGTCAAGATTGCCAACCAAATACCAATTAACTTACTTGACTGCAAACTAATGGTTTACTTTAGCCTTCATAGAGAATTAAGATACCTTGCTAACAACGAATGCAAGGTCTAGTCGAGTCAAGCCAAGAAAATGCAAGTATCCAACAACTTTTTGATATATAAGAGATTAGAAAAAGGTGTCAAATCTTAGGAGACAAAGTGGTAGTGGTGATCACTGGTGTAGCAACCGATTTTTTTCCCACAATGGATGCTTTTTATCTTCAACACATTTTCACTAAGATAGGAAAATGCCATTTGATGTCTGACTAAGAAAGTGACTAAGTGCACCAACGTCTTTAATATAAAATTATTGCCCCATAATTTGGACAAATTGATTGATGAAGGAGCTATATGCACCTGACACAACAAATTCATTGACATAGATAATAAAATAGAGAGTTACACCCAATTAGAATAAATAAAAAAATAATGATATGAGTTGGACATAAGAAAGCCAAACGAGTTTTTTTTAGAAAAAAAAAAAAGATCTTTTGACTTTGAGTTGGACAATGATATGAGTTGGACATAAGAAAATCTTTTGAGTTACAACATAAGATAGCCTTATCCAGCTTGCGCACAGAGTTAAAGTAAGAGAGTAACGTATGGACATATGTATAGCAACAAATGAGAATATCTCATAATAATCAATTCTAGGTCTTTGAATGTTCCCTTTGGGAAATAGGATGTGCCCTTGTATTTACCTATTGTTCCATCAACATTTTCTTTTACTCGATAAATCCTTTACAGACAACCAAGTTTTGGGGAGAATTTGGTGATACAAATTGTCCAAGTATCATGTCCTATTACTGCATTATATATTCATTTTGCATTGCTTCTCATGGCGTTTGGCTAACAATTTTAGGTTTCAATTTGGTCCTGTAGGAGGTAGGAGTAATGGGGTTTCTAGGCAAAAAGACATAATAGTAACTAGTCTTCTTGTGTTATAAGTCCCTCTAGTTATTATGGGATCAGAATTTGTGAGCTGGGATGGGAAGGTGGTGGACATGACAGGTAGGAAACCATGATCTGATCGGATGTAATGTGTGAGAAAGATAAGGTAGAAGGAGATATACTGGATGATGGAACACATGAGTCTTGTGATCTATATGATGAGTGGTTATGTTCGTTGGAGTTATAAAGGAAGAAGCCATCATAAGTGATTTTATAGAGGCGTATATGGAAATGTTGGTGAAAGGATTTAAAAAGTGAGGAATCCAATCACTTATAATGTCTGCTGTAACTCGAGAATGATAGGGTGGACAAGGTTGCAAAAGGAAATTTATTTTTCACAAAGTCAACATGACGAGGTATATATAGACTCTAGATGTAAAATAATCTAGAAAAATGTAAGATATTGTATTTATAGTCAATCCTAGAAATATGCAAGAGTTGGCTCGTGACTCCATTTTATTTTTCGTATAAAGCTTGAGCTAATGATAATATATAGCAAAATACTTTCAATTTCCTATAATTTGGAAGAAAACAAAATAGATGATAATATGGTGAATCATTTTGCAAAATAGCAGTGGCTATATGATTAATCAAGTATTCAGCTAATTGAAGTGCATGCATAACATCAATAGGTCAAGGGAATTTTGGTATTATGTAACAAGGTTAACCCAGTTTCTATTGTGTGACAGAGATGGCATTCAGTTGTACCGTCATATTCAGAGGACTAAGAAGGAGTGTGAAAATGTAAAATACCATGCAATTATAAATAATTTTATAGACATGGAAATCCCCCACCATCATCAAAATATAGAGAAATAATCTTGTGATGAAAAAAACTTTCTACTTATTCTCTAAACTTAGGAAAGAATTATATGACTTTAGATTTAACCTTTCAATGACATAAAAACAGATACTTATAGTAAAATGATCCACAAACCTTAAATAATATCTAAAATCATTGACTGAAGTAAATGGTGCATGACCTTATATATTTGAAAAGAAATTGTAAAGGTGTTGAAGATTTTATTGAAGAAACAACAAATGGTTGTTTGTGCATTTTATTGCCCTTACACAAATCATTAGAAACATGAAGATTTAACTAAAGAAGAAACGTATAATTGAATCAAAACATGATGAAGAATAAGAGTGGAAAGATGTCCCAATAGATTATGCCAAAGATAGATATTAGAAAACAAAGAAACTGAATTTAAGATAAGTGGCAACTGTTTATGTAGCCATCCATAAAAATGTTTAGGTTTTCCCACTACTAGGGGCTCCCCCATTTTGATATCCTGCACAAAAAATGAGGATGGTGAGAATTCAACAAAGACATTATTAGTAACACACTATTAAAAAATAAAAAAGGTTTCTTTTCATGTTAGGCACAAATAAAACACCAAATAGATGAATATTTTTAGAGGAGAAAGAGTTGTGAAGCCAGTTGAGTAATTACAAGTGTTTTATTGTACATCATCAGATCCATCATAATCATTGTGGATTGAGAGATTCTGCAAGTCCCCAGTGATGTGATGAGGTGCTCCAAAATTGACCAGCCAATTAGATGAGGTTGTAGAGGAGACAAAGTTAGAGGGGGAGTGTGATTAGGCGATCAAAAGTCTTGATTTGTAAACCATGGAAAGACAACTTAAAGCATGAGACACTGATTCATAAAAAGGCTAGATTTGTCATAAAATTGATAGATTACACAATTAGAGGAACCTTTGTTACCTTGGTTCCGTGATATGTTTATTGATGAGGATTGATTAGACCCATTTGAGGAATGAAACTAACTAAAAGCTGAATATTTATTTTATGAAGGCCGAGAGGTAATGTGTTGGCACCGTATGGCATTTGTTGTGATAGAAAGAGCAACAATGGCATTTTTGTGTTGCAAATAAGCTTCATAATCAATCAACTTTTTATAAAGCTCATTAAAAGAAACATGTGTGTGTTTCTAGTGTGAATGGTATATGATATGCCACCATACTCAGAGGGAAGAACATGAAGGACGTGAAGAATAACATCGCCCATGGATACTAAAACACCATCACAATGGAGAGTTCTCACTAAGTACCCAATATATTGTAATACAATGACATAAATTGTGTCCCTTTTTTTAGCAGTGGCCAGGCCTTTTCAAGCTCAAATAGTCGAAGGATGGGGATGTTATAATCGCACTCCGAAGCAACTAATCCTGCCTAACCTAGAAAGCAAACATGAGGTTTTGTTGAGTTGGAGGAGACACCATATAAGAGATGAAATTGTAGCCAATTAAGATGGATCTTCATTCGGTAGGTATATTAGGATTGGTAATTGTTGGCAATGAGTTTTAAGATTGTTTGGGTAATGGAATTAATTGAAATTGAATTAGTTTTAGTAAGGGTCTGTGGAGAAGATGTAGAAAAGGTATGGTCCATATGACTAGATATTTAAGCGAATTAAATAGGCATGGAAAGAGGTGGGATAAATGATAAAGAAAAAGCTAATTGTAGGGCTAGTAAGATGGATTCGAGGTAAAGATCAAGTGAGGGAACTATTGATGAAAATTTGGTTGTGAGGTGAGGAAGAGGTTAGTGGGAGTTTTCAACTTTTGAGTAGAAATAGCAACATATGTTGATGTATTAGAAATAAGCAATAATTGAGGGTTGGAGGAAGTTGGAGAAGGGACCTTGTCCCTGTCCATTGATGAAGGAAAAACTATAGAGGCTTCTTGCTGGACAATGGCTCCGATACTATAAAATAGTATGAAGGAGGTGAATAGCTTTATGTATATTTCATCAGACCTTAAGCCTCCTTTTTTTTTTTTTTTTTTTTTAATTCAAACTTAGTCTTCAATACAGGAGATCTCAACAAACTAGGAATTAGAATTAGATTTTCACAAGAAAGGATATTCACAAAAATGAGAGATATGCATATCCTATACAAATATACTTCTCAATAAGAAAATTTTGTAGGATAAACAGTTTTAGAGAATTGACCTGGTAAAACTAAAGGCCTTTTAAAAGGTGTTTGTCCAAATTACATTAAATTTTTATTCTTTCTCTAAATTATTTAGATAAATAATTAGAATTTAGAAGTATTTTGGTATTAAATTTTTAAATAATAAATGATTATATATATAGAATATTCAAAATGTATAATACTATATCATACTACAAATTAATAATTCATGCCCAGTCACTGTCGGAAGAAGTGATAAAGGAGACCAGAGAATGCAACTTAACAAGTTGCAACCTTTTCTTTAAGAGCAAGGAAGTGTCCATTTTAATTAAAACAACAATTGCTAAACTTCATCTTCACCAAAGTGCTTTATCTATTATTATGGCTTTTATTTTCATTTTATTTTGCTTGTTTTAAAATATTATCATGTGGACCTTCAACATTACAGCCAATTTTTTTCTTTTTCTTTTTTAATAAATATAAATATCATTATATATATTACAAAATATGCAATATTGCTCCTATGCTAATAAGATTGGTGTCATTCGATCCTTATTGTCAAATTTCATAAACTTAGCTACATTTTTCATTAAAAATAATCTAATATGACAATATAAACACATATAGATGACAGATGTTATGATTGTAAGGGTTGAATTGTGCCAGCGGCAATATTGTACCTTTTGTAAAAGTACAAAGGTAATTTTGATTAGAGGTGAACAAACTTTGGTTAAAATCGAACCAAACCGACCTATGTTTTAAATTTATTTTGGTTTTTTGGTTCGATTTCTGTTAGAACTTTTCAAGAAATTTGGTTAATTCAGCTCAATTCGGTTTTGAAAGGTAAAAACCACATAATAACCGAACCGACCAAATATTTGTATATTCATTCAAACTATACCATAAATCAATATAACTAAAACTATTTTCTTATTTTTATATATAAACTTTGAATCTAATTCCTTATTTTTATTTTCTTTCTAACACAAAAATATATATTAGACAATAATAATAATTTATTATTTAAAAATTTAATACCAAAATACTTCTAAATTCTTTCTCTAAATTATTTATTCTATATTGCTTGCCAAGGTATTATGGAAGAAGAAGGAAGCTCAAACTTTGGACTGGATATTGTGATGGAAGCCCTTCCTATATCTACGCAACCACCCGAAAATCAAAACAATGTTGATTTGACAGAGGACCGGGTATTCATTTTCCTAAACGAATTATTATATAGATAGTATACTATCATGTCCACGCAATACTGGAAGACTGAGCCTTAGAGAACTCATTAACTTCAATTGTATTAATTGTGTCAGCTTGATCATTCTTAGCATATAATAATTGGATTTTTGAACTAAATAAAATCCAATAAAATTTAACGAGTGATTATTAGATTTAATAATAAATAAATTTGATTACGTGATAATGAAATTTTATTAAGCTACTGAATCTTAGGCACAAAATTGAAACATTCTTGTTGCATTTAAAAAGGAAAATATTATCTCTACATGGTTCTTGTTCTTCAAATGCAAAATATTGCTGCTTACGCATTTTTGCGACCAGTTTTAGTCATTTCTAATGCAAAATATTGCTGCTAAGGCATTTTTGCGATCAATTTTAGTCATTCAGTACGGATTGTCCATTGGTAAAAGACTCTTTTTTTTTTTGTTACATTAATGGATGATGATTTCATGCACAGTATGTGGATGCATTGAGCGCTATATACCATCTGATCGTCGCACGGTAATAAAAAAAAAAGAGTGGACCGGATGGTGGTAGTGGTTGGTGCACTGGACGTCAACTCATACTAATTTGAAAAATTATAAAAAAAAAAAAGGAAACAACAATTTAATTGTTATTTGATATATGGAATTGCTATGCTTGTAAATGAATATGACAACAGAAGAAAGGCGTTATGTTGGACAATGAAACCATAAGCAATATTGAAAGTGGAAGCCAGCCAAGAAAGAGTAGTAATTGGAAAGAAAATTGGATCATTTTACCAAGACAACGCAAAGATGGCAGAATTGATAAGGTAACTTTCCTTTACCATACACATGTTAATTAGTACTGCATTGCATTAAAAACTGATAATATGAAATTAGGCATTTACTGAGAAAATTAAGGTTATTTTTGTTTTCTTTTACTAGCTGTGGATATCCGGAAACCCGTATAGATTAAAATTAATCAAGTTTGAGTTTATTAAGTTTACAACACAAGGTATTTTATTAAAGCAAATTATGCTGAATTTTTGTTTTTGCTGCCGGTATCCAGAAGTTAAAGGGTTTTTACTAATTTGGTTCGAGCCGTATTGGTCCACTATCCTGACAAATAAACCCGATATCTCGTTGAAGAAAACTGAATCTTGGACTAGGATTTATGTGAACACATTTAGTTGCTCTAGGGGTAGTAATATGTCTTTGTTTGGATATTGTGTATAGTAACAAATCAATGGCAATCTAAAACATTTTAAAGAATAGATAATACTCTTAACAGTTGTTTTGAAAATCACAAACATAATTGAATGAATTGAAAGCTTATGTTTAAGAGCATTGCATATGATATTTGTTGTTAATTGGTTGCAGTACTACTATCACAAAGTTACCAACATTATGTGCCGATCTCTTGTGGAGGTTGATAACTATGAATTGTTTGGCATTCCACCAAAGCAACTCAGGAAATCCAAGACTGAAAATACAATTCAAACTCCATCGGTCAGCTATTTTCCTTGTATATTCTTTGATTAGGTTTATTGTTATATTTCTATAAAATATGTATTTTATATTAATTTATGTGATTATAAATGCTAGCAGGCAGCAGGAACAAGAAAGGGCAAAAGGATTTGGACCAAAGAAAATGAGTCAACCAATTCTAAGATAAGAGACCAAAGAAAAGTTGAGAAATTTCTTAGAATAGCTTATGAAAACCAACTCAGACTTTTCAGCAATTTACTGCACGCTATACACTGTCTAATCAGTTGATAAAGGGATATTGGCTGTTTTGATTATCCGATTGGACGGTATGTAGTGCGATGCACACTGTGTACTATTTTAATTATTGATTTGTTTGCATTAATTTGTGAATTAAAATGGCAGGAGAAGAAAATGAAGAAAATGAAGTAGAGAAAATCTTGCAAGACATGAAAGAGAAAAGCAGCGGAAGCTTAGATAAAGGAAAAAGAATTGAGGGCTCAGATCCAAAATCAGATAACTCTGATGAGAGGCTTATTGATGTTCCTATTGGCTTTGATTTTCGCTCTTTGTTTTAATTAAAGAGTGGGAAAATAAAAAAAAATAAAAAAAAATCTTAATTTTCAGTCTTTGTGAGCAGAAAAATCTTATTGTAATCTAAATAGACAAGAAAGAAGGATTCCCATGGGTACCGTTAGGAAGGAACATATGAATAATGTTTGAATTTCTCTTCCAAATTTCTATGAATGTTTAGATTTTTTCTGGTTGGGACGTTTTTACAGTGTAATAAATAACACTACAACATATAATAATAATAATAATAATAATAATAATAATAATAATAATAATAATAATAATAATAATAATAATAATAATAATAATAATAAATAGACAAAATGAATGGTTTTTATTCTTGTTTTTGTGCCCTTTAAAATTACTAAAAAATAGGGTGTGCAAAAAAAAAAAAAAAACCTTTTTTTATGGTTGATAACATGACCTAGCTTTTAGTCCGGCCAAACCCGCAAACAAGCCTGAGAAGTTGACGCAAACTATTTGGGACTCTCCTAGCCTAGAGTTCAGAAAAATCGATCAGTACCATATGCAAACTACTTCAAATGAAACAAACTAGTCATATATTTGCAAAAGCTCGTGCACCTCGGACACTCAAAGAGCTTAGAACCACTCAAGATACTGAACTCTCAATGAATCCCGTCATATTTGGTAGTAACTGCCTCCTCTCACCCACGTCTCCTACAAAGTAGGAGAAGTGGAAAAAACAACTGAAAGTAGTGTAATTTCACCCCATTATTCATGTGAAAAAAACCTAAGGAGATATAAGAGAGGAAAATCAGGTAAACTAGTGATCTGTTGTTTCTTATTCTTTAACACTGAAATAACTCCACATTTTCACCGAAATATTTTCTAACTTAACCATCGGAGGCTCCCTTGTTGGAAATTCCCCCCCGGTTCCTCACTATTTTGCAGGTTATCCTAGCTGAGTTCACATTTGTCATCATTTGGTGCGATGAGTGTGGATCGAACACGCAACCTTTTCCCAACCTCAACCTAAACCCTGCACCATTAGAAACCCAAGCAGATCTAACCACTCACCTTGAAACACAACAATTCATCCCCACAAACAATGCTCTGGCCTCGGCATCCCCCGCTGCAACCATCCCTAACACTTCCAGCCTTACCCCGCAAATAGCACAAAACCTATTAGCCCAATTGTTATCAATAGTTGCCCAAGAAAATTCATCCTCCCAACCCACTCAACCTTACCAACCTGCCCGGCCTTCACAACCACCAAATAGAAATTCCTTCTCACTAGTGGCTCCCTTAGCTTTTGGATCCATAATTACCCTAACAACCGAACAGTTCGAGAGGCTCCTTGAACACTGTATGGTCAGATACCATAACATGAACACTCTACAATACCACGACAGTTTTTGCTCTCCACTTTGCAGAGAGATTCTGGCCATTCCATTATCCAAAATTCGCCTCTCTAATTTACCAAGATATAATGGCAACGCCGACCCCGAGCACACATCGACCAATTTCAACACACCACGCTAGTCCTGACAGCTGATGATACCATACTATGCAAAATCTTCTCACTGACCTTAATAGATTCAACTCAGATATGGTTTTGCAACCTCCCCAAGCACTCCGTTGAAAGCTTTGAACAGTTTAGCGATATGTTCATCGCAAAGTTCATGCTAGCAATTAGGCCAAACACGATGTTGTCCGACCTGAATCAAGTTATGTAAGAGAAGGGAGAATCCCTATGAGCTTATGTCGAAAGGTTCAATATAGAAGCAATGGACATATAGAACCTTAACCTTGAAATAGAGATTACGACACTTATCAGAAATACAAGATGTTAGGATTTCAATGATTCTCTAAGCAAGAAGCCCCCTAACAATTTCATCGAGCTCATGTCCCGAGCTCATAAGTATATCTGGATGGATGAAGAGCCCAGCACATGTGCCTTAGTTCGTACAATGATACGGATATAGGAAGAGAGAGAGAGGACTCTGAAGATTAGTGTAATGTCCCTCAGTATACCTTAGTAGAATTAAAACTAATTAATTATTAGTGTCTATATTTAATTAAGTATAAATGTATAAAGAAAGACCTAATTGCATAGTTAAAGAGTAAGATGTAGGGTATTACTAGAAATAAAGGAAAGTTAAGGACTAAATAACAACTTTTGCTTAAAGATGACATTTGGAGCAATTGAAATCAAAAGTGAAGAGGATATTTTGGAGAGGGAGGGCCGGCTAACTCATGGTCTTCTTCCTCCATCTTTATCCTCTCAAGCCCTAAACTCTCTCTCTCCCTCTCTCTCTCAAATTCTCTCTGTAGAATCTTTGGGTTTTTGACAAAAAGAAGAAAGGTTTGCTTAAGTTTAGTGGTAAGACAACTTGTTTATTCTTTTATGTGTATGATTCATGGAATAGCTTGATGGATTTTCATAGAAGTGCTTTATGTTTATAGAAGGGGAATTAAGCAAGAGAAAGGGGAAAGAGGCTACTCAAGGTTGAAGGAAACTTGAAGCTTAACAAGGTATGGGAACTTAGATTTTGTATGTGTGTATATTTTATGATTTGTCATGAGAAAGATCTTGAGTGTCTCTCTCTCTTATGTTTTATGGATGATTTCAAGCTTAAAAGGGTTTAGAATTGAAAACATACAAGTTTTGGTTGGAAACATGAAAATCTGTTTTAAAGATCATTTGACTAGTTTGCATACTTTTGCTCATATCTTCTGCTATAGTTGTATAAATGATGAAATTCTAGTTGGTATAGAAACTAGACTTACATGTCTTGATTTTGTTAGAAGAAACCAAAATCTGATTTTCACTGCATGATAGTGAAAATCGGTATTGAAATCTGATTGGGATGGTTATTTCGGCTTCATGAACAGTCTGTGGTTTTTCTTGAATATCTAAAGATTTATAGGTCCTATTGAAGAGGTTTTTAGTGTTATGGAAACTAGAAAAATAACCCTAAAACTTTGTAGAATATATTATTTTCAAAAAAAGCCGTTTGGTATGTTGAAATTGAGATGCAATTTGAGTTTGAAATTGATTTACAGGATTTTCGGGCTACAAGCGTTGAAGTTTTTTTTAAGCCGTCGTTTTGTGTCGCGAACGCGACATCAAACCATCGCTTTATGTCGTGAGCGCAACTTTTGCTGCGAGCGCGATATCAAGGAATACTCTTTTTGGCAATTGCTTACTGTCACGAGTGCGATTAATATCGCGGGCGCGACACTCGTCGCGAGCGCAACAACAAGCATTTGTTTTCTATCTTTGATACTTGTATTTTCTAACTCCAAATGAGATCTAAACTTGCCTAAGCCTTTCCTAAGTTTATGAATCATCCTAAGTTGTAAGGATATAGTAATATATTCCTTTTTAATTAAAAAGGTTTATTTAAAGATATAAGTTCAAGATTTTATTATTCAAATTCAAAGTATAGAAGGTATGTGTTTACCTTAATAAAACCATAGTACAATGATTACTCTTTATGCTATGAAAGTAACAATGCATAGTATTATAGTACTTCACATTTGTTGGTGTGAAAATTTAAATTATAGTAATGTGATTTCACAATATGAGACATGATTTATATTGCCTGCATATATAGACTTGATTGTGGATAAATAGGCATGCCTATAGGGTTACAGTCGCAACTGTTATAGTCTAACTCCTATAAGTCCACAGTTCGTCTCTAAATGAGACCATAGTTTTGACCCAATGGGTCCACAGATTTAATACCTTCGGGTATTCACAGATTTGATACCTTATGGTATCTACAGCACCCATTATCCACTCCCACAGGAAATTTGAGCAGGCAAAATTGATAAGATAAATGAAAGGCATATATAGTTACAATTTTACCTTACATGATTTAATGAATTAACAATTTCCTTCATTATGATCCTTGGTTTCTTTACCTTATTAATTAAATATGCCATTTGTGTTTTACTATTATTGCATGTTCAGTGATTAACACGGTGAGTGGTTATCATTATATTAGTTGTTCCCCACTAAGCTTTATAGCTTAGCACGGGTGTTTATCCGTGTAGGTTCGCAGGGTAGAACTCTTGTTCAGGGACAAAGCCAACAATCTTTCCAAGTCAACATCGATATAAGAGTAGCATTTTGATATATGAAAATTAACTTTTGCATCTCTTTTGGTTACACCCAATATACTTGTATTTAAAGGCATGTAATTACTAAGTTATGTAAAGAATAGCAAACAACATGAGAAGTAACACCCTCCTCCAAACATGACTAGTATAATATGAAGTATGTATGCTCATATATGCATCGATAATAGATAACTCATATGATTAACAGGATTAAATGAATGTAATTAGTAACAGTAATCCGGATTATCTAGTATAGTCATTACAATTAGCTCAGGATAGGGAAAGGAATAGTCAACCTGAACCCAGAGCATATAAGGGAAGCAGTTTGTCCAACAGAACTTACATAGTTACCCAACCTCAATCCGGAGATAGGAAGGAAGAAAGGTTCATGCCCCTCAATACGACTAGAGAAGACATTCTCACCTGGATGAAGCAGAATAGGAAGGTTGCTTGGCCTAGATCAATGAAGAAGGACCCCAACAGAAATCAAAACCTCTACTCTGCCTTCCACCAAGATAGGGGCCACGTGATCAAGAATGCAGGCAGTTGAAACGAGAAATATAACACTTGGTGAGGAAGGGGACCTTGGCAAAGTTCGTAAAACATGATGATAAAGCCAGAAGACACAGGTCATCTACACCTCCTTTAAACAGGAACCGAGTTGGTTCAAGAAAGAAGATGCCTGCTGGAGTTATCCATTTGATAGCAGGAGGAGGGCAATATGATGAATCCAGCAAAAGAAAGGCTAGAGAGGTACTCGCCGTCAAGCGAGGTACTCATACCTCAGCTCAAGTGGTTCAGTTCACGATAGCTAATAGGTCCTATATCGAGCATTCACATTGCGACACACTAGTATTTAAAGTAATCATCCAGGATTTTTTAGTTCAGAGGATACCAATTGATATAGGGAGTGCAATCAACTTGATCACCCTCCAGGCATATAAGGCGCTAGGAGTATCTGAGAATCACCTAAAGGAAGTCAATATCCCCCTCATTGGCCTTTTCGAACAACCAATCAAAGTGGAAGGCCTAGCAAATTTACTAGTCCAGATGGGAGATGATGTAATAGTCCGAATGTGCAACGCAGATTTCATGGTAGTTAACATCCCTCTATCCTACAATGTAATTTTCAACTGGTCTTTGTTGGCTACATTCAATGCTTATGTGTCCATATAGAATTTGGTACTCAAGATCCTAATGGAGAAAGGGACAGTGATATTAAGGAAAAATCAGAAAACAGCTTAAAAGACATATATGATCATGTTAAAGGAGGCTAATCAGGCCCTGCCCCTCAACAAGATAGACACACTGGACAAAAGAGATCGAAAGGCCAAGCCAGGTGAAGTGTTGCAAGTAGTCGTGCTAGCACCAGGAAGAAGTGTTTAGATATCAACCAACAAAGATAGTTTGGACAAAGAAGCACTCCTTTCAGTATTCAGGGAATTCATGGATATATTCATATGGCAACCTTCAGACATTAAAGGTGTATCAAAGGATTTGATAACTCACTCCATAAACAATCAACCAGAATGCAAGCTGATAAAGCAAAAAAAAAGAAACCATACAGTAGAACAATAGTTGACTATGGAAAAAGAGATGAGGACTTTGCTGGAGAATGGATTCATCAAGAAGATCTTCTATCCGAACTGACTAGCCAACATAGTGCTTGTCAAGAAAACCAGTGAAAAATGGCATATTTGTGTAGACTTCACCGACCTAAATAAGGCATGTCTAAAAGATAGCTATCCACTACCAAATATAGATCTCTTGGTGGACTCCATAGCCGGGTTTGAAGAGTATGCTTTCCTTGATGCATCGGCGGGCTATCACAAAATTTCAATGAACCCGACAAATGAGGAAAAGACTACTTTCATTACTCACCGAGGTACTTATTGTTATCGAGTTATTCCCTTTGGACTAAAAAATATGGGTGCTACATACCAGAGATTGATGAACCAGCTCTTCGCCTACCAGTTAGGAAGTAACATGAAGATCTATGTGGATGACATGATCATCAAAAGTAAGACTTCTGCAGACCTTCCAACCAAACTTAAAGAGACCTTCCTCACTCTCAAGATAGTGGGCCTCAAACTGAACCCGTACAAGTGCATCTTCAGTGTACAGTCCAGAAAATTCCTATGTTTCATGATATCAAAGTGAGAAATAGAAGCCAATCCAAAGAAGATCAGGACAATCATGGATATAGAGTCCCCAAGAATAGTTAGGGATGTGCAGAAGCTTAATATGAAAGAATAACAACTTTGGGGAGATTCATTTCTTGTTCAGCTAGGCAGTGCTTGCTATTTTACCAAGCAATTAAGAATTTGAAGAGCTTCAAATTGATGGAAGAGTGCCAAAAAGCTTTGGAGGCTTTAAAGTAGTTCCTTACAACCCCACCCTTACTCAGCAGACCAAAGGTCGATGAAACCTTGTACATCTATCTAGCGATCTCTAAGGGAGTGGTAAGAGCAGTTCTAGTTCGGAAAGAAGAGAGCCGATAGTTTTTCGTTTACTATACAAGCAAAGTCCTTATAGGTGTCGAACTGAAATACACCATTCTAGAATAGCTGGCCTTCACACTAATCACCTATACAGCGAAGCTATGCCCATATTGTTGCAGTGCGCACCAATTCCAACTTGAGAAAGGTGTTACAAATACTTAAGGCTTTGGGAAGGTTAATAGAGTGGAAAGCCCACCATGGGGAGTTTGATGTGAGGTATAAACCACACCCAACAATGAAGGCGCAGGTTTTGGTAGATTTTTGTAGCAGAATTGCACACACCAATTTCCGAACAAGTAAAAAGTTCGTGAAAGTTACATGTTGATGGGGCTGTATGCTCCAAATGGAGTCGAAGTCCTATTGATAAGCCCAAGAGCAATCTGTATCAGAGCAATGACACACATAGTGTTCCTAGCTACCAACAATGTGGCAGAGTATGAAGCTCTATATCTTAGGCTACAACTGGCAATTGAGGTAAAACCTTACACACTAGAGATCTTCTCTGACTCACAGCTAGTTATAATCCAGCTAAAGGGAATATTTGAGGCAAATGAGAGCTCTATGATCTGTTACAAAGAGTTGATGTCCACCCTCTTGGATAAACTTGAAGGAATTGGGAGTACTTGGTCACTCATACAGATACCCTGGACAGAAAACTAGGAGGCAAATGCCCTAGCAAAACGAGCTTCCCTCAACATCATGTTACAGAACACTGACATTATCTATCTAACGATTTCACAGCCAACTTATGAAACCTACTAGGTCTAAGTACAAGAACTAATGGACAGATGATGCCTTCCCATTTATCAATATTTAACCTTAGGAACTCTGCTTGAAGATTATACACAAGCCCGAAAGATAGTGTGAAGGTCGAGCTTATATATCGTGTTAGATGAGAAGCTATATAGCCAATCTTTCTTAAATCCCTAGACTTTGTGTGTAAGTGCAAAAGAAGGAGAATACATCCTAAGAAAAATCCATGAATGGATTTGTAGAGCTCACGAAGGAGCACAGATCATAGCTCAGAAGGCGCTTCTACAAGGATATTATTGGCCCACGATGGAAGCAGATGCCAAACCTCTAGTTCGAAAATGCAACAAATGTCAAAGATTTGCCAACATCACACACATCAGCTCGGCACAGGAGAAACTAATCCACAACCCTTCATCTGTCACTATCACCCTAGTAAACATCATAAAGTTCTTACAGAAAAATATGATCACAAGGTTTGGAATACCACACTCCATCATCTCAGACAATGGCAAGTAGTTCGATTATCAAGCTTTCAAAACCTTCTACTCTGAGTTGAACATCCAGTTATGCTTTACTTTAGTTTATCATCCTCAGTCTAATGGGATGACTGAAGTAACCAACAGAACCATCCCATTCGAACTAAAGAAACATTTGGAGGAAGCCAAAAAACTTTGGGCAAACGAGCTTAACAATGTGTTTTGGGCCTATCGGACTTCACCTCGAGCAACAACAAGAGCAACACCCTTCTCTCTGACATATAGAACAGAGGAAGTCATTCCATGTGAGATCGGTCTTTTGAGCTTATGAACTTTCCAGCATGATCATGCAAACGAAGCTAATCTACTTTACCAATTAGATCGGTTTGAAGAACAGAGAGAGCTCGCCTAGATACAATCTGCAGCATACAAGGAATACATGGCATCATTTCACAATCGAAAGGAAAAACCAAAGTTTTTCTGTGTGGGACAGTTGGTCTTGAAGAAAGTGATAGCTGCCTAGACTGCAGCAGGCATAGGCAAGCTCAATCCAAATTAGAAAAGGGCCATACATCATCTGCGAAGTAAGATTTTGGTAAGATTCTGCCACACTCATGGAATGTTTTGAGCCTCAAGATCTACTACTAGTAGCTCAAAATCATCTACTCATTTTTCTGTTCATTTGATTGCATTAGTTCGTTATTATTGCCATTTCAGTCTTAATTCTGACATTTGTACTTTTGAGCTCATCGGCGAACACCGCCCACCGAGGACATTGTAATGATGGATAACACTCAATGAAAGTTATTCATTTTATCAAGCTCACGATAACTTACCTCTAAATCTCACATTTACACTTTAATAAAGTTCAACAAAATTGCCATAAAAACTTATCTATTTTAGGTAGAATCGCCAACTATATTAATTATCATTTTTATCACTAAGGCAAAAGAGCCAATAGATCGGTACTAGTGTGGCAAATAATCCTATTTAAAAAGGACATTGTTCCTAGCACTTAACAACATAAAAGTTCAGAAAGTATAGAATGTAAAAGAAGACAGAAAGAGGTTTTATTTCAATAATCAATTACAAAAAACGAGCTAGTCCTCATTCAGATATACATCATCCATCCAGGATAAATCTAGCTCGGGATGTTTTTTTTTACAGGGTTCAAGAGCTTGGTGCCATATGCTAAACATTTATTGGCTACACATTACACTTCCTTCTCTTCTTGCTTTGAGACCTTATCCTCAAGCGCTAAACCCTTCTTCTCTAGTTTGGCTTTCTCTTGCTTTATCTTTTCAAGCTCGGTAGAAAGTACCCGAGCATTCTCCTTTTCTTGGGCGGAAAAAGCCTCTAGCTCAACATTCTTCTTCGCGACCTTTTTTGCTTTCTTCTCAATTGTTAAAGTCCTGAGGATAGACTCATTCAGTTTAAAGTGAAGATCGTCAAAAACTGAGTTCGCTCGGCTCTATTTACCAATGAAGGTATTCAGCTTGGCAATGACAACGCCCACAATCATCGACCCTTACAAAGAATGTTAAAGGAATAGAAGAAAAAATAGAGAATTGCACGATAAATAGACGAACTCAAAGGGTACGACAACCCACCTCCACTTGTGACTTTTCAAAACGGGGGACAGCTGCTCGACATTCAGACTATAGAGGGGAGTCACCTTCTTCAGCACGTAGGACACCAAATGTGCGAAGGTGTTAAACTCATCACTCTTAGAAGAGTAAGAGCTCTCTTGCTTCTCCCAAAATTCAGTAATTTCAGTAACCAGCGTCCAGATATCTTTCTCGATGGACTCTTTCTCACTGAGACCATCCTCACCGGACCCTCTTTCACCAGATCCTCCTGCTTCAGACACCACACCGAGCTCCCTAGATGGTGAAGAACCTATGCCAAGCTCCTTAGCCGGACCCCCAAAAGGTCTCTCTGACAGTTGCATGTCTACTATCTCCACTACAGTGTGGGTAAGAGCAACCTCAGCAATCGAAATAGAAACAATTTCAGGCGTGACAGGAGACATGCTAGCAGCAGCATTAGCAGTAGCCTTCTACCTCTTGGTTCACATAAGTTTGCCCACATATGGTTTTTCTCCTCTCTTCATGGCTGCAAAAATGAAGAAAATTAAAAATATGATTAGTGACACCTAGCAAACAAATAAAATGCTACTTTTTCTCTTTCTCGGGATGAACTTAGAGTCATAGGGATTGAGCAAATTTTGAAGATTTCATTTCTCCCAAGCTATCTCCCTCCACTGAGCTAAAATCAGCTCTTCCTCCTTGGTCAACCACAAGCCATTATCATTGCGATTTATGAATCGGCCCTAAGTAATTCGGACAGAAAAATCCTCACGTAGACTCTCCACAAGAAAGTAGCAGTGATTCCACTTCTTAAGACTGTCCGAATTACCACAAAAAGCCCTATAACCTACTCGGGCCTATATATAGTTATGATCCTCTATCTCGGCTTATAAATCGACCATATGTGTAGCCCAAAATAGCTTCTACATCACGTTAATGCCATACTCTACTATCCAAATCTGCAAGGCATAGAGAATTTGCCAAACATTTGGGTGGAGTTGCCCAATAGTTAAATCGAAATAGTTAAGAACTGCCACCTCAAAGGGAGTTAGGCACACTAACAAAATACCAATCCGATGATGCCACTTTATTGGGAATGTCGTATTCACCTCAAAGGGAGCACCCCAACCTCTAACTGCACCTCGTAGATCGTCAGCTTTCTCTTGTTGGTGAATGCCATATTCACCTTCTGAGAAGAGCTAGGCACACTAACAAAATACCGATCCGGTGATGCCACTTTACCAAGCAGAATAGGGAGCTTGTCCTCCCTTACAGTTGAGCAATCACTGCCTACCCCTAGCAAAGGACATAATTTCCTTTTTGGCTCTGAAGAGGTTGCCGATTACCCGAACTCAAAAGGTGGTGCTTCGCCAGAAGCAGAGCTGCCACTGTAACTGGGAGCGCTACCAATAGAAACTCCTTCGCTTATCCCCTCTCTCTCGCTAGATTCCTTAGAAGCACTCATTGTTGAGCAAAAAGGAAGAAAAAGATGAAGAAAAATAACAAACCTGATTTAAGTCAGAGGCAACAAATTGCAGAAGAAGAAGTTCTCATATGTCAAAATCCTCACAAAGTCTGGCCTAGAACAAAGGATGCAAACACAAAGGCAAGACAAAATGTAGAAATGGAAAAATGAAGGAGGAGGAGTGTTTAAATACAGAATCAAAGCCCATCATTGGCTGTACACGTGGCGAACAATCTACAGTAACAATTTTGTCATTATGACAAAGCGCAGGGAATGAAGTGTTCCCTGCAATAAATGGCATCCATTACACGATAAAAGAAGAGGTCATTATGACCTACCTTTAATGCCTCAATCAGATCTAAAGCGACGCCCCCAGTCAGCTTTGCAGAACAAGCAACCACAAGCAGACATAAATGTCCTCATCCTGGGGGGGAACTTATGATAACATGACCTAACTTGTAGTCCAGCCAAACCTGCAAACAAGCCTAAGAAGTTGATGCAAACTGTTTGGGACTCTCTTAGCCCAAAGTTTGGAAAAATCGATCAGTACCATATGCAAACTATGTCAAATGAAACAAACCGGTCATATATCTCCAAAAGCTCGTGCAGCTCGGACACTCAAAGAACTCGGAAGCACTCAAGATACCGAACTCTCAATGAATCTTGCCATATCTGGCAATAACTGCCTCCTCTCCCCCATGTCTCCCACAAAGTAAGAGAAGTGGAAAAAACAACTGAAAGTAATGGGATTTCATCCCATTATTCACGTGGAAAAAACCTAGGGAGATATGAGAGAGGAAAATCAAGTAAACCAGTGATCTTTTGTTTCTCATTCTTCAACACTAAAATAACTCCACTTTTTCACCGGAATATTCTCTTACTTAACTATCGGAGGCTCTCTTGTCGGGAATCCCCCCTGGTTCCTCACTATTTTGCAGGTTATCCTAGCTGAGTTCACACTTGTCATCAATGGTTAATCGGAAAACCAATTTGGAATTGAATCAATTTTCATGATTACTCGAATTAATTTTATGGGCCGGTTTTCTTATTATGAATTTTTTAGATATTAATTATGGTTTGGCTATTCAAAAAACAAAAAACTGCCAATTATAGTTAACCACTGGTTCACATTTATTTTCTATATATTTATTTTCTTATTTTTTGTGCTTCTTTCTCCAGCTAAAACCAATATTGAGTATCACTTGTTTTTTTATTTTTCGTTAGATAACAAGTTGTTATTATTCAAAACAAATATATTAATAGATATGTGTATTTATTAGCAATATGTAGCATATTATTGATCGTAAAAAATGAAGAATTAGAATCTATTATAGATAGAAGGTGATTGTGTAGTTTATAGCATTGTGAAGAATTATATTTGTATTTAGGGGTGCAGCTAGAAATGCAGTTCAATGGGATCAAAAATCATAACAACTTATAAAAAATTAATTCACATAAAAATATAAACAAATGCAAATCGGTACAAATTTATAATTTAAATTTATTTTTTAAATGTGGTAAAATGTTAAAAATTTGCACATATTTACTTTTAGGACGGCAAATATGGACAATTTTATTGATGCCTAATATGAAAATATGATTTACATTTATCTCAAATTATTGAAATGGTCCATATTTATCCAATACAAGTAAATCTGTACCATGTTAATATTTTGAGGTTTTTTTTTTAAATAATTTCAGAGGTAAATATGTTTTTTTTTAATAATTTAAAGGCAAATTCAATTTTATCACTAAAAAATAAGAAACTCATTTAAATATTTTAATGGGGTTAATTTCAAAAAGGTTTAAATTATAGAGTGTTTTTCAACTTTTCTTGATTGAGTGGAGTTATTTTTTTTAAATTTATAAGGATATTTTTGAAATTTTTTATAATTGAGTGGGGTCAACAATATGGATAGCTACACCCCTATTTGTATTTAGTTAAAAATGAAGAATTAGAATATACTTCTTTTTTTTTTATCTGCCATTTTTGATATTTTTACTAAAATTAAGAAATAATAAATAAACTTAAATTTTATATTAAATTACGTTATTAAGATTAAATTATCAAATTTAATTTATTTTAACTTTATTGAAAAAGAAAATTAAATTAAAAAAATAAATTAAATTACATTGAAAATATAAAAATAACATATAAATAAAATTAAAATTTTATTTAAAAGTGACAAATAAAAAAAACAGATAGAGTATTAGTTAAAAAATTAACTATTATTCTCTCTATTATCTTTTATCTGTCATTTTTGAATAAAATTTAAACTATATTTATTTATCACTTTTAAACTTTTAATGTAATTTAATTTGCCCTCCCAATTTATTTTTTTTTCAATAAAATTAAAATCAATTAGATTTAATAATATAATTTTAACCATATAATTTAATATTAAATTTAAATCTATTTATTATTTTTTGATTTTAGTAAAAACTACAAAAGTGACATATAAGAAAAAATAAAGAGAGTACAATCTACTAAAAATAGAGAATTATCAGAATGTAACATATTACATTTTGACTAGAGGTGTCAAATGAGCGGATTGGACAGATTTGGGTTAGGTCATTAATGGACGGGTCATTAATGGATCAATATTCAAATGGGTTGGATAAATTTGGATCGATCTATGGGTTTAATGCAAATTATTATAAAATTTTTTATTAATTAATTAATAGGTCTTGTAATACCCTTACTAAATAATTTTTCAATTTAGCCCTTTAATTTTTATTTATTTTCAAAATTGTCCTTTTTACTTAATATTTACAAAATTGTCATTATTCTCATTTATTTTCATTTCTAGCCTATAACTTTGCATATAAATTACCAATTGGTCCTCATTTTAGACTTTTTATGCAAAATTATATTTTAGCCCCTATACTATACAAGTATCCAATTTTTTATTTTTCAGTCATCAAATTACCATTTTATCCTCTATAATCATTTCTCAATTATTTTTACATATTAAATGCTAGTTTTGGAAAATTTATCATTTTGTCCATAAACTTTTTATTTTCTTTCAATTAGGTCCTTTTTCGCCTTTAATTTCATTTTTAGGTTTCTTTTCACACTTTTAACTAATGGATCTAATCTAATTAATCAAGCCCATTAATTACCCAATAAATGGCTTTAATTAATTTCTCCAATTTTTCAACTTCAAATCACTTCAATTTTGATTTCATCACTCTTATCACATTAAAAATATATTGTACGCAAACTTTCAGTTAAATCGGAATCTGTTACCAGTCTGATTCAATCAAATTGGTCTGATTCGATAATTACATGTGTCACCAAAAAATTTAATTTTTATTACCAAAATAATCTACAAGAAAATTTAGTAAGATTTGCAAATTTTGGCAATTTTTAGGGTTCGTTTGCTATTTTGAAAAATTCGGTCAAATTCAGGTCAACTTTTTTATTATCAAAATTTGATCGCTACCTTTTTTCGTATTTTTGACTTTTTGAGGCTTATTTGATCTCAGTTTCACTTCAAATTTTAAATCCGGACTCACCACAATAAATATTTTTCGATGGCCAATTAAAATATTTTTTTCAGATGTATTTTTCAACCCGAAAAGCACTATTTACCATCGAAAATTATTATTCTCGGCTAGCCCAATATTATTCATCGCCACTACAGGCGCCAATAGTGAAGAGGTTGAAATCATAGTGGAGGTTAGGATTTTGGAAAGAGAGAAAAATGAGGAAGAAAGAAGAATTTTGTAAGAAATCCATTGGGTCTTGAAAAATAAAATGGATCAATTTTGGATTAACCCAGTTGGTATTGGGTTGGATTGAAAATAAAATGAATCAGTTTTGGATTCACCTAATGGGCATTTGATTGGATTGAGTTAAATTTGGATCAATTTTTTTAAATGAATTTAGATCGATCTATGAATTCAGATCAATTTTGCCAGATTTAATTTTGACATAAGAATTTGTTTAATAAGTTTGTATCTTATGTTGGAACTTGTTTGGTTTCTAATATTTATTTCTCGATGCTTCGAACAATTAAAATACTCTTTACAATTTACAGTTTAGAAAACTTTTTAATGGTTAATTGAATACTAAAACCGAAAATAATAGATTGATTAACTAAAATTATTGTCTTAGTTTAATAATTAATAATTTTAAAAATACGATAATATTGAATTGATTACTAAAATTTATTAATGAACCGATTAATAGATTCATGCACTCCCCTAATTGCAACCTTAAACTTTTCCTTCTAGTTGTAACATTTCTTTTAACATAATTTATTTTTATTTGTTAGATTGTTAATACTTGAATAGAAGTCCAATTGCTGTACCCGTATAAAACAGTAACTCAAATGTCATTTCACATAAAAAGAAAACAAAGGAGATGTCTAATCAGAGATTAAACTGCGTTATTTACAAAGCACAGGGTTTATTGGAATGGCACACAATAAATGGAACCAATGAACTGAAACTATGCATATGCAGTATACAAGAATGGCCTGTGCATCTAATCGGATACTTCAAAACAATTTCATCAACTGGTTCCAGAAAATGTAATGATACAATTTTGTTCCATAAAATGGCATCGAACCATTTAGTAAAGATGTTCAGCAAAGGATTTGCAGGATATTGGTATTAATTCCAAGATCAGCCCCAATCTGTTGATACTCCTCGAGAGCTGCTTCCATCTCTGCCAAAACTGCAGCATCATCAACAACATCGATTGCCCTATTCATGCGCAATACATCAGCATAATGTTCCTCTCTCTCCAGATCATTCTGGAAAGGTTCCATTGCTGGGCCCTGTTGATTCCGATTCTTTCAGTATCAGAGAAACCATGGTGATTGGATACTATCCTATCCCTATCTTTCTTTACTGATTAAATAATAGAATGAAGCATATAATGTATTTATAAAAACATATCACCATGCAAAATATCAAATGTCACAATTGGTTCACAAAGTACCCTAGTTTAAAAAAGAAAAAATTCCACAAAGTACCATGTTGTACAGTTTCAACCTGTTGTCCATTAGGTTTAGTAATCAATTTACCTGGCATAGCTCAGCATAATGCTTATAAATTTCACTGCTTTCATCTTGATCTCCGAGTAAGGTACCGCCATACCAGCCAGTAGCTTCGTCAACCGAGGTCATTGCAAGGTACCTTAAATGAAAACCAGTAGTTTGTTTTGATTAGCAAGTACCATCAACATTGACAATTGCCTTTTTCATTCAGGTCATTCAGAATGAATTAAACAAATAAAGGAAATAGCGAGACTGCTTGCATATCCCGTTACAATACCAAAATGGCAGAATTTCAAACTCTGCAATACAAGCACACTTATTCATATGCCTGCAGCAGCATGCAAGTACCTATAGCAGTAAGTAAATTTATCTAAAATCACTGAGCCAGTTCCAACAAGCAAGCTGTTGTGAACTCCAGGCTCTTCCCTGGATCTAAATCAATAGATCAAAGTGAATTATTGGCTGACTACAAGCCAAATTGGAGGCACCCGTCACTGGAACAAGTCTGAAGCATAATAAACAGTCAGCAAAAAGGGACATATTATCAAGAAAATACCTCTGGAAGACATCCTCTTCATTCATGTCCCCAACAGAGGAAAGCCAATCTAGCTCGCAGTAACCATCAACTTTAACATCTTTATGAGATCCCCTGTTTTCTGTTTCATGTTGAGCAACCTTGGAGGCAGAAGCACTTTCTTCATACTTTCTCTGGCCAAACAGCCAATTCGGGCTTTTGAGCTGTATTTCACTACATAAAAACCATTTATATCCCATTATTATTGTTTGGACTTGGAAAACTTACCAAGTACAAATTCATGCAGACAATTTAGCAATTGAGCAAATCCCCAAGCATAGGCCAGACCAATGATTGAATAAAAAAATTACAACCATAATATAATAGCAAAATATGACAAAATACCAACACTTGAAGTACTCAAAACAGTCATTAAAATATACTTTACAAGCAGTGGCGAAGCCACATTGAGGGGAAGGGGGCAAATTGCCCCCCTTAATTTTTGAAATTTTTTTAATTATATATACATATATATTAGATAGATAATTTTGACCCCCTTAATTATAACATTTTTTTCACTTTCAACTTTTTATGTTATATTTTTTTTAAACATGATTTATATTTTTGGCCCTCTTGATTATAAATTCTAATTTCGCCACTGTTTACAAAAAAATCAACCACATGCATAGCCATTAAATAAATGCTAAGGTGGCGGAAAAATTACGCTGCATCAGGTGCCACACTAGAATTTCCTAAACCACCCCCTGGTCTTTGATCAGGCTCACAACAAAGTCTAACATTCTTTATTGCCCCACACGTCTTCTCAATCAATTTATCAAATGATGTTAGCTTCACGCGTGAAAAGTCTTCCTTGCAAGCTGGAACAGGAGCAAGAGTTGTTCCGACTCCATCTGACCCAGGACTGGTTCCCTGCAGCCTGGAAGAACACAAGAAAGTAACTAGCAGAACAGAAATTAGAAGTAGATAACATGCAAACTTCTAAGACATGTTTACTAGATTTAATAGGAACCTACAAAATGCTGAGGTTTGACATTTTACCACATGTCAGGATCAATGTCTTCTTTTATCCCAGCAACATGAAGATAATAGTCTGTATCCAATTCCCAAAGAGCCGGTTTCCCTTCCTGAGGCCGGAAATAACCTAAAAATCTGGTAAAACAGCACAAATATGATAGCATAAGGACATATGAATGTGAAATATTCATTTTTCTAAGAAATGAAAAGGAAGGTTTGGCACTAATATTGCAGATTCTTAGTCATTATAAAAATTTGAACAAATATGAAGATTCTTAGCTGCTAAAAGAACATAATCCCTGCAGGGTGCAAGTCAACTCATTTTGCAATGCTTTAGATAGTAATCAAGCATAAAAGGGGATGAGGACGTACAAATTTATTGCATCTTGCTTTTCACCATCTGTATAGGCATTACTATAATAACGCTTGATCGACTTAATAAATTCTCTTGATTGTGTTGTAGCTTTCCATTTTCCCTGCCTCTCTGTAAACACCTGAAACACCAGACCAAGCATTGGCATGATGAAGTTAAGACCACAACAATTATAAACTCTTCCATGAAGTAAAACCTGAAGCAACACATGAATATTCATACAATATTATGAGCAGCAGAGCCACCATACTGTTGAGCAAGGGCATCCCCCATACTCTGATACATATCCATAAGAGCTGCAGCAATTGTACTATCAGGATCCACTTTAGGAATGTCTGTCAGACCCATTGCATGGAGCTGGCGCCCTAAAGCTGCTAAACCATAAGCATACTGGGCAACATTTGTGCGATCCAAGCAGTCAATGCAGTTTGTCCGAAGAACTCCACTTTGAAAACATGGTGCTTCACCGCCAACCTTATCTTGTTTACATTGTAGATTAGAATCATTCTCTCTTTCTTGATTATTTGTAGAATTAAGATTTTCAATGGCAGATCCAATCCTTGCAAGATCACCAGACTTGGCTCTCATATCTCGGAGGAAAGCATCCCTACAGAGAATTCAAAACAAAACGAAGATGAATCCAGAATAAATCGTCCTTCAAAAGAACAGTACATGTAGTCTAGTTTGAAAAGAATCCTCAGTATCCTGCCTCAATATTTAATTCGAACTGGACGTGGAGGAAAAAGAAGATAAAGCCTTGTCTGAGAAGCATAACCAAGCTTCAAATGCTCTATAATAGGGAAAACTACATTCCCCTATGCACAAAAAGAGGCACTAGATTCTGAAATCCATACAAAATACGGATTCAGGACAATGGAGAGAAAATTTCCCTCATATTTATAACAAACAATTCAAAACCAATCATAGCCCTTTGTTACAGAGCATTAAGAAGAACAATCATGTGAAACAAATTTCAATGACTAGAGGGCATTCTTTAAAATTCAATGCACCCAGTTACACGTTCGTTGTGTATGAAATGATCATGGTACGAACGTAAAAATAATAACCTGCCCACAAATCTTCAAATTTGAGCTTGTGTGAACTTCTCTAACCTTTACTTCACTAAAATATATGCTTATTGGCAAGGATGGCAGCAGGTCAAGTTTTTAGAGTACCCCCTGGGTAGTTGTAAATAGGCTTGGGATAAGTTCGGGTAATAAAAATAGAACCTATTGCGGGTTTGAGTCAGAGACAGGTTAGTGCCTTGGATACCCACCAGCTGAACCCATTTTTGTTAAATATAGTGCAAAATTATTGGTATGAGGATTTGAAAATCAATCTTGTACTTTTTGAAAATATTACTATCATTTCAAGGTTTTTGATGAATGTCAACTAAAAGATAAAATTTTCAACTAGACTTGGAAACTCAAGTTGGAATAACTTTTTTCGGTCGAAACATAGTTGGAGAGTTTTGAACTTAAATTGTATATTATTTTTTATTTAATTGTATTGTTTTGAATTAGATATATTGTTTATGTAAACTTTTATTAGATACTTGTATTATTTAGAACTTACAAAACTATAGTTTGCAATTTTTATTAAAATTGATAATTAAAGTATGAATTATGTAATGAGTTAAATGGGTGATCATATGAGAATGGTTATCTACAGGTATTAATAAATGGATTTGGGATGGGTATGGATAGTAGAGTGCTAAATTTAAGGGGGTTTGAGATGGGTATGAGCACTTCAAAAATAAACCAAAGTGGTAATGGATAGGGCAAATTTCAAGGGTATCAACCCACTGCCACCCTACTTATTGGTATTGCAACAAACATTAAAGATGATGAAAAAACATGCAAGATCAATTAATTTACAAGCATTCTATCAGGAGGAAAACAGAAACGCCAAAAGTAAAATGAATACAAGGATTCAACTAAATTGAAGCACATTAAAATTAGATTTCACATTGCAAGGTTGTGCAGACTATTGAAAGTAATAACTATGCAAAATGCATCCTGCTCTCTCACCATGTCTGGAACTCAATACACAGAAAAAAAAATGCAGTAAACAAATAATTTATCAGTGGTCCAGTTCATATTAGTTGAATTAGTATGTGTGTGTGGTTGCCAAAGTACACACTCATGTTTTGCAGATATAACTAATTCATTTCCTGCAAGGATACTACTTCACAATAATGCAAGGCCTTACTAAAGGTATAAAAATACATCTTGTGCTTGTTGCAGCAACTATACGGTCCAGAGTTCAAATATATACAAGCCATCTGGATTTACTTTTAATTTGCATTTTATATAATCTAACAACTTAGAATTTGCAATTTAATTAACCAGAGGCACATTTGCCTCATAAATTGAAAATTGAAGCATAAAACCGAAGTGTTGAGTCTTGCCAAAAGCATTCTCCGTAGATCCATAGGATTGTCTTTGAGAAAACCTGGGAATGAATTTAACCCAGGTACAAGCCAAACAAACAGGATGCAAAAACTTTACGCTTATGGATGGAACTACAAAAGAAACCATTCAATACTAACCACATAATATGTGCTGATACTCTACAACAGCTCTAAATTAAGCCATGATACTTCTACTGAAAAAAAAAGGAAAAAAAAAACAGAGAGAGAGAGGGAGAGAGAGGGAGGAAGAAGAAGAAGAAGAAGAAAGAAAAGTAAAGAAAGGAAAAGGAAATTGAGGCCAACAAAGCAACAACATCCACACAGGTTTCAAAATTTTCAAAATCAAACCCAATAATAATAATTTGATAATTTAGAAAATTAAATTCTAGGCTAATACTCCTTTTGCAAGAAATCAATTCCTATTCCATCAGCTGCAGGTTTAATAAATTTCTAAAAACCAGGAAAATATGGACAAAATGGATAATCAAACAAGAGAAAAAAAAACAAACATAAAATCATTCAGAAAAAATCACAATATGTTTCCCATGGTAACTGGGTTCATGAATAATAGGCAGCAAGGTAAATTGGTCAAAGTTTCATGATTACCTTATCCCATGCAAATCGTATACCTGTAACTATTCAATATCCTTAAGAAAAATTAATCACATTGGAGCGTTTCCACAGTCGAATCCATTTTGAATCCAACAAATGCATTGCTTGTGAAGTATGTGTCCGTGTATGTCCTATAGATCTAACTGTTGCTGATTGGAAATTGAAAACTGACATTCAAAAGAAACAGTTACTAAATTACAGTATTGATTTTGGAATGTCTAATCACCATATGTGATCAAAAACTGCGTAATTGGAGGAAAAGCATTAAAGCAAAATCTAAAGTCATATTAACATTTGAAATCATAAGAACAGTGACTGAGAATCAATTTTGGTGATTGCATATATAAATTTCAAAAAAAAAAATATAGAGAGAATGTACTACCTTCCAGTGCTTGTTCGACTCAGTTGGTTGGCTCTCCTCTTCATAATGCTAGGTTTGCCACTGTAGTAGAAACCAGTCAAATCAAGTGCTTCCCTTGCCACAGCACCCAAAACAGCCAAAACATTGGCAGACTTGCTTTAGAAAACAGGAAGGAGAATCTAGCAGTTAGCTCAACATTTTACTTGGTTAAGAAAGAAGAGAATGCAGACTGTACTGAATGCAGTCAGAAAAATGCTTTTTTTTTTACCTCTTTGCAAACTTATGAAAGTCCCAGTGGATGAATTTTAAATGGTTTTCTTCTGAGAGAATAGTGTTCAAATACCCAACAGCATTTGCAAACTCACGCCTGAGCATCATCTCTCTTGGTCTTTTTTCAACAGTCTGTATGTTAACATTGAAATGAACTCCAAAATAACATAAAAATATTTTTGCACAGAAATAGAAGCAAAGAATATGCTAATAAATGTGGACAGCTGAGAGGGGGATGATGAATGCTAGACTGAAGTTGTTTAAATATGAGGCTTAAAAAAAGAAAATCTTATAATATGTACTTATGCCATTTGAAAGCTGCATACAATTTGTAGCTATCTTCCAAAACAAAATAAAAATCGAGAATGGCTCTCAATACTTCCAATGAACACACACACATAGGGACAGGAAAAGCAAACATATGATTTATCTAGGATTTGCCTCATTCATTGAACAACAACTATGTTCTACATGTTTATATGAGAGAAAAAAAAATACTGAAGAAATAGATTAGTTTATGTCATTTGGCTGTAATATTGAAAATCAAAGAGGAAAAACTTTCTCGACTGTCGAGACTATATCATCACAATTAGTCTTGATTAGTATAAGTGTAGAATATAAGACAGAATTATGAAAAACTGAAGGTAACTTATTGTGGCAATCATACAAAGAAGACAATTCTCTATTTGGCATTCCTCAACAGTTATTTTGTGAGTTCCTTTCATGAAATGGCTTCATATTTATGAGATAAACATTTTCCATCAACACATTCCCTGTGCACCACAGAAAAAGGTCAAAACAACAAAACATTTTCTGCAGAACAAAGGAAGCCTTAAAAGAATCTAATAAGAAGGCACCTAATTGAAAAAAAAAAAAATAAGGTTTCTCATACACTACTTACTCCAAAATAACAAATTCTTCAATAAGTTTAGAATAATACTTAACTAACCAAATAAAATGTGTGAGACAATAATGACTAATAATTTTCTTGCATTTATGTCCTTGAAGAATGAGTAGCAAATTCATTACAAGTGTCAATAATGATAAAAAAAGCATCTGAACAAAGTCATTCGATTGGCATGTAAAGTTGCATAATTTGAAAGTTCTGGTACAAATAAAGAGCAATTTTATCAAAATAATTAAAGAAAAAGAGAGGACACAACAAGCAAATCTTCTAGCCCACGTGTTTTAACAAGCAATTGCAATCAAGAAACATAGTATACCACAATCAATAAAGTCAAACACAAGAACCACTAGGTAGAACTATAAATGTCAAGTTTCTATAGCTACTAAGTAACTACCAAGAGTGAATTCTGAAAGAACCTTAATTAGATTGAGCACAATTATTGGATTCCCGTATCTCTTTGCCAGGTCCTCAAAGTGCAATTTGGTTGCCTGGTAGGTTGGATCATACCTTTGCACTGATATAAGTAAGGTAATAAGAGTTACAAGATCTAATTTATGATCATTATCTAAAACAATATCACTACAATACTCAACAAACTAATTAAACATGTCAAATCAGACATTCTTACAGATTATATCGGGTTTGGGACTGAATCTTGAAGCTTCTTGTGACCAGAAAAGAGGAATTGATCCACGCATCTGCACAACAGAACTCATTTTTCCCTTGCATGATCCAGCTTCTTCATCAAGAACAATTTGCTCTGTTTCAACCTCATTTGCAACCTTTCCCCAATCATTCACTCCCCTTTTCAAGTAACTGCAGCCCATTAACAAATAAACATTATAGAATTTCCTACCTTAATGCAAACACTTTTTTTTTTTTCAAATTTGTAGTAACCCCATGCAAATTCTTAGCTGCTAACACCAGATGCATTCTTAATCTCAAACAAACCCCTGACCCAAAACAAATACAAAAGAAAACAAGTGAGAAAAGATTGGGACCAAGGAAATGTGGTTCTCCAACACTCCCATTGCTGTGTGATTCCAATTTCGCATTGACAAGCCAACTCTCCATTGTGATTCCAATTTGGCACCACCACATGGTGATTGAGGCAAGTTCTTTTAGTCTCTCAATTGGCATCAGGTGATTTCAGGGAGGGCTTGATATTTCTTTGAGCACTGATAGAATGAGATTGGCATTTACTATTGGTTCCAATCCCAATCCGCATAATATATTTTTGGGGTGCATCCAATACTTTATCCATCGGTTTAGTAAATTAGTATCATAATAATAAATACACATTTGCGCTTAATATGATGTTTCATATTGCCTTTATATTGTATAACCATCACCATTCATTGTTATGCAATCTTATTATTATCAATTTGATATGACAATGCTACAAAAAATGTGAGTCTGTAGTTTGCAGTTTGCTTTTATATAGATTACTCACAATTACTTCTTTCTCAGGAAACAAAATTTTGTCATTTCAATGATAAGAGGACAAGCCCTTTTTTTTTCCTCAAAAGGAAAGAATAAGGATGACTTCAGGTTGGGAGTGGAAAAAGAAGCCCTATCACCCAACCTGGTATTCGGGATGGTATCTAGATGGTGAGGCAAAATTGTAGATGCAACTGCTTTTCCAATGACAAACTCCAGCCAGACTGCCTTCTAGGCCACTTCCCTCGACATCCCCCCCCTTATCCATCTTTGCAATCCAACCCAAAACAGCACAACCCACCCCCTGCCCTCTCTCTCTCCCTCTCTCTATTTATGAGAAATCTGTGTGTATAAGCTAATATTCTATATGTTATTTATTCACGAGCTGCGAGAATGCAGAAACTTGTATAACTGGAAAACTGCACTATACTTATAATCTATGCATCTAAAACTTTAACCAAATAATAAGATGATTCTATTGAAAAAGGAAACTGGAAAATGCACTATGTTAATTATTTCTTTTCCTTCATAGCCTCCATGAAGAATGAGAACAAACAATAAATCAGAGATACATCAACAAAGTTTACCCTAAAATAACAGGACTAAAAAGAAAAGAAGAGAATATACATACATATGCATGCATATACCTACAAAAAAGTGAATTATTAATTAGCTCAACCACTTTCACAATCATAAACAAATCAATTAAAAACACAAACTTTTATCCTTACACAATTGACAAAACACAGTAAGAGAATTATATCAACCAATGTCAAAAAAATAAAATAAAATAAAATAAAATAAAACAATAACAACAACAACAACAACAACAACAATAATAATAATAATAATATCAACCAATACAGAAGAATCTAATACCAAACAAAAAATGGTGAAATAATATTCTTATTACGTTTAAACACTTTCCAATGATTTTGTCTTGATTTTCTTCAACTCATTTAATTCAAAATATTGGCTAAAGAAGATAAAAATCGAGAAATATTACAATTAGGAGACAGTAATTCTATAGTGTCTAAAGTATTACAAAATTTTTAAATTGAAATGTGCAACCAGTTTCATATAAATTTAGGTGCGTAATGAGTCCCAAGAAAACAGTTGAGGTCCTAGCAAACAATTTCACTAAAATTCAAGTGCATACTTGCGTCTGATTATAGTCTAGGCTCTGTTTCTGGAATTGAATGATAATAAAATACAAACACTTTAATCAAACGAATTATTTTTGCAAGTTAAAAGTTTTCTTAAAAGAAAGGAACCCAAGACTAGAGATGTATGCAAGAAAGCTTACAACACATTAGCTGTGTGCATTTAAGGAAGCACAAAGAGGAGAAGGAGAGGGTGGATGACATGAATCATTATTTTCCTTTTTCAAAATTAAATGTTAAAAGCGAAAAACCAATGCCAACTTCTTGCGGAAGAAAGAAAAGAGTTAATAGTGACAAATAAGAAGAAAGTATAGAAATGGCAGATTTCTCGAAAGGGGAAGGTGGAAAAAAAAAGTCTTGGAGAAAGGGAATGAAAGAAAGATCTAGAAAACCTAGAAAAGAGTAATGATTGCTAAATTTTCTTAAGAGAAAAAGAGCATGAGAAGAAAGATACTATTGAGAAGGGGAGTGATATGCTAACCTGGTCTGTTGCTCCTCCATCAATCCTTCACTGAACGAATGACAAGACATAATCTACTTTGGGGGAAATCTTAAGTATTCATGTGAAAACCATGAAACATTACATTGTCCTTTCTCGGGGATCAAAAGATGAAGTTTAAAAAAAACAAAAAGAAAGAAATGAGGAGAACAAGTTTACTTTAATTATTAAGAAGAAAATAATGTTAGCCACCTACCAACTTAGCAACCTCAAGTTTGCTTTCCCTTCGTAAACTAAGCAAATGATAAACATAATATCATGATCAATTAGAAAAGTCATCTCTTTTACTAATCACCATGTCTAATTGCCTAACTAAGCTGGCTATTAGGGGTGTGCAATCGGTCGGTTCAGTTCGATTTTGGACCGAACTGATTGAACCAAAAACCATACTTTAGGAAATATATGAACCAAAACCGAAACCGAACTCTATAAAACCGAAATAATTTTGGTCGGTTCGGTTCGATTCTGGATCAATATAAGCATATTTTTTATTAAGCTTTTAACCTATATGGGTCCATAAATTAAATTAATTTATATTCAACAAAATAAATTCATTTAAAATAACTAAAATTAAAATAATATACATAAATTTATTATATTATGTCTATAATAAATACTAATCAAAATATTTTATTGGATTTATTAAGAATTAATTAGTTGAAAATTTATTCGTAAAAAATATTATAATAAAAAGATTTAAATAACTATTGTAAATATAGTCTTTTTTTTTGTGTTCAATATTATTCAACTTTATTGAAAATCAAATGTTCATAAATTCAAATAATATGCTAATTTGATTGTTCAAATTACTTTGTATATCATTGTTTGTTTAGCTCGAATATTAGCAACAAATTAGTTTTGATTAGTTGTTAATAAGTAATAGTTTAATGATTAAAGATTATTATGCTACTCCATTTCATATTTTTATTCTATTTTTTTGTTTTAATTTGTTCCTGAAAATATTACATTTTGTTTTTACATTACAGTTGACTTATAAATTTTGTTATATCTTATTTAATTTCATACTAATAATTGTAATTTTCATTTTTCACATTAAATTATTAATCATAATATGTATTGTTTCAATAATAAAATTAATATCCTAATTAATTAGTTAATTTTAATTACACATGTTGATTATTAATCATAATATGTATTGTTTTAACTAACAGATTTTTTTGTTAGAGTTGTTCATCTTATCATATTAAAAAGTTAAATTTAAAATTTTTGACATTTTTAATTGAATTCTAGCTATAAATTTTACTTGTAGTGATTTATAATTAATTATTTAATTTGAGCACAAAACTTTCTTAATCTCCACTTCTTCTAAAATTCGTTTTAGTAATTTTTTCTCTTATCTTTTCTATTGTTTTGTAACCTTTTGTGGCACTGAAAATATTTAAAATTCTTTGCACAAAATTAAATATTTTCTGCAGACTCTCTTCCTCTTCACCTCTAAAAAAGCATATTAAATCAACATGTAATGTTAACTATTATTTTGGAATTAAATGAGTATTAATTTCTAGATTAATATTTTAATTCACTTCTAAAACTAATACTCTACTACTTAATTTAATAAATTAAGAATTTAAATTTATATTTTAATTCAATTCTAAATTTTAATTTTAATTCACCTGTAAAAAAATTGATTCTACTACTCAATTTAATAAATTAAGGATTTAAATTTATATTTTAATTAACTTCTAAATTTAACTTACTTGTAAAAAAAATTAAAGTAAAAAAAATGAAAACACTAATATACTACTACTCAATTTAATAAATTATGAATTTAAATTTATATTTTAATTCACTTGAAAAAAAATAAATTGAAAAAATTGAAAAATAAAAAATATGCAAAATATGCACATGTTAGGATTTGAATTCAAGACCTAATGGTCTTGAGTGTGTCTCACGCCACCACTAAGTCAGACTGTCCACTTTGATATAATAATACTATAAAATGTATATGTTTAAAAACTTCGGTCGATTCAGTTCCTTCGATTTTTCAATTTCAAGAACCGAACCGATTAAACGATTTTATATTTCGGTTCAAAACCGAACAAACCGAACCAAATAGACCAAAATCTATTCGGTTTTCGGTTCGGTTCTGCACACCCCTCCTGGCTATGACAACACATGATAAGATTTCTAACAATTATGCTAAAAGAACTTGTATACAGGTCATACAGCTCAACAAAAGGTTAATGAAAAATTTATATTATTGCCCAGATGCAGCTCATCGAAAAGTTGGCAAAACAACTTATGCTAAACAACTTTTTATCTTCCTAGAGAACCCCCTGCCCCTACCACAACACACATGTAGCTAGCTCCTCTCCGCTACACACACATCACTTCAAAATAAATGATGTTACACAAACTTATCCAAAACAATATATGTTTAGTTCTGAAGGACATTGTAACAAAATTCCAGACATTGAAAGATGAAATGTAGACCACTATTTGTACTTCATCTTTATCACACTTTGATAACTGCTAAAAAAAAACTGTTGGGTTACTACAAAAAAATTCCATAAGGTTTTACCTAAAGAACACTTTAACCCCGTTGTTCCAAAATTAGTAAATTTTGCCCAACACCAGTATCTATGAAAAGTATATAACTCAGAGTGATTTATAAGCATTCTAAGTAACTGAAAAAATTGAAACTAAAATGTATTGAATTTGAGAAATTCTAGGATTGAGGAGTATTATAATCAATGGAAATATTATATGATTTTTGATGCTTTTTAAAGGGACTAAAGTGCGTCTTCACATCTAAAGAACTATACTTGATTATTTTGAAATAACAAGGAGAGAAATGTTTTTGAGGGAAATTTTGTACTTGACCCTAAAACATAGTGAATCGAACTGGCCTGGCACATTCTAAGGTAGCAATAACAAATACGATGAAAATTTAGATGCTCTTTCCCAAATTTAGCATTCACAATGTGGTACATCAAATTATATATACAGTGACAACAGAACTGATGCATGAAGTATGTACAAATAGGCATTTTCAGTAATGGAAATATCTAAAAGTTAAGAAATATAAGTGTCCAACTGGTAATAACTCATTCACGTTGCTTATCGAACACAAAGCTGTTAGATGCTATAGAATGCACAAATAAATAATCTCAAGTTGCAGAACGTACCGGGTCCCAGCAAAATGCCGAGAGCGTCTAGAAACTAAAGAAACACTGAAATCCCTCCCAAAGATTGATAACCTAATCTGCCATATTAAGCATATAATTGAATTGGCTGAAATGTGTAAAAATGAAATATACTTGAAAATAATAGAAGGCTAATATCAAGTAACCAAAACATGCATGATAGTTTATTTGAACTAGGCCACACTGTAACTGGAATCAAACAGACTCCTGTCTGTCCTTTCCTAAGATAAAAAAAATTATAAGAAATACAACTAGCTTCCCCATCAGTAAGAATATGTAGCATTTGCACTGCAATATTGATCTTTTAAAGCACATTTTAAGCATCCTAAATGCTTCTGACATTTATCCAAAATCATAAGCTTTAATATTGTCGAAGAAATTTGAATATAAACTCAGGCATATATCAGGACTTAAATTTTGGAACTTTTTAGATGATTCAATAAATTAAAAACCGAAATCACATTGCTCCATCAAAGTAAGAATAACTTTCATTACCAATGAATTTCGCAAAATATTTTAGGTGGGAAAGACTTGCATCATAGCATGAATGTTTACAGATACATTACAATGAAAGAGATATAAACAAAAGATATGCATACCTGCTTAAAATGCCCATGAACTAATGCTATTGTCCAAATAGTATTGCCACATCTCGACCGAATAGCTTTTGTGAGGAACTCATTCCACACGAACATGTTATCATATGGCATCCTATCTTTATCCATTGACAATACATTCTTTTGCAAGCTTTGCATTATAGGATATGTATAACTAAAGAAAAAATCTTTGGTCAAATCCACACTGGATAATAGCTTTTTGTACCTGCATTTAAGAAAATGGTAAAAAGAACTACTTAGAGACTAGTGAGAGTCTAATTCAATTAGCACGGAATTTATAATGGATAAACTTGTAAATATAATTCTCTTCATGAAAGAGAAATGAATAAAGAAAAAGCTATTGAACATTGATAATTCACAACTAGTCCTGTGCTTCTTTTCTCACAGTCCAGTCATTAGCAATGCATAAAGATATATGTCCTAAGGAAAATCAACTCAGGCAGGACATACTTGACTGAGCTGGGTCAGGAAACAATTCAAAATACAGAAGTTACAGTTAACATGGTTAGGCAGAATAGGATGGTATAGGATGAAGATTGAACAGGATGCCTTCTAGTTGTTAAAACTTCTTTTCCATATAAAGCCCATTTCCAAAAGATTCTCAGGTAGTTCCAAGTCTTAGACCGGAATGCGCATCAATAGCCAACAAGATGCTATAAATAGGCACTGTTTGAATCAAATCATCTTTGAGAGACAATAACTCTAATAATTCTTTATAGATGAAGATATGGATCTAATTTATGCTGTATTCACCCTCATTCAACTCCGTACTCTTCCAATTTTCTTGGAGCATAAAGAAAAATCAAAATTCTTTAAAGAGACCAAAAAGAGAGAGAGATAGAAAGATAAGAACATTAACTTTTGATTCATAAGTAGGGAACAGTAACATCCTACATCTTTGCACTTTCTATATTATATAAAAAAACAAAAAACAAAACGATTTACAAGAAATTTAGGCAAAAACAAAAAAGCAGAAAAAGAGTCTTTTAAAACTAGAGATTTGGGCTCTTAAGTCACCTCATAAAGAGTTTCTACATAAGAACCATGTCGAGACAGCAAAAAAATGAGGTAAGCTACAATATTAAGGCAACAGTCTGATAGAAAATTTCATTTAATGGTGCTATTATGCAATTAATACTATGCCAAAGCTGCTGACATTAATTCAGATTTCCTCTGCTATCTTTTCTTATTCCTCTCTTGCTTTTATTATTGCTCTTCCTCCAGTCATGTTATAAACATGCATCTGAAAAATATGAACTTCTCACAGCCAATGGGTTCTCCTGGTGAACTATAACACAGAAAACTGTAAGAGAGTGTTCAGGTCACAAAGTTACATGCATAAATACGTTGGCCAAACTCCCATCAAAGGTGTCAATATCAGAACTAGTTCTCTTCAATTGCACTTTGGCATAGTTATCAGTTCTGTGACCAGTTTTTCCATTGTAAGGAAACACCTCCCAGAACAACTATGGAAAGACCGATATTGGAAAAACAGTAAACAAATATAGGCCAGTTCAAGATGGGTGTACCTTAGCTCGGTTTTTGAATGTGCTGCATCAGTTTGAATTAATGCATGTGGAACCGTAATTAGTTGACTTTCTTCTATACTGTATATTGCATGCCCACATATACATCCTATTTGCCGACGTTTTGTAACAAGGATCAAATAATACGACTCTAAAAACTTAATGCAACCTGAAAAGACCAAGAAGAATGGACATTCTCACCATAAAGATTTTCCATTGCAAAGATATTTTTCTTCAACAGAAACATGAGAAGAACAGATACTAACCAGCTATGCCATAAACCTTTGCCACAAAGCTTAGTCCCCCAGTTGCACGATTGCCTTCAGCAATTCGTTGAAGCAAGCATTTGATTTCTTGTGGTGAATAAACCACTGGATCTTCACTGATATTGAGATCAGAAGGTTCTGAACGATCGATCTTCAGCACTCGGAAGAACCTCTTGTTCCGATCACTACCAATTAGATAAAACCTCTGCTCAAGCAAAGAAGTATAGATTGTTAAAGCAATAAAAATAAAATATATGCATATTACTTATAATCATTTTGCACCAAATGCATAAGGACAAAGCAGAATCACATAGATTAGAAACGAAATGGGAATGCATGAACAAAGTGAATTCTACTAAACGGTTCAGGTTAACCTTTGTACTCTCAGCAGCTAAAGCAATTAGTATGACCATTATTCATTAGCTATCCCCCTTGACACTTCAGCTACATGGGCCAAAATCTATCACTACCACCACCACTGCTGCTCCGATCATCATCATCATCGTTTTTTTTAATCACTAGCGTCTCTCCTACTACAACCACCATCATCACCAGAGATATAACACTTTCATTGTTATTATTAACGTCACCGCCATCACCATTCTCATATTTCTTACTTAATTCATATTTAAGTATGAATAAAAAATCAACACCCAATAATTGAGCTCTTACATTTTAATTCATAATTTTGAACATATTAATCTTCGGTTTTTGTCAACCGCCATCTATCAAATCATATTATAATCAAGATAATCAGGCTGCAATCCTTCCTGTCTGTCATTCAATTACTCTTTTAACTCCTCTTTTTCCCACACTGCACAAGCTAACAAACATCTCACTAACACCACCCTACGATGTATCTCGAATATTGTTTTCAAACAACAAGATTCTCAAGCTAAAATATGGGGATCAATAATTTGAAAGAGAAAGCTCACTCAAACCAAGCCAATCCAAGACATAAGACCCTACTGAAACAACGATAAAAATAAAAAGAAAAAAAAAAACAAATTCGAACACAAATTCATTTTCTCGTAAACTAAAGAGAGGGCTCATTTAAACCAAGCCAATCCAATACAAATTCATTTCCGAATAAACTGAAAAAATTGAGAATCCAAAAGAAGTTATTGAAGTAAAAGAATATGATTGGGTCACCTGTCTGGTCTCGTAGAGCCTAAACTTCTCGAGCGAGTAAGAATTGGGATCGGTTTCAGGGTCCTTGCAAGGATGTACTTTAGCAGAGGAATTAGGGAAAGAAGTACGATTAGGTTTGGAATTATCGGATTTTGCCATGAGAGTAATTTGGTTTCTTGTTTAACTGCTAAATCACCATGGCCGGGAGTTCTATCTGATCTCAGATAACTAGTGGATGTAGAAATTAGAAAGTAATGGCGAAGACTAAGGAGCGTGTTTGGGGAATTTTGGGCTTTATATCGGCTTCGATCTCACCTTCTTGCTACGGGTATTCGCGAATCAGTAACCTTTCTTGCGGGTCGTGCCCATTCAAGCCACAGAGCATGGACTGATTTTGAATTTGTTAACTAAAATAACCGAAAATAGAAAAATCGAAATTTGGTAAAAATAGAGTCGATAATTGAACATTTCTTATGTCATTAAAATTCAATTTATTAACAATTTAGAAAATTTTATTTCATAAAATAATACTGTTTAAAAAATTTTAATTTTTCAAATTTTTAATTATTAACAGAATTAAACCAATAAACTGAACTAATTAAATTAGTTCGATTGGATGTATTTTTGGCTTAAAATACAATGGAGCACGACCCTATTTCTTCTTCCCATGCTGCAAATATATTCCTAGTTTGTATTTTAATTTATCTCACAATATAATTCTTTTAAAAAATTATAATTAATCAATGATTTTTCTAGTATATGCTTGTTAAATATGTATTGTAATAAATATTCTTTTAATACTTTGAATAGAAAGTACTCTCTCCATTTTTTTTATCTGTCGCTTTTATTATTTTTATTAAAATTAAAAAATAATAAATAAATTTAAATTTAATATTAAATTATGTCACTAAATTATTAAATTTAATTAATTTTACTTTTGTTGGAAATCAAAAAAATAAATTATATTATATTAAAAATTTAAAAATAATAAATAAATAAAATTTAAATATTACTCAAAAGTATTATACGAAACAAAAGGGAAAAAGTAGTAAAGAAGGTCATGTTAATTATGGACATTACATGGGCATCGTAATATCGTATGTAGATGCTGGAGTTTTGGACTCTCTGATCTGGATAAATCTAATAATCAAAGAGTCGAAGTTCATGGTCCAGAAAATGGGCGAGGACTATTATTGCACGGTTGCCCGGTATACTAGATGAATATTTTCTCTTTTTTAAAAAAAAAAATCACTTTTTATTTTTTTAGACTCCTTTCATTTATTTAATTTGATGAAAAATAAAATAAAATTGTATCTTGTTAAAGTAATTTTCTCTCTCTCTATCTCAATGTAAAACTTTCATTAGGAAAGTAAACACTAAAATTTTTATTGTGCTCTATTGAGTCAATAGATATTTTATTTTGGAAGTTTTATTTATATCAAATATGTATTAAAATACAAGTTTAAAAACAAAATAAGAACCAAGAATTAACAGTCAAGTTTTAATAAATTCACATAATACTTATCATCAATTATCTTAAATATTATTTTGATAATTAATAGTTAAGTTTTATAAATAGACTCAAATAGTAGGTATCCAATATCAAAACAAATGTCGAAAATAACAATTCATCAATGTGATAAATTATAAAATCACATGTATTTCAAACGGTTGGAATCTGGTTATTCTTTTAATTGATCAAGTTTTGGATCCGATTCTCCCTTATTTCCAATGGAGTGGGCAAATTATTTTTTAAGCTTCACAATAATTTTGTAGAATTTTTTGAAAAGTTGATTAATATGACGCATATTTTTAATAGCATCGGCAAAAAAAAAAAAAGTGTCATGGTGTTAATGTTTTGTGTGGTGTATGTGTGAATAAAGGACTACATATTTTCTTTTAAATTAACGATTATGCATTAAATTGAAAAGTTAACATCAATGATTTTTAGTTAAGGGATAAAAAATTTGAATTTCCTTAAATAAAGTTTCAGATATAATTATTACCTCACATATAAAATATACATCATTAAAAGGGTTACTTTTAATTATGAGTTTGATAATATTTTATTTTAAATTAATCAGTCTCGTAGATTTAAAAAGTCGAACAAAATACCGGAAGGTCATAAACAAAAAAAAAAAAGAAATTAATGGCAAGATATTTATGAATATATTGTGGATCGATGGCTAATTTTTTCTTTTCATAATTGATATGATGTGAAATGAAAAATGATATTTATCTATTAAAAATTGATTTGATTTGCGACTTGAATTTATGAGTCCAAAAAGATTGATTTCAATCTAATCAGATACGCTTCAACTTTTTTGGTCTGTCTTTTGCTGATTTATCTGTTTGGGATGTCTTCCCAACTTGTGTTGATTTTCTTTTTATGGAAGTTGTGTTGTTTATATATATATATATAAAAGAATCGTATATACGACTCGTAAATTTCTTATTCGGATTAGGATAAAATCCCAAACTAATCAAAGAAAACACTGTAATTTTCTCTTGATCCAATCAATCAAAAAATTTCTAGAAGCATCATCTTGAATTTTTGGAAGAAAGAAAATTAAGTTATCGTTAAATTTAGTAAGAGATTTGTTCTCGCTAAATGTTGGCATGAATGTCGCAATAATAATGTTCTCGATAAATTTTGTAAAGATGATACTTTTATGTCATCCTACTCATTTTCTTCAACTATTATGGTTATTTAGTGATAAATTTTGTAAAGATGATACTTTTATGTAATCCTACTCATTTTCTTCAACTATTATGGTTATTTAGTGACAAATTATCAATCGCTAATATGTTTTTGCAAAATTAACTTAAAATTTTTTATAATTAAGTTGTAGCTAAATAGTTGCTGCCCAAACATGCTATCTCTTACTAAATTAAAATTTTTGTTTTTTTTAAATTAATATATAGACCCGGTAAAATTAATCCAAACTCATGAATCGATCCAAATTTATCAAAAAAAATTGATTCAAACCTAATTCAATTCACATAAATATTCATTAGGTCAACCCAAAATTGATCTATTTTATTTTTTAACTCAATACCAAATGGATCAACCCAAAATTAATATATTTTACTTTTCAACTCATTGAGTATTAACTCAATTGGTATTTTAAAAATTCAAAGATCTTGATCCATTGGATATTAATCCAATTAATATTTTATGTGGATTGTCAAAATTTTGATATTGACCCATTGGGTATTAAAACTAAAGCTGTATATAAAGCTAAGTCAGCCAAAATTAAATTTTAAATGTGGCGGAATGTGAAAAATTTAGAGAAGGCAAGGTTGTAAATTAAACAAGAGAAATCTATGGGGTAAAATTAAAAAATAACAATAAAGTAATTATAAAAATAAAATAAAATAATTCACTCATTAATTAACACTGCAAGTGCCGCACAGCTGACTAAGTAAGAAGATGATGTGGGTACAAAATTCCCAATCAGGCTCTAGTGGGTCCACGCGGATTGGAAACCGAGTAGTTTTGGATTGAATTTAAATTAATTAAATTAGTAGATTTTGTATAAATGATGGATATAAAATAATTACTCTTTTTATTGGCCAAAAATCTACATCATTAGATTGGTTTTCTTTTTGTAGTCACTCGATTTTCACTTCCAGAAATATATTAATAAAATAAATATAATAATTAATTCATAAATTTATTTTTTAAAGAAATATGATATTTCAACATTATTTAAAATTCTCAAATTATTGCATTTTATTTCCATTTAATAAAAAAATATTAATAATAATATGAATTAAAATGGGTAAATTCCAATTTCATGATGAACATTTGTATATTTAGAGAAAAGAAAGTACGTACGGATCCAACAAATATATTTCATATTTCATGTTTGCAACGAAAACAGTAGGTCATTTGTGAGAATTCATCATTCATGGGTTGATTCAAATCAACCAATCTACTAATGATTCATATTTTTTGATCCATTAATAATTCAATTCATTAATGATCAATCTATTAATGACTCAACCCATTCATTTGCCATCTCTATTAATATAAATATTTTATCATTTAAATAATAAATTTATATTTATAGATTACTCAACATTTAATATAAAATTGGCGTTACGGGCCTATCCAGCATATCATGGGTTTGGCGTGTTACATTCAAATTAATAAAAGGGAGGTTGTTAACAGATACTGCCTCACTGTTAGAATGGAAAAGAGAAGCATAATACTGGACTATATGTTCCTTCAGAGGTGCACCTAACAACTCATTTCCAGCATCGTCAAAGAGAGGGTGGATAAAATTATTCTTCCTTCGTTTGTTAGCTACTACATGAAAAGTATCTAGTATTTGAATTAAGAATTTGATTCTTGAGACTCGATTTCAATTATAATAATTTTTTCCAAATATTGCAGTAAATTGATTTATATATAATTTCACTTATAAATATAACGAATACAAAAAGTAATTAGTTGGAATTAGAGTAGGTTGAGATAGAAAGTTGTCCTTATCCAAGTCTATATTAAAAACCTACTGTCCAAGAAAGAATTTTGCAATAAAAATGGGCCATTTTTTTTATTTTTGTGGATGAGATTATAGCGGGTACCAATGCCAACAAAATGCTGCTTATCCATTACTGTTTCTCAACTCAACCTCCAATCAATTATTAGCCTTTAATTGCAAAATCATCCGATTTGTTTTAGAAAAGAAAATCATAAAGCCAGAAGGGAAGATGGAGAAAGCATATGTGAGCAGCAATAACTGCATAATACCACCACCATCCCATCTTCAATTCCCTTCGAATATTAATATACATACGAAACCCACGTTTCTTAGAGTTTTTGCTGCAAAATCTGGTGGATTTTCCCTCAGTTGGGTATGTTCTTGATTTATTTGCTTAATAATTTATAGCTGATAATGGTTTAATTAAGGGCGAAGTTCAATTAATTTTGACGCAGGAAGATTGTGTTTACTATGATATTATTATTGAAGTATAAATTGATGTCAACTTGCGTCTGTAGCTCAGTGGATAGAGCGTCTGTTTCCTAAGCAGAAAGTCGTAGGTTCGACCCCTACCTGACGCGTTTGTGATTTTTCTGTTTTTTCCTGCGCGGTAAAGCTCAGTTTCATTTTCCTTTTATTACAACCTGAAGTCATTATGTTTTATATCAATGGTTTATGTCGGCATTACACAAAACCGATTTTTTTTTTTTGTTATTAGTTAATTTAAACATTAAAAGTCTATTTATTAGTTCAATATGATCGAATTTGAATTCCGTTCTCTCCCGCACCCAAATATGTCATTGAAAAAAACGTTATGAGAAAAAAAAATCATACAATTCGTAGTATAAATGCCTGATATTAGAAGGTAATTTCATTTTAAGAAAATTTTATTATGGTGGAGATTTGCAAATATAGAGTGTAATTATGATAGTAAATAGCTTGGTTATGCTATTTTCCCTTGTGTATTTTACACTGTTGAGCAGATTATCAATGGATGCAAAACGTGTGGAGGCAAAGGTGCAATTGAGTGTACAGGGTGCAAGGTAACCAACAACTATCATATTTTGTGGATAAAACCGGCTCAAATTGGATAATACCGATAATTATATCGAAAAAATATTATAAAATAAATGATCTTTATTTTCAGGGGACAGGAAAAAATAAAAAGAATGGAAATATCTTTGAGCGCTGGAAGTAAGTTCTTTTACCTATTTTACTAGAAATTGGTTATCAGTTAGGATTAAAAAGTTAATAAAATTGAAGGTAAATTACAAGGAGGTTGTTTGACTGACAATTTTAAATTTAAAATATCAATTTATTGTGTTATAGGTGTTTTGATTGCCAAGGATTTGGACTGAAGAGTTGTCCAAATTGTGGGCGAGGAGGACTCACACCAGAACAAAGAGGGGAAAGATAGATATACATATAATAGACCCATGGATATTCATATTCTTGCTATTTTGTAATATAGAAACAAAATTACTTATTTATTACACGCTATTTTGTAAGAATAAAGCATTTCCAACTTATTTATTATACAGTCCTTCTTGTTCATATCCGATCTAGACAAATTCGAGTTTAAATTCGAGATCTTACGACTCTTCTTTTAGATCATTTAGGCTTACAATAGATAGAAGAACCATCAACAAGGTGAAGAGTGCAGTTCTTTGGAGCTAAGCAACAGTTGCAGCTTGGGCTAAGCTTCTTATCTCCAGAGGATTCGCATGTCATGTAATCTACATCCAAGCAATACAAAGGGCAAGCTTTGGCTCTGCCACTTACCTCTGTTAAAATAGCACCTGAACATTAAAAAAATATGATTAAATTAGATTGTAAAGAAGAACATACTAATTAGAAGATACGTACCATGGAAAAGGAGGAGAATGAGAGGAATTTTGTAAAGCAGCATTCTTAATTTGATAAGCAGCAATAGTTTGAAGGATTAATTAGAGCAGATTTAATTGGGAGAGTTGGGGGGTTATTATATGGTATTTTGTGAATTACAGAAACCAATGGCATGGTGTTTAAGTGTGTCATAATTAATTTGATAAACATAGTGCTGTCAAAGTCAACTTTTGACTTTTGAAGTCTTCAAAATCTGTTTCTCGCCAACAATGTTGACTTTAACACAGTGCCTTCACACCGAGCCATTTCTATTTTCTAGAAAAATAAAATCCAATTCATTCATTTTATGAATCCAATCAATAATAATAATAATAATCAAAATCTTTTAGTTAAAAAATAATAGTGAATGACATGAATATAGTCACAATAATTCCATCGTGACACATTGTTATTGCATGATATATCATGATCAATATAATAGATTTTTTTTTTGAAAAAAATATTATATTTACTTAAAATATTGAATATGATACATATTTATTTTTTTAAATATATTTCAGATTGAAATTGCTATAACTGTTGGTATTTAATTGATTCAAAATTATCACCGAATAATGAGATTGAAGATAAAGTAAACGAACATAATATGGTAAACTAATTGAAACCAAATATATACTATAAATTGATATCATATATACTGTAAATTAATATTATATTTTTAATTATCAAAAATAATTACAATTTTTGATCGTAAATTTATTTAAAAAATAGTTAAACTCTAAGTAAATAAATAAATAAATATTTATAATAAAAAATTTCAACCATTTTCGCAAAAATTAAAACAGAATTTGACTAACAATTAAATCACATTAACTTGTAAAATTGCAAATAAAATTGTTTTCACCAATTATTTTCTTCAAAAAGAATTCTAAAAAATAAGTGATTAAAAGAAAATAAAGGAAAAAAAAAAAGCTTAATATTTACACTTATAATATATTTAAATATTTATATCAATAATTATCAATTTTAGAAATAATAAATTAAAAAATTAGAGCCAGATGATACTGATATTACACATTACAACATCAAAATCAATTAAAAAAAAAATCTATCAATTGCATTTTATATGTGAAAATATGAATTAGTTGCATTATTGAAGTAGAGCAAATGCCAAATTCCAAATTAAAAAATAAGCATTATAGGTACTTCTTCTGGTTTTGGTGATTCAGGAGATATAACTTCCAATTGTAGAGCTGCTCCTTCAAGCTCGGTTGAATTAACAATGATCGAAGACTCTAATCCCGATTTGTGACCTAAATATCCATAATCTTAAATCTCTGCTCTACCCACAACAAAGGATCGAATTCCATTTCGACTTCTGGAATGCTTAAGAGATAAAATTCAACATTATCAAAACCTAACAAATTCAACCAATTAAGTCTTACTTGCTTCAATGGAGATGACGAGAAGGAAGCTGAGGAATTAGAATCGGCTGAGAAAGCTCCGATGAAATAGAGCCCACGTTGCTTTCTGCTGGAATCAGCGAAAAATAGCTGAGAAATAAGGATCTGATAACCGAAATGAAAGAAAAACAATGAGAAGCAGCCCTGATTGAAAAAGACAAAGAAGCTGCCATAATCCGATTTCTGCCATTTTGGGTTACAACCCGAACCGGTTTAACCGCGAACCGATAGATTAACCGGTTGGTCAACTATTGAAAACCAAATTGAACCGAAAAATCGAATAGAATCAGAAAACCGGATACAACCGGATTTTTTGCTAAAAAATGTAAAAAATCAATTTTTTTTGAATTTTTTCACCCACCCACACACACACACACATATATATATATCTATATTATTTGAAAAAATTAATATTTTAAATTCTAAATATATGTCACTTAATAATTTAATATACTTATTATCTATTTGGATAATTGTAATAGTATATTAAATTATTAAGTAATATCTTTAGAATTTAAAATACTAATTTTTTTCCAAATAAATAAATAATAAAAAATTAAAAAATATATATATATATTAAATTTTTATTATTTATTTATTTGAAAAATTAGTATTTTAAATTTTAAAAATATCACTTAATAATTTAATATACTTATTATCTATTTGAATTTATTGTAATTAAATATAATTATACTCATATATGTAAGGTTAATATTTTTTTTGTTTACTTTATTAGTACTTCATCTAAACATAAAATTATTTTCATAAAATGATTATATTTTATGTTTCTAACATATGATATTTAATAATCCATAATTAATTACTTGTAATAATAAAATTAAAATTATATTTTATAATTTATTATTAGAATATTTGTGACATATATTTAATATTTGATGAATATTTTTTTAATTTTTATACAATAGTATTCAAAAAATTATAATAATTATAATATTTTAAAAATAGAAAAAAATATTGAACCCGATTGAACCAGTCGAATCACGAATCTCAACTTTATCGGTTCTTTATTCGATCCGATTTTAATAACATTGGTTACAACCGGTACCTTAAATCGTCGATGAAACGACACCGTACCATGTGAGACTCGGTTTATATATATATATATATCCTGCTTTTTTGCAGGTTTATCCTGTTGAATCGGATCTGTCCCCATTATTATTATTATTATTTTCTGTAAAGAAATAAACTAACAATCATAAAAGTTTCAAAATGCACCAATATATATATATATATATATATAATCTCGGATTATAATTGATTATCTAATATCACGTATTGTTATAAAATATATTTTTAAATAAATTTAAAAATTTATGTATTTTAAAATAATTGATAAAATTTCTCAGTTTTAAGATAAAAACAACCAAAAAATTAAATTTAAAATTAATAAAAAAATTGTCATAATTTGGATGCAGACTAAAATTAAACAAAAACTAATCCCTCAAAAACAGCATAAGATCTCTCATTCTCTAAACTCCATCCTTTTCTTTTATCTTTCTCGGAAAACTTTGCTAAATTTAAATTTAATCTTCTGTAATTTGTCATCTTCAGGTAATTATTTATTTATTTTTCAAAATCTGCTCCATCTTTCTCCCATTTTAACAGCTTTAATTCTTCATAATTTTCATATTTCCATTTTCTTTTCTATTCTTTATATAAATATATATAATCAGTGTGTAGAAGATCTTTCTAGATATAGAAAAAACCCAAATTATATGTTAATTTTGTAGCTTTTAATTAGCTAAAAAATGGGTTTTAATTATATGAGGCAGATTGTGAAAATATAATATTGATTGGTAATTAATAATATTGCAGGAATTGAAGAAAAGATGGATTCAATGAGGGGGCAAGGAGGTATTCAGATGCTGTTAACTGCTGAACAAGAGGCCCAACACACTGTCTCTTCTGCTAGAAACTGTAAGTGCTAACCAAAAATTTCTAAATCTTATTTTATCATATTTTCATGGCTGAAAGGTCTAATAAGCTCCCTTAATTTTATTCGCTTTTTATATTTCAATTGATCGAAATCTTAATTTTATCATATTTCATGGCTGATAGTGAGATATATCATAACGGTAAGCTTTCGAATTCGAGTATAGATTTCTCATACTTAAAATGTTGATATATTGCTTTGAATTATTATTCCTTAACAATAATTAAATTGGTCAGTGAAAATGACAAGGTTAAAGCAAGCTAAACAAGAAGCTGAGAAAGAATCTGCTGATTATCGCTCCCATTTAGAAGCTGAGCATCAAAAGAAGCTCTCGGAGGTACTCAAAATCAATTATATTTTTCTTTTTTTTTCTTTTTTCAATTACATAATTTAAAAAAAAAAATTACTTGCAGACAAGCGGGAGTTCTGGCTCAAATGTGAAAAGGCTTGAACAAGAAACTGAAATGAAGATACAGAATTTGATGGAAACAGCCACAAAGGTTCAGGCAGATGTTGTATCTATGCTCATCAAGTACGTTACCGCTGTTGCCAAATAATTTTGTTTGTTTTGGTTATGGCATGACGAGCAGATGCTAGTGCAGCCAAGGGAGTGATAGGTGGCCTTATAGATTGAATAAGTATTTGCAGTTCAATGTAATATCTTCAACTATTTTTTTTTTTGGCAGGAATTCAGGTGTTGAGAATTATTCATTTTTTTTAATTATTAGTTGGTATTAGACTGGGAATTTCAAATAAAATGAAGAAGTTGCAATTTCAGTATTATCATTATATTTCTATGTTTGACCAATCTTTTTTTTAAACAAATAAAAGAAACTCAGTTAAGAAGAATTAGCCAAAATAACTGAAGCAATACAAAAGCGGGGAGATAAATACCAATAAACAAGACCTGACATAGAAAATGTAGTCTTTGTTAGAGTACGAGCTGCAAAATTTGCAGATTTTTTAACAAATCTATACTGAATTTTATCTAAGCCAATGTGGGAAAATAACCTAATGGTATCTGCAAGAAAACAGATATATTCAACCTAGGCCACGCATTTCTTCATCGATTGAGCCAATAATATACTATCGATCTAATATAGTTTTATAGTTATGAAATAAAATATAATTTTCATGCATGACACAAAACATACATACAACACAGATAAAGATTCAGAAAATTGTTGAGTATGTGAAATGGCTAATTTTAAAGGAAAGAGTAATAAGCAAAAGTATGGCTATTTAGAAGTGAAGAAACTCTTGGGTTTGGAACAAGTAGATGACAAACTCCCAAATGAAAATTACAAGGTGATCCGTGTTTTACCTCGCTAAAGCTACTATTTTCTCCCTTTTCTCCATATGCTTTTTTACTCCGTTTCATTTAATTTTTAAATTTTTAAAAATATTAGTTGCATATTTTTTTTATTTTTTCTTTAAATGCACTAAAAAATATTTAATAAAATGAAAATATAATTATTGACAGGAAAATAGATAAAAGAATATTTTAATAAATTAAAATAAAAATTTTATGGAATTGATATTGATTAAATTTTTTTTATCTATGTAAAAAGTTAAAATTTATAAAATTGAGTGAAATAGAAAGAGTAATATTTAATTTTTATTTAGCAATACTGCATTCCTCACTTTCAAAAGATTAATAATAATAATAATAAGAAGAAGAAGAAGAAGAAGAAGAAGAAGAAGAAGAAGACGTCTGTCTTTATGACATGAGTCTCTTTCTTGTGAGTTAACAAGTGCAAAAAGTTTTTGTTTTGTTTTGTCCTTTTTCCTTTCCATGGATAATGACCAAAGGAATATTGCTACTATCAACGAAAAGTGTACGCATCTTACTGTCACTGAGGACAAAGATGAGGACCTTATCATTGAAGATGATGATATAGAAAGCCAAACCATAGAGATGGAGCTTAGTGGGACATTTCCTAACCAAGAAGGTGATCAATATTCATGCAATGAAGCAAACATTTGTTGCTCTATGGAGACCAGAAATGGGAGTCTTCATCAAGGATCTAAATCCAAGCCTCTTCATTTTTCAGTTCTTTCATGAGCTGGATATGCAGCGAGTCATTGATGGCGGACCCTGGACTTTTGATAACTAGTTGCTTCTGACTAATAAAATATAAGCCAATGAACAGCCTGAGAAAGTCTCTCTCCACTGGATGAGTATATGGATGCAAGTTTACAAGCTTCCTGTTGGATTCATGTCTGTCAAAGTGGCCCAAAGTATCAAAAAATTCATTGGCAAGTTTCTCAATGCGGATGCTATGAATTTTTTTAGGAATATGGCGTAATTATATGCGGATCCAAGTGGCTTTAGATGTTAACAAACCCCTAAAGAATGAAATGTGAATTAAAAAAGCTGGTGGAGATTGGATTACTATGGAATTCAAATATGAACGCCTTCCTAGCCACTGTGTGTTTTCTTTGTATAATGTTGGGACATAATGAGAAACAGTGTCCTGAATTATACCAAAAGACTGCTGATGAATTACCCAAGAAGTTTGATGAATCTATTAGAGTTATCAATAGAAGGCAAACATCCTCCAATGGAGAGCAGCGACTGCGTGAAGTTCCTCCCACTAAACATACTGGTATGGCAACAAAGTCCCACACCGGAGAAGCGATGGCAGGTGACCCAATAAATTATGATAGTGGCGAAAATCAAGGCAATCAGGGAGGAGGTGATATAGTGGTTAATTGCGGCAATTATGAAGCACAAACTAAGGCTAATGAAGTGGACAGTAAAGGAATTAATGGTGTCATGGAAGATATGCAAGATAATGAAGGGTTGATTATTCTTGACTCCAAACGGCGGTTTATGGAACAGAACAGCAACTATAATCGTGAATTGGGTGGACCTGAATATAGCCCAAGTAACTCCCTCAATTTGGATTTAAGAAACTTGGGAAGGGTGTTCTCTGGAGAACAAGCCTACCTGTTATTATGAGTTATCTTAGTTGAAATTATCATAGGATGGGTAAACCACAGGTAATTCGAATTTTTAATGACCTTATTTTATTAAAAAAGCCCGATTACATTTTCCTTATTAAAACTCTTTGTAATAGGGAAAAACTTGGGGAGTTTTACAAAACTATATAAAAAAAAAATGTTAAACTTAAAAACTCCCTTCTTTTTTTCTCTTTCAAAAATACCTTTTTTTAAATTTTTATTTTTAAAAATATCACTATTTTCATTTAACTTAAACTCCTCCTCTTTTCACACCTCATTTTCCTCCTCCTCCTTTTCCTTCTTATTCTTATCAATATAAACACAATACAACACAATTTCCTCTGTCTCTCTCTTCTCTCTACCTCTCTCGCTTTCTTCGTCGGAAAGTTGTGTCATCAATCGGCCATGCACCCCATCTATTCTTGGTAACAGAAGTTGGGCGAGGTATTTGTTTTCATTTGATTTATTGTTCATTCGAGTTTCAGTTTCTATGCCGGAGGGACCAGATCTGGTTCTTTTTGCCTTGGTAGTTTGATTCGAGAAGATTTAGGATTTTAAATTGATTTTTCTTTGGAAGATATTGCTCAATTTGGAATGATTTCAAAGGGAATTTTGAAGCTGTAGGAGTTTGTATTTTTTGTTGTGTGTATGGAAGAGAGGAGAAGATCCGGTGACCCTTCGGGGTAGTTGGTGAAGAATAGAAGCTCTTCAGGTTGTTTAGTTGTTAGAAAAGTGGTTAATGATGGTGTTGGAGTAGTGGGTTCTTCTGGCTCGCGTAAGTTTTTCGAGTCAAAGAAGGAGAAGAAGATGGTTAGGAGGAATTTAAGCGATTTAGAATCTAGTGATGATCTGTTAATACTGGCTTGAAGAAGGGTAGCCCCTGAAACCATACGGGTTTGCAATGGCCTGAGCCTTTTTGAAAGGGATCTAATTTGAAAATTGCTTCCTACCGATGACTCATCGCAAAAAGGCTTTTCCTTGATGTGCCCATTTTTCTGTTTTTGTGATGCTTCACAAGCTCAAATCAAACAATGATAGGAATATTATCTCTCTCTATATATATATTATTTTTTCTGGGAAATTTAAAGCCCCACAGCTCTAGTTATTAAATTAATACGACAAATCTAAAGCTTATAAATGCAGCCTACTTGAAACAGGTAAGTAATGCATATAGTTTCTCAGTTTATAATCTATGATTTAATGTTTCTCTCTAATGTTATATACTTATTTTATGCAAATTGATATAGTGATTTTAAAAAATAAAATAAAATAGTTATTGCCACTGATACATGTACTTTCTCTATACTTATTCGCATGTGTGTTGGCATATATGCTGTGAAATCATAATAAATAATTTACATTCCAAATTCGGTTAAAAAAATACTTAAACCTTACACTCATTACACATTTCAATTTGACATAATTACATCCGTCACCGCTCTAATTAACATTTTCTTAATTATAACTATGCCATTATAGTTAATAATTAATTAGTTAATAAGTTTAAATTTGTGTAGGATCTTGTAGTCTTAAGCTATTACTGAATCATGTACTAATTATAGTACACTTGGCCTGCAACACAAACAACTGAATGTTTATTTGTTGTTTTTACTTTTTTGAATGATAATCAAAATTAAATTTTATTTTTTATTTCGGTATACCACTACTGGTATACCAGATATACCGTTGGTATACCAAAATTTAGAATAGCATTTTCAATTCTGGATTTTGGTATATCACCGGTATACCAGGTATACCATTGGTATACCAAAATCCAGAATTGAGATTGCCAGTCTGAATTTTGGTATACCATCAGTATATCAGGTATACTGGTGGTATACCAAAATCCAAAATTAAAAATGGTATTCTAGATTATGGTATACCAGCGGTATACCGTTGGTATACTAAATATATCAGGTAGTCTATCAAATATACCATTGGTATACCAGGTATACCGATAATCTATAATTGAAGGTATACCACCTGTATACCGAGTATACCTTCTGGTATACCAGGTATACTAGATAGTATACCAGGTATATCACCAGTACACCAGTTTAAAAAAATTAAAATTATATTATACATTTGAAAATGCTAAATTAAATATTAATAATAGATTTTTTTAACTATTAATTAAAGCTTAAAAAAGTGGAATATATTTCATGATAAGTGAATAAAAAAAGAAAACTTTTATTTTTTTAGAATGGTCTACATATTTCAGTTGTACCATTTCACATTTTGTGTAAACTAACAATAATGTATAACTGACAATATACCTAGTATACCAATTATGTATTAAAAAATAGTTTATTTTGTAGCATTTCTGCAGATCTTCCTATTATGTCAAAATTCTTTACATTTTTCGCACCTCACTTTCACTTTAGGTTTTCATCTTGATTTGATTCTTTTTTTTTTAAGTCTTCCGAATATAGAAGAGGATATATTTATTCTATAATATATTAATTATTTAATCATAAATAATATTATTATATTAAATATTATTTATTAAAATAAAATATAATTATAATAGAAATAATATTTAAATAATATATGAATAATTAATATATAAATTCTAAACAACTAAAAAAAGAATAAATTTAAATTTGAATCCGATTAGCAATGAATATAATCGTATATAGTGTTCAAAACTGGATATGAACCATTTCCAATCGCCCTATCTATAGAAACTTTAATAAAGACAAGAGACTCATAATAGTGGGAACAATCTTTATTTATAAGTGAGAGAGCTAGCAAATGTAATGTTATTGATCCCACTAAATAATTATCACCGTAGAATGTTGTGACTTTCCATGAACAATTACTTAAGAGTGTTTGTTTACAGCTGTCGATGTCTGTCCAAATCTCCTCGCTATGTCTGATCTCCTCTTCACCTCCATAACTCTTATAGTACATATTATTAAGTTCGAGTAAAGACTGGAAGAAGAGATCTTCACAGGAGGTAGCTAGCCATGGAGTGGACTACGGAATTGCTATGATCTTCCCTTTGGTCATGAAGAGTAGTTCTACTATACAATGCCAAACAGATATATATAGATATTTAAAAAAATTTGAAGATAGAGAATATGATGGAGCATGCAGAAACTGCATAATTTGTGAATTGTGAAACAATTATTATATTAAACAGTAAAATACTCAACCTGCACTCCAAAAACTTAAACCATAAATTCACAGGCAGTTAGATCATAGCTTTCTTCACTTTTAAAATGAATAAAAAGAAGCTACCCAATTTGTACACTGACTGATCATACTAGTATTTTGCCATAAACCCAACAACACTGTGCCTTTAAACAATGAACTGAATTAGATAGCATACATTAAGGCTGCACAGACTATAACATACATACATTATTGTTTGAAGTGATGACAGAAAATAGTTAAAATATACCTCAAAGAAGGATGCATTAGAAGGATCATCAAATCTTCGTAAAGGGCCATCATCAACAGTAAATCCATTCCTCTAAAGAGTGACAGTATGCTCAACAACCTTAGGTGGTTGAGGAGCAGATGGAACTGTCTCACCTGAGATGAATCGCCCTATTCCAGTGAAGCTTCTTGAACCTGAGGAAGACTGAATAGAACCAGCAGGTCTTTCAAGCGCTCCTAAGTTTCTAGCTTGATCGAAAACAACATCTGCATCATATCGACTAGTAGGGTCTTGGACCAACATTCCACTGAAGTAAAATGCACATCATCACCACTTGAAATAAACGCTAACAAGTAAAAATTAGTTCACAATAGTAATTAGTAGAAATCAAGCTATAAAAAAATATAGTTTAATTTGGAGGAACTTCTACTGGAAACCCCTTAGAATTACAATGGATTTCTCATTTATTTTTCTATATTTGTATCCTAAACTAAATTAACCAGGTCTCGTATTTGGGCTTGCGGCATAAGGTAGTCTATGCAAAGTGAAAATTGAATGTTTAAGCAAAAACCAAATAGGAGGAAAAAAAAAGGAGAGATTATAATTTAATCAGTTTGGAAGTTAAGGACCATGATGGCTAACAGGCAAACTTTGTACGGACATGGCCACTACCCGCCACTCTAAACCCCCAAATTAACAATTTCGATGCAATTACATGATGTTTGGCATTCAAAGCAACAGATATAATTGGCCACAGCAAAATTCACCATTCTCTTGTTGGAAGATTTTCATTTTCTAATCAGTCTTATTCAAAAAATAAATAACAACAGCAGTTAACCTCTATCAATCAATCAACACCAAGAAATGCATATATAATTGGCAAATTCAAGAAGATCCACGAAGATAAAAAAAAAAACAAGAAGAAATAAAACTTAGAAGGAATATTAGCTTCTTATTTCTTCTTCTCAACTTTATGAAGAACAAGAGAAGCAGAACCAAAAGCTCCTCTTCGAATATGATCTATAACTTCATAATCTTCCATCTTGGACTTCGCTTCACCATTATCCGCCTCCATTTATGACATTCAAGACTCAAAATTTAGGAAACAATAGACAATCATAGGCTAAAATCAAACCTAATAACAACTTGGTGATGTTGCTCACCTGGTACACTGCAATGGCGAGCTCAAGTTTGGCGAACGGAGTGTAATTTAGGAATTTGGTCTGAAAGAGAAATAAATAGAGTTGGGAAAGAGAATTAAAACAAAAAGTAGTATTTTTAAAAATAAAAAATTAAAAAAAGGTAATTTTAAATATTTTTAAGAGATAGTTTTATTTTTAAAAATCAGAGTTAAAAAAATAGTAATATATGTAATTTCCTCAAAAACTTGAAAGAATAAATTTGTTATTGGGTTATGAGGGTTTGTTTTGTACGGATCCTTTGGGCCATAATGGTGGTTTGGCTATTTTTTGGAAGAATAAGAATGATGCTAAGTTATTGGGTTTTTTTAAAAATCATATAGGTATAGATGTATTAAAAATTTAATGGGTTGGATGCTTACTGGGTTTTATAGAGAGCCCAATAGAAATATGCGATCTCTTTCATGAGATCTTCTTCGTAATCTTGCTAGGAAGTCAGATTTGCCTTGGTGTTAGGGATAATCACGAGGTGGGGAATTTCCATCTCTGGTGAAAAACCGCTTCGAATGGGGTGAAAAATTCTTCCGTGGAGATGGAGACGGAAAAAAAGTATTTTCTGACTTAGAATTCGTAACGGGAACGAAAATTGTGGTCCCCGTCTCGAAATTTTTTCGCTCCCAAAATTTAATTACTGAATTTAATTATATTTATATAATTTAATTTTAGTTTTATCAGTTGTTAAAATTTATATTAGTTTGATTTATAATAGAATTTATATTTTTAATTATTAAATATTATATTTTAGTTATAATTAAATTTTTTAAAAAAATAAAAATATTTTTTATGCGGAGACGGAAATCTCCACGGAAATGAGAACGGGATGAATTTTTCTCCAGAAATACTATTGATCTCCGTCCCACCCTTGCACGAAAAAATAGCCTCCCCACCCCCATCCCGTTCCGCGATCATCCCTACTTGGTGTGTCTGCCTCTCTGCCCCCGTCCCACCCCGCGATCATCCCTACTTGGTGTGTCTTGGGTGATTTCAACGACATCATTGATCAAAGGGAGAAGCTAGGTGGAAATCGGCAGCCAGCGAGGCTCATCAATAAGTTCAAAGCTGCCATTGAAGATTCTAATTTAATTGATCTGGGTTTTTGTGGTTACAAATTCACTTAGTGTAGAGGCAATAACGCATATGGATTCATTGAAGAAAGATTAGACAGGGCTATGGCAAACAGTGATTGGATCTCCAAATTTCCTCTGTTTAAGGTTAGTAACATTGCTCAGACTTCTTCAGATCATAATCCGATTCTACTTGTTCCTGCTCTTGTTTCTTTTAATGGGCTGTCAAATGTTTCAAGTTTGAAAATGCTTGGTTCTGTGAGTCCTAGTTAATGGAGATTATTCGAGATGCTTGGGTTTCGAACTCTAGGTGCTCTTTAGCGGCTCAAATCAAAAGTTGCAGTAAAGAGCTCATGGTTTGGGGTCAGCAGATCACCGAGAATTTTAAGGATAAATTGGCAGAGTTAAGGAGATCCATGAAGCATGTTAGGTCAGCCACAGATTCTGATTTGTAATGTCAATTTTCCAGAAATTTAAAGGCAATATTTAGACACTTTTTGTCAATAGGAGATTTTTTGGAGATAGAGGGCAAAGCTTTTTTGGTTGAAGGATGGATACTCTAGCTCTAAATATTGCCATGTTGTGGCTTCCAAACAAAAGAGGAAAAATCATTTTTCTATGCTGAAGGATCTAACGGGGTCGGATGTGTTCTTGGAATGATGATTTGGAAGAGGTTGTTATTGACTATTTTCGAAACATCTTCACTGCCACACAATACTGGTGTTACCACTAAAGGTATTGAGAAATGGGTATTTGACGCCGAAAATGCTTTTTTAGTGCAAGATTTTACTGAAGAGGATGTGAAGGAAGCTGTTTTCAGTTTGCATCCTGACAAAGCACCAGACCTTGATGGAATGAACGCTACTTTCTATCAAAAATGCTGGGAGATAGTTGGTAAGGATATTATTGAAAAGTGTCTTAACATTATTAGGAGTTGTAATATGCCTCTAGAATTAAATGAAACTGCTATTATGCTGATTCCTTCTATGGCTGACTTATGACCAATTGCCTTATGCAGTGTCTGCCTTCTATTGTCTCTTTAAATCAAAGTGCCTTTGTCCCGAATAGATTGATTTCATATAACTTTGTGGTGGCATTTGAAGTGATGCATTATTTGAAGCGTAAAACATAGGGGAAGGATGGTATTGCAACCCCTAAACTTGATATGGGTAAAGCATATGATCATATGGAATGGCACTCCTTGGAAGAGATTCTTATTAGAATGGGTTTTAATTTGAAGTGGGTTAAACTCATTAAAATGTGTGTTGAATCTGTGAGCTATTATGTTACTTGTGCAGATAAATTATTGGGGCCTATTATTCCTAGTAGAGGACTGAGACAAGGGGATCTGCTGTTACCATATCTTTTTATTTTATATGCTGAAGGCCTCTTTGCTCTCTTCAATCAATATGAAGCTCAGGGAAAACTGCATGGTTGCAAGATTGCAAGAAACTCCGCCCATAACTCACCTACTTTTTGCGGATGACAACTACATTTTCTTCAAAGTTAATTCACAAAAGGCTCATGCTGTGAGGAATATATTGGAGATTTATGCTTTTGATTTTGGTCAGTTAATTAACTTCAATAAATCCTCTGTGAAGTTTAGTTCTAATACCTCCACTCTTGCTTGCAATGAAGTGTGTGATATTTTATCGATTAATCCCAATGCTTCCTATGAATCCTATCTCGGTTTGTCATTTATGATTGGGAGAAATAAAAAAGAGATTTTCTCTTATATTGAAAAAAAAGTTAGAAGGGAATTAGTGGATGGAATCGGTCTCTTTTGTCTAGAGCAGGTAAAGAAAATCTTTTAAAATCTGTGGCACAGTCTCTTCTAACCTATACCATGAGTGTCTTTTTACTGCCTTCGGGTTTATGTCAGAAGTTGGAACGAATGCTTAATTCTTTTTGGTGGGGTATAAACAAAAGTTCGCATAAAGGTATTCCATGCATGGATGGCTTGAGACAAATTATGTTGGCCAAAACACCTTTGGGGTCAGGGATTCCGATCCTTTAGAGACTTTAATTTGGCAATGTTAGGGAAGCAGAGTTGGTGTTTTTTATCAGATGATTCCTCTCTCATAGCAAGAGTTCTTAAAGCAAGGTACTATCTGAAATGTAGTTTCTTGGAGGCGGCTCAAGGCTCCAACCCAAGCTTTACTTGGCATAGCATCATTACCGCCAGAGACAAAATCAAGACAAGCTGCAAATGGAGAATGGGTGATGGGAGTCAGATTAATGCCTTAAATGATCCTTGGCTGCCTGACAATGCAAACCCTTACATTTCTACTTTGATGAATCCCTCCTAGGAGAATTTGAAGGTTCACGATCTTATTAATAGGGATTTTCGGAGCTGGAATGATCCTCTTTTAACTTCTATTTTCAACGATAGGGACAGCTTTAATTCTGAGCATTCCTATCAGCTGGCAAAATGAGGACTCGTGGCAATGGGGGTTTGGAAAGAAAGGTTCACGATCTTATTAATAGGGTTTTTCAGAGCTGGAATGATCCTCTTTTAACTTCTATTTTCAACGATAGGGACAGAGCTTTAATTCTGAGCATTCCTATCAGCTGGCAAAATAAGGACTCGTGGTAATGGGGGTTTGGAAAGAAATGGTGATCATTTTGTAAAATTTGTTTATAAACTTATTCATGAAGGTACAGTTGCGTTCTCTCATTTATCTATGGTTGATTGGAAGAAATTGTGGAGCCCTGCTATTCCTTCTAAAATCAAACATTTCTTCTCAAGGGCCTTGCATTCTTGCCTCCCTGTTCGCTACCTGCTGGCTTTGAAAGGAATGGATCTTAATCAGGTTTGCCCTCTCTGTGGTAATGGTACTAAAACTATTTTTCATATCCTTATTGATTGCATTTTTGCAAAAGCGATTTGGAACAAATCTTTGGTGGATTTTATTAGAGTTAGCAGTTCTAATATTCAGGCTTGGTTCAATTTAATTATTACTGGTGCTAACTTGGAGACGTGTGGACTGGCTGTTACAATCTGTTGGGTCATTTGGAAAACTAGAAATGAATGGGTATGGCAGGATGTTAGACGAGTTGCTAGTTCTGTGCTCTCTATTGCCTTGACTGTTGTGGATGAATGGAAGTTGGCAAGAAGAAAAGATGATCATAGCCATCATAGCTCGTTGGCTTCTGTGACCATCTGGTCTCGTCCTTCTATGGGATGGATTAAAATCAACACAAATGCAGCAATATTTTCGGATAGATGGGTATTGGTTGGTTTTTCATTGCTCGAAATCATTAAGGTAAATTTATTGCAGCAGGATGTTATTTCTACCCAGGAATGATGGATCCTTCTATTGCTGAAGCCATGGCAGTTCCGTGAAGCTTTGAGCTGGCTCAAAAACTCCAACTACCAGTCAGCTGTGATTGAGTCAGATTGTTAAATTGTTACAAAGGCTTTGACTTCTAATTCTAGAGCTAATCATGATCTTGATCTTATTATTGGTGATTGTAAAATGTCAAGTTTTTTTCTCCTAATAACCGATTTGTCAAAAGATCAACAAATAATGCTGCTCATGCTCTTACTAGAGTTGCTTATTGTTGGCCTGATCTTGTGATATGAAATTCATCTCCCCCTGTTTATATTGTTTCAGTTCTTTTGGTTGACTGTTCTTAATGAATTTCCTTTATTTCAAAAAATAAAAAAGGAAAGAGTAATATTTATTTAGTTATTTATTTTTTTCAATTCCTAGTAACTCGTTTAGCTTTCATTGTTTTCCCATGTTAATACCCAAATAAAACTGCACAAGGATTGACCCATATATCAGAACTTGTAATTTTTTGTATGATTAGTATAAACTAAACACTATTTGAAAGTTGATCTTGCAGATACCCAACAAAATTGAATATAAAGATTCTCGACAGCTATTAAATCCAATTCAAACAGGAGCACAGCTTCCTGTTCCTTTTGTTCTTTTGCTTTCCGAAACAAAGGCATAAACAGATTTTTCAACATTTTTTTTAATCAACGAATCAAATGGAGTGTAACAGCCAAAAATATCTTATACAGTATATACTCCAGTAAAACGAATATATACAGAAAACGCTTGAAATTAGCATCTCAGGCATTTAAGAATGGTTTGAGGCAACAGTTCTAACTAAATTTTGCAAGGTTACAAGCTTTGAGGCCTCACTTCACTTTTCAGCTATGCATTACGGGACCAGACTGCCTCATCCGATCGCTTGAAGGGCAGTTCGGAAAAGGTCAACTGGCAATACGAACAGAGAAACATGGAAGGCACAGCGAAAGGATTGTTCTAGCTAGCACTTGGCCTTCTTGCCAATGCTAAGCACTCTCTGCAAATGGAAAGTTTCACCTTGATCCCCATTCAATGACCTCCTCTCCAAACAGCAAACTGTTAGCTGCCTTAGTAACCTCTCAAGATATGAGCGTAAGCAGCCTTGCAAATCTTTCAGGTTGGGATTTGTTAATAAAATCATAGCATTGATTGTGTCTGCCACAATCTCGCGTTGAGACTCTTCAAGAAGGTAGCCGACTGAGGACTCTTGTGGTTGTTCATACGCCAGCAAAGCAACACAGTCCTACAGAGCACAAGAGAATTCCAAAGATCAGTTATCTTTACATTTTCACAATGTGAAATGAAAGAATCTCACTATTCAATCTACAGTTCACCCTCCACCCATTCTTTCTGAAGACAGAATATGCCATTACATAAAGAAGAATGCCACAAGGAGAGTGATTATCGATTATTAATTGTTTATGCTTTTATTAATTGTGTAATATTTGACTGCCATCAGCCATTTGCATCTTAACCTATTAAAAACAGCGACATTCACGTGCAGAATAATTATTTCTCCTGGAAGAAACCTGTTCTAACATGACAGAGTTGGATCCACCAACTCAGAATATGCATGTCACAAAAAGAAAATGATAATGTGATTTGACCAATGAAACTTGCCAGTACCTGAACTAGATCAGCAAAGCCTGGCAACTCAAAGAATTTTGCCAATTCTATCCTTCCATATTTCACAGCCTCCTCTAGTGCTTCAACCTACACACATTACATCACGTTGCATGAGAATAACATTGTCAAAACATGCAACACCAATCAGAGATTAGAATTTCTCTCCTGAAAGACTATCCAGAAAAGAATTGAAATAAGCAAGAAAGAATATCCGAACCAATTCTATAAATTTTTGACAGTGAAGCAGAAAACAGGTCGCTGAGACCATCCAGAAAAAAAAAAATGAAATAAGCAAGAAAATATACCCAAACCAATTCGATAAATTTTTCACAGTGAAGCAGAAAACAGGTGGCTGAGACTCCAGAAAAAAATGAAATAAGCAAGAAAATATACCCAAACCAATTTGATACGTTTTTGACGGTGAAGCAGAAAACAGGTGGCTGAGACTATCCAGAAAAAAATGAAATAAGCAAGAAAGTATACCCGAACCAATTCGATAAATTTTTGACAGTGAAGCAGAAAATAGGTCGCTGATCTTTCATCCTGCATGAGGCAAAATAAGGAGTCAGAAATTGAACAATATAAAGCAATTTTCTATGAGAACAGACAACAAAGAAAAGAAAACTGGACAAATATGCACCAATATCAATGATAGCAACAGCTGAGCCTGGAATACATTTCTGGAGATTGGAAAACTAAAAGATGAGTTATTTTAATCCTATACAAGATCCTACCAACTGTCGTACTTGAAGAGATTCATAAAAGAAGTAATTAAGCATGGAAAAAGAACAAAAAATGAGAGAAAGCATGAGCCTCATGAGAATAAACTTCTCCACAATCTAACAAAAAAAAATCATTTTGGTGCATGAATAAAAGTAAAATTTCCCACATGTATTGTATATTTAGACCATTCACCTCTTAAGTTTCAAAAAATAACAAAGTTTACTTTTGGGGTTGAAAAATAAAAGGCAATAAATATATATCTAAAAGATACCTAAGAAAGGCCACCATCCCCCCACCCCAACTAAACCCAAATCCTCCCTGTTGCCATTTGAGAAGATCTTCGGATCATTGAACAAGGGGCGATACAAAATCTCACTAACATGTGTTCACCTGAATAATCTGTGGATACCATTCCCGGAGTTTACTGATTGCAGCATCAATATCACCATTCCTGATTAGCTTCATCAATCGAAATAAATGTATGTCAGTACTCCCATCTTCACTAAAAGTGTTGAGAAAATTAATATTCGCTTTATCAGTATATTAAATAACCATAAATATAAACCATAAAAAATATGATCCTAGATTTCAGAAGAGAGAAATTGAAAGTGACATGCATAAGGATCAATAAATTAAGAATGAAACTTCTGCTTTCTCCACATGCACATGATGTCTGTGAAACTGCATTAAGAATTGCACATCACTGAGGGATGCACAGCTAATTAGAACAATATGCTATATATTATCAAAACAGATTCACCAATCACAAAATTAAACACATAATTTGGTGGGAGGAAAAAGCAGGAAAGGAAAAGGCATAATTGATTAACACTACCCTATCAAGCATCACTCCGAGGAAATTACAATTTATGCCAAAAGCCTACACAAAATTTGATCCCCACTAGTAGCAGAATTGAATTGACTTCAAGATGAGCCCAATCTTTTCATTAATCTAAAGCATCATTAGGTTCACTTGCTAAAGACCTCATCTTTTGCTTTTTTGCTAATTTGCAAGAAAAAAGCAAAAACTCATTGTTTGATTGAATAGTAAGATGCCAATTTGGGGAAAAAAAACACACACGCACGCGCCAAGAGAGAATGCTTTTCAAGGAGGAAACATATAAACTTTTTGTTTTTCCCGTTTGAATTACCACTCACTTTGTTTAGGATCATCACCACAGGCATGGAACAAAAATATATTTATTGCTACTGATAGTAATAGCAAAAGGAAAAAATACACTTGTTATTCATGGTTGTTTAGCATCACTTCAAGGCTTATATACTTGCAAATACATGTATTTTTCTTTTTTTTTTATCTATATTAACTATAAACAAAATTTAAAGGGCGAAGGTGAGAAAATACCCCTAAAATTTTTGAAATAGAGCATATTAGACCCTGTACTTTGTTTTGATCGATTTCTACCCCTGAACTATCCAAAATAGGTTAATTTTGCTCGTCTTGTATGGAAATCAATCACATGTCATGTGTCTTCCACTTGAGAAGTAAAATATGTCTTTCGATAAGTTCAAGGACAAAATTTGCCTATTTTCAAAAGTTTAAGGGTAGATTTGATTCAATTTACGGATGACAAGGGTTTTTTTTTTAACAAAAAAAAGTGTAGGGGCATATGTGCTCTATTTTGGAAAGTTTAAATGTACTTTTGCACCTTTGCCCAAATTTAAATTAGAAAAAGAAAAGGCCAAGACCGTGAGTTATTCATCACTAAATACTTCCATTCTCCAAAAGTTTTGCAATCTAAGGACACCTGATGTACAAAGGACAACCAAGAAAATAAATAAACAACAAGGGTAACGGAACCAAAGGACACCTACAAGTTCTCCAAACTTCCAAGGTAATCAGAGCATCTATAAACAGAGCAGAAACGCACGAGGGGACAGTGAAGGCTTATCCTTATGGTGCATTGCTCTCACAAATGGGCAACTAATCATTCCAAAACTGTTCAAAAATCAATCCCATAACGGAGCTGCTTTAATACCTACTGGCTCTGCAACTCCTGTACCCTTCTCTTACTGCCTCTAACATATTTTGTAATGGTTCACATTCACAAATATCAAAAAAAAGGAACACAATACCATGTTTAGGATATTGAACAGTGAGCAAAAGGAAGTCAACCAGTTTCCCAAAATGTTCCAGAGGACCAGCAATCACAATATTTTGTTGATCATTTCCAGAAAAAATTGTGAGCTACCCAATGATCAATTCTATTACCAGCAAAACGCAATTATTCAGCTAAAGTGTAATCAGCGTTATGCTCAAAGAAAATATTACTTGCTACATTTATTATGAATTCCAGCCACAGCTTACAGATGCCTCATGCCAGCAGAGGCTAATCATTAATTTAAATAAATACCCATGACATTAAACAAAATCATACCTGTCGAAGAGTTCTTCTCTCATTTAATGCATACATAATGTCCTGCTCACTGAAACCGTTCTCTTGAGCTATATGTACAGGAGGAACTGTACTTTTACTAGCCAAGTCAAATGAATTGAGAGTCTCCTCATAGCCATAATGCAGTAAGTAGGAGCGAACAAGTCTGCACATAGAAATACAAATGAACAATGAAGTAGGAAAAAGAGAAATAGTGACAAGAAAAACAACAATTCCTGCCTCTCAATGCAAGCAGACTAGCAGGATCAATGCAGTAACATGGTAGGACTCATATTGCCATAAATTAGGGGAAAAAATAGGAACCTCAGTGTGAGACACCAAACTGTACATTCATCAAGTTCCTGCTAAGGAGGACAGAGTCCATATATTTAACATTGTGGCTTAACAGCTTCCCCAAAAGGGCTGTTGCTTTTCTTTGCAAATGATTGAAAAATAATAAAGAAAAAAAGTTTTGTACCTTCTTTTTACATTATTAATCCCAACATCATGCCAGGTCATTCATCCATCATTAGGAACTCGAATTACATTTCAAGGGTAGTCCCAATATGAAATTTAGAGAACAAAAGTTCTAATTTGAGAAAATCAAATCCATAAAGAAAGCCCATAGTGACTACAGATATATAAGAGGAACTGATAGCTTGGATTCAATAAGAAAATTTAATATTCAAAATAGTTCTTTCAGTACATAGATATTACTGATCACAAGCAAGAAGAAATTCTTATTTGGCATAAAATCAATATTTTTTTAACTTACTCATAACTTAGATTTGGTGGCAAGGATATTTTCTCAATCGTTGCCTGCTGTTTCATCCTTTCCTGTGCTTCATATTCCTAATAAAAGAAAATAAATGAAACCAAAGGCAAAGCTTAATAATGACAAGCATATCTTTTACAGATTACAAGAATTTCAACAGAACTAAACAACCTAGGTTCATTATTTTATTCTAGACTATTTATATACAAATGAAATAATCAACCAAAAGCAGCATGTCTTAAGAAACTCATGCAAGCCAACCATATAGTTCACATCGTGTATCTATAGACGCGCGCGCGCTCACACACATAATCTATATGAAAAGGAACAAGTGAATTCAGAACTTGAAAAAACTTTACGAGTAAAATTTCAGCTCCACGAATGAAGCTTCACTTGATCCAAGGAAGACAGCATAAGCTTCATAAACATCCATCACCACACCAACAAGAAATGCATCTTCTTCAATTATTATAAGATATAAGATGCAACCTTAAACAATTCCTAGAAAAGCAAGATACAATGATGAATAATTTTTTTCCAGAAAAAGAAAGAAAGAAAGAAATTTTGGCCCCTCTATGACGATAACACTCCTCAAAATAAATATATGACGTTGCCACCCAATCATATCACTAAATGGCCAGTAGAAGGATGGATGTGTTACTTTATTGACTATGCTATATATAAGAGCTTAATTATACTTCAGTAATGAAAGCATATTCTCATAACAAAAGAATGCAGAAGAAGAGAGAGACAATATCTTGCCTTAAGATCAAAAGCAAATTGTTTCTGCCCAAAGTTAACTTCAATCCTGCATGATTGAAATAAAATATGCATATTAGGAAATCAAAATATTTATCAACGTAATATCTGCACAAACATATAGAGAACCTTTAACTGATAACTTTCAAAGCCATATCAGAAAAGAAATATGCCTTGAAAGTCAATGGAAAGCATTTGTGATGCATTAAATATAATATCACAATTCATGAGGAAAAATTTGTCTACAGCATATATCAAAATGCTTAATATATATAATTACAAGTTTAGAAACTAGATATATTCAATCATGAAGCGAAGCAGCTTTTGATAGATTCTATAAGGCAAACAAGTACCTTTACAATTTGAAAAGAATTAAAGACATTTCTATTTCTTCCCTTAATGAAAAAAAAAATGTCAAGGAATGAGTTCTATGAACAGCAATTAATGAGATAGAAAAATTTCCAGATTATTACACCTATTATCAACTAACAAGTCACTTCTCCCAGAATCCCAATGCTCCAAAATGAAAATACATGTACACACATTAGATTACACATGCACAAAAAAATGCAGTGAATTAAGATCAAAACAGAGAACTTTGCAATTCATATTTTAGTGTAGTTAAAACAGTCCCTTTTAAATTTCTTCAGAAAGCCAACTTTGAATTTATTTTTGAAAATCATAAGCCGCCTCAAGTAAAAACTCATGCTCAGCAGAAAAAAATAGAAGGTAATACTTCTCATGTTAAATTCATCCTTAAATGCCCATTTTCCACATTACTAAAAAGTCATTTTTTGGGCACAAATGCTTTAAGTGATACTTTGACAAGCAGAAGTACAAGAAGTCTGTCAGGCTGTCAGTTATACGGATGCAGCTAAATATTTACTTCATTAATCCACTATTGCATTGCTTTTGGTGGTTCTCAATCAAACAATGTACCCTGTAGAATTTCGATAGCAAGTTCATCATTTATTGCTAAGGAATTGGATAATTAAGCTTGGTTGAACTGGACTCTTATTCCCCAAATCCACAAACTTTTAGGAAGGAAAAATCGTGTAGATGGCTATATAGGAATAACAAGTGTCTAGTGTAAGTCCAATGAAAGAAACATGGTGACTCAAAATGTCAGTCAATTTAGACTATGGTCATTTGATCTACACCAAAAAGCTGCAAAGCAGACAAAATATCTCAATTTCAGAATCTTGGACAAGAAAATAGCAAGCATAGTGTTCCAAAATATTAGCTATACATTACAAACACTTAAGAGTTACAACATACTCTTCATTCCGACTGTGAACGGCAACAGTAGGGAACAAGGGACCTTTGATGTCCTTGTACACCGCTCCAACAACTGCTCCATTTTTACTACACCAGCATAGGAAAATGTGCAAAAATAAGTGTTTTCATGATTAATGTAAGGTAAATTCACAACTTACAATTTACACAGGCAATAACAATTTCAACCCAGCACCAAATATACCGACCAAAATAGGCACTGGCTTACGTGAAAAAGAATTCCTGTGAAGCATAGTTAATACCGGCACCAACTGTATCCTTGGTGGTAAATGTTGGCCCAAAAGGCTCTCCCTTCCCTAGTCCACGGTACAGATACCCATCATCTCCATGATATCCACAACTGTTTGATTCCCACCTGCCATAGGGATGAAAAGAGTAAATGGAGATAACAGAAAACAATGTATCCTGTACAACTATATCTGACAACAACTCGAAGCTACTCTCCCAAAAAATAAATACATAAATAATAAAAGAACAATACCAAAGAAAGAACATTTCCCTCTCATGTGCTCATAAGCACACACAGAAATGTCATCTCATAATCCTTTAACAGACCCAGTACATTTAATCTTTCCCCAACTCAATCGAACATTCACAAAATATTTTTTACTTATTGAGCTAATGTCATTAAAATAATAGTTCATGCACAAAGGCTGGCACCCACTAGAACAACATTTTGAAGCCTTACTGTTGAATATATTTTAACCTATTCTCATAGTCTGATTCACATATTATAGGATCTTTTCTTGCATAGATATTCTGAAATCTGATTTCATTCCTCTTAATTTTATTTTTTCCTTGTTTATAGAGATTTGATTATTAGGTCTAGAATAATCCTTTTTGTTATATAAATTTGCAAATATGTTTTTCTAGAATAAAAGACGGTTTTATCATGTTCTTTGCAGACAGAGCCATTGATCTCCAGGCAATTGTATCCTTGTTTTGCTTCCTAATATACATCTCAGCCCTCCATTGCTCATTGATAAGCCTCCTCAAATCATTGCTAGTTGCTAGTTCTCCTGTTTATCTCCCTAATATATATTTCATCATTAATTGCTGATTGATAAGCCTCCTTGCTCTCATTGCTGGGTGTTTTGAGATTCTCTATTGTTCACTTCATCATTCTCTGCTGCTAAGTTGCAGACTCAGATTCTGATTTCAATCTTATGAAGTTCACCAATTTTGCCTTAAATTACTCAGCAGGGTGCACATGACTAAAGAATTAAATCAACAAGAGCTAATCCAAGAGAGTCAGATACCTCAGTTATGTTCTACACAAGAGTGGCTTTTGAATATCACGATAGGGTAAAAACTCATTAATGGGTTATTGATTGGGAGATATTGATCATATGATGCATAGCACAACAAAAGCTAAGACCTATAACCCTCATCTCCGCAACCAGATAACTGCTGTAGCAGATGGGTAACCAATGACTATTGCTAAACACAGAAATATAGAACTGACCTCATCCCTTTCTCCGAAAAATAAATGTTCTTCATGTTCTATAGTTATCTACTAATGGAAATCCATTCATCAACTGGGTCTAGACAGTCATTGCATTTGTCAGGATCTAGACAACTGGAATAGCTAAAGAGAGAATGCATTGTACTACCTGGAAGATATTAGCAATTTCTTGGATAAAGGAGGCAAACTTTCACTGCTTCGTTCCCCTACCAATATTCGAGTCCACCCTTCTTTCATTTGCTTAAGACTGTATATCCTCTTAAAAAAGCTTTGGCTAATAATTTCAAACATGACATTTGTCAATTTGCAAAATATCACCAGGTACCTTTTCTTTCCAGTATTATGCAACACAAGAAACCTTTTTTTAATTTCCTACTTATCCCCAAGGTCCCTCCAGAGTTCCAAAACTTTATAGATGATTGTACTCATACAACTAGGTTGCATCTAATAAAGACAGGTGAGAAGCAAGCACTATTTATGTAAATTTGGACAATGAATTTAATTCAATGTGGGAAAGTATAAGAAGAATTCACTCAAAAAAAGCACGGGCTATTTCAATCACAATCTCACTCCTTTCTTTCAAAAGAAGGTAACTATCTCCCAATCCACATGTGTCGATACACTCCAGCAAAACGTCTCACTTCTTTCTTTCAAAAGGGGGGGATTGTTCATCAACCTCATGTGTTAATATTCCCCAACAAAATGGAGCGGGCAAAAGAAAGAATAGCCACCCTTTGCATGTTACTCATGCCTTATTTTTTCAAGTAAACATTCCAAAGATTCTTTGGGGTGAAGCAGTCCTAACTACCACCCATCTAACAAATTATATCACTTCCCAAACAACTCAAAATAAAACTCCAATTCAAATGTTGTCTGAATACTTGCTGCAGTTTGTTGCCCAAAAAAGTTTGTTGCCCAACACTTTTGGGTGCATCTTGTATGTGCATGCTTATGTTCAATATAGTAGTAAATTACATCCTAGAGACAAAAAGGGCTTTCCTTGGATAGGAATGCACAAAAGGAGTACAAGGGCTATCATTCTTCCATCCAAAAACCATCTCTTGCGATGGATGTCAATTTGGCAGAAGCTATACCATTCTTTCAAAATCAGTACTTTACTCTTCAGGATGAGAATACAATAGAAGACAATGGTAATTCTTCTAGCTTAACTTCATACTTTAATGAACCTCTTGATTCAACACCAAAGTCATCTCAACTCGAAAAACCATCTTCACTCATTGAATTATAGAAGAGTTAGATCAGGCCCAAGCTAGGTTCATATCTATAAATCCTCATGTGTTGACACACTCCTACAAAATGTCTCACTTCTTTCTTTCAAAAGGAGGCGACAGTTCACCAAGTCTCATGTGTTGATATACCCCAGCAAAATGGGGCAAGCATAAGAAAGAATAGCCACCTTTTGCACGTTACCCCATGCCTTATTGTTTCAAATAAACATTCCAAAGGATATTCGAGGTGAAGCTGTCCTAAACACCACCCTTTTGACAAATTGTATCCCTTCCCAAACAACTCAAAATAAAACTCCAATTCAAAAGTTGTCTGAATTCTTTCCCATGTCTGTTGCTCCAAAAATGCCTTTCACCTAACACTTTTGGGTGTGTTTCATATGTGCATGCTTATGGCCCATCCAATAGTAAATTACATCCTAGAGCCAAAAAGAACTTTCCTTCAAGATGAATGCACAAAAGGAGGACAAGGTCTACCATTCTTCCGTCCAAAAAATATCTCTTCCCATGAATGTCACTTTTGCAAAAGCTAAACCATGGTTTCACGATAAGTACTTTACTCTTCAGGGCAAGAATACAAAAGAAGACGAGTGGTAATTTTTCTAGTGTGGCTTCATATTTCAATGACCCTCTGGATTCAACACCTTAGTCATCTCAACTCAAAAAATCATCTCCAGTCGTTGAACAGTAGAAGAGTTAGACCAGGCCCAAACTAGTTTCATATCTACCAATCCTCATGTCTTGATTAACTCGAACAAAATGTCTCACTTCTTTCTTTAAAAAGGAGGGGACTGCACACCAACTCTCAAGTGTTATATACCCCAACAAAATGGGGCAAGAAGAAAGAACAGCCACCTTTTGCATGTTACTCATGCCTTTGCTCCAAATAAACATTCCAAAGAATCTTCCAGGTGAAGCTGTCTTAATTACCACCCATTCGACAAATTGTATCCCTACCCAAACAACTCAAAATAAAACTCCAATTCAAAAGCTCCTTGAATTCTTTCCCAAGTCTATCATTCCAAAAAAAGTATTTCACCTAACACTTTGATGCTTATGGCCAATACCATAGTAAATTAAATCCTAGAACCAAAAAGGGCTTTCCTTAGATACAAATGCACAAAAGGAGTACAAGGATACCATTCTTCCATCCAAAAACTATCTCTTGCCATGGATGTCACTTTTTCATAAGCTAAACCATTTTTTAAAGGTCAGGAGGGCAGGTTTGGAGATTTGAAGAATTTTTAAAATAGTCCTTAAAGCTTGCATGTACAGATGGAAGGAATTTTTAGACAATTGTATCTATCTTGAGAAATTATAGTTTGGACATGTACTTATATAAATTGAAGATTATAGTTAAAATGTACTCCCTCTGTTTCAAAATAGATGACGTTTAAGAAAAAATATATTGTTTCAAAATACATGACGTTTTGATATAATCAAGACATATTAATTAATTTTTACCAAATATATCCTTAACTGATTTTTGAAAAAAACAAAATTTTATTAATGAATGCAATTAATATAACAAGGGTAACAAAGTCTTTTAATAGTAAAGTAATTGCATTTCTTAATTATTGCGTATTTTTTTTAATTTCATCTATTTTGAAACAGAGGGATTACAATATTGATGAATTGGTTTTATGTGTGAGCGCATATATATATATATATATATATATATATATATATATATATATATATATATATATATTATATGGGAATATGTAAATGCTATGTTAAGTAAGATATGACTGTGTTTTAATTGAAATTTTATGTGGATATGTTTAGGACAATTGTGACTTGAATTGTGATTTGGAGGTTGAAATGATGGATTGTAAGATTATTGGGAGTGTAAATTTTGAATTTTATAGGAGGGTAGTTTTAAATGCAGCCATTATCCTGCTCAAATTTCTACAACTTACCCATTAAAATGACCAAATAAATAGCATATATGCCATAAATGGAACAATTGTGATTTAAGAGATAAGAATTAATGTATGAAGTTAATAAGGAATATTTGGTGATTAATTAAGAGAGATTCGCCGCCTTATAATTTAAGATAAGCCACCGGCGAATGGGACACTCCGATAATCGGACCAACGTCTTGATATAAGGTGCTACATTTTGAAAGACGAGTGATAATTCTTCCACTATAGTTCAATTTCATATTTCAATGACCCTTTGGATTCAACACCTTATATCTCAACTTGAAAAATCATCTCCACTCGTTGAATGGTAGAAGAGTTAGACCAAGCCCAAATCTCATCCTATCCTCCTAATCCTCAACCCATATAAAAGTTAGGCCAAATTAGATCTCATCATATCCTCCTAACCCCCAAATGTCTAGGCCAAACTCCATCTCATCCATCTTGAGATAAGTTCTTCTCCAACATACAAAAGACTCCAATAACTTATAGGAAAGAAGAAGAATAAATCTTTTCTCAATTTAAGATCCATCTAAGAAGCCATAAAACTACTCAAGAAGTAGTTTGCAAGCAAATTTAGGATAATCAACCTTTTATGCTCATATTAGGCTTTCTCAATGGTGGTTACAATTTTTTCTTCTAGAGGGAAAAAAGGCAAAAAAAAAAAAAAAAAACTTTGGATATTACTTAAGTTGAATAGTTGGTAGTGCTTAATTTTCACCTTCTTCGCAGTATAATTATCTTCAATCAACATTTGGATTCCTTTGCATTCACTAGCTTCCAAATGAAAAACATGATACAATACAAACTTTGTGCACATGTTAATAAATATACACTCAGATTCCTCGAATAAGTGCATTTGCCTTTGACAACTATGGCCTGATTGTGCTTTGCACTGTTGAGAACAGTGTTCTTTGCTTAAAATTCAACACCAACTTGTCATAACAGTTTTTTTTTTCATGTTCTAAACCTCAAAAGAACATCAATCACACTAATCAAAACCAACATACAATTATGAACTTAAGAAATATAAAGCTTTATAGTTAACTGCTTGTGAATGTCATGCTTATAGTCAATGAACGGATAACGTAAGGAATGCCATATAATAGCAAAAGATCATATAATATTAGAATCACAGATGGAAAGGCTGGACCAATTATTCTTTCGACATTCAAACTAACATCTCCAATGACATAAACTGCAACCTTTTACGATGACGACACCCATCCCACTTTCTTAACAAATTCAAAAGTGCATTTCTCACAGCCTAACACTTCACACTACACAACTAACTGTTAGCCTACCCCAAACTTGGGATAACACTCTCTAGCTCTATTATTTTAACTGCTTTGTTTACAAAGAATATAAATGCATACACCAAAGAGAGATTCTTTTGCATTATATCTCAGTCAAACATTCCCTGACTGTATACATCTCAAAGAGATTATTTACTAGCAGCTAGACTCAACATAAAGTCTTTTCAGATATTCTTTCATGTCTATTAAAATTTTCTTACCAAGCATACTAGGAAAAGAAAATATCATCAAATCTAAACGCAAATTCATCTACACTGACTTCAATTTCCCTTTCATTTCCATCATACACTAGGACATCAGCCACCAAAAAAAAACTAAACTTCAAGGGCAACTGCGTCAATTCAATATACCCAAATTCGACAAAACAAAACTTACCCGGGCTGTCTACGCATCTTAAAGCTCTCATTAGTGAATCCAATAGCAATCTGCCCCTTATCCCCAGCATTCTTAACATAAATCTCGAAGTAATAAACAAGCCGCTTAACAGGAGCAGGCTTATTAGCTTGAACAGCACCTACATCGTGGCCGTGAAGATTAACACTCGTGTACTTAACAGACAACTTATCGGTAGACATCACAAGAAACCCTCCCGAACTGTTGATCGTGTTAAGCTCTGTAGGCTCCTCCTCCCGCTGGTCCTCCTCCATCATAGCCGTCGGAGCGGCGGAAGGAGTCCCCGGCGAAGGCGAATACAGCCGGGCGAGGTTCAAAAAGTAGGCGGCAGGATCTTGCTGATTGCCGGAACTGGTACCGTTGCTGCCATTGGATGTGGCGGTTGAGTTGCTTGCTGTGCTCATTTTTAAAACCCTAACGTTTTTAATGGATCATCTATAAACTGATAAGTAGGAGATTAGAAATGTGCAGAGAAAGAGAGATTGTGCTTTCGGTCGAAGAAAAACGGAAGACAGAAAGAGGAGAAGGCTATCTTTCCGCGAGCTAATTCATAAATGGTTTTGATTCTCTGCTATAAGGTATTTGAGACTGTGACAAGGGATGTGACGTGGTCCAATCATGTTTCTTAGTTTATTATTTGACAGCCCTGATTGATACTTAACCCTTATCAATCATTTATGGCTCATGGCTCGGCTACTTATCCAGTATGGCCCGTTCGCCCCCAAAAAAAAATAGGGATTTTTACAACATACATAAAAAAAAAATAAAAATAACAAAAAAAATAACACTTCTAATATTTTTTCATTAATACAATATTTTAAATTTTTCATATCACTTATACAACTTATATTTTCAAAAAATATATTTTTTTTCTCACTTCCCTAATTTTTTACCTTCCTCTCTCTTTCTCATCTCTGCCACTCTCCTCTCTGCCACTTTCGATCATTGATTTCGAGATCGAACATCTTGAGACCTCTAGCAATACTCTTTTTCTTTGAAATTTGCTCAAAATCATAGAAAATCTTAGGATATTTTGGTACTCTGAATCTGATTATGTTTTTCTTCCTTTCTACTTGATATTTTGTTGGCTTCGCAACGACAATGATGGGTTTTGCTAATTTACTGTGCCCTATTTTTTTTTCTTTCTAGTGCTTAACATATGAATATGGAGTGCAATTAATGTTGTTTTCATCCGCTTTAATAATTGGCTAATTAATCTACAAAGGTATATTTCCAGACTATCAAGTGTTTGATAAAAATCCTAATAGAAAATTTATTAGACTCAGAATTGATATGTTTTGAGACAAAAAAAAATCCGTTAATAATTGATTTGTTTGCTTGTATTATGTTATTACGAAAATTTTCCTCTATTATTGCTGTCAAATATTTTTAAGTGTTTGCTTGTATTATGCTATGTACAATTGATGTCTTTGTCACTTCTTATATCGTGCATACATTGAAATACTTGAAACAGTGGATTTTCGTGAAATTATATTAATAGCTCTCGAGAATAGTTTCTTGATGACTCCAAATTTCTATGATAGCATTCAAGATGATAAACAATTATACCTTAACCTTTCTCATTGTCTTTTGTGGATGACAAAAAAATTTAGGGCAATTGTTTTATCCATGGAAAAATGAGGGTTTTGATTCAAACAATTGGCTGAGCATCAGTAGTAGGTTAAAGTTTAAACTAAAGATAGAGAATATTCATTCAATTTTTTTTATTACAAAACAGATGAGGTTTTATTTAATATAGCATGTATTGCCAATATAATGCTCTAAACACTAAAAACAATAGCTTCATAGATGAAATCAAACTAATCTTGTTTTATAAAAGAAATAATCTTTTTCTGCATCTCAATTGCTTTCTCATGGTTGGGTTTATGAAAATGAAAGTAGTGTTCAAAGTTCTCGTTCCCAAAAAAATAAGAATAATGCTTTACAATTTATGTTTGCACATTGTGTTTACATTGCGTACTTGTTGTACACAATGTGTATACAACATGTACACATTATGTGTACAACAAGTGCACAATTTGTACACAGTATACATGTGTACATATTGTATGCAACGTCTGTACATGTTATATACATCATGTATACATGGTGTATACATACTGTGTACTTGTTATATACAGTGTGTTTATATGTTGTATACATTGTGTAATTATTGTATACAATGTGTGTACGTGTTGTACACACAATGTGTGTACAAGATGTACACACACTGTGAACTTATCCTAAGTGGTGGATATCCATCTCCAATAGCATATTTGACGTCCAACATCCTGTTTGTATTACTACCACATAGCTTATTATTTATAATATGCAACAATTTATCATAGCTACAACCTAATAGAATTAGTATTCCAACAACCTCAAAATCAAGATATTCATTTTGTTCACTCAATTTCCCATTGTATTGCAACAGAATTAGAATGCTTTCTGTCATTGTAAATGTCCTATAAACAAACATATATAACCACATTCAAAATCTAATATAAAATCTGCTTATAACTGCATAACACCAAAATATAACTGATGATACATGAGATGCTGCAATAAATTCCTACACTATGCAATAACTATTACGTGTACAAAAAATATAACACCAAAATATAATTGTTGATTACCAAAAATTATGAAGATCCACACATGCTGCAATAAATTTAATTTTCAATCTCAATGAATTTTGAAAATCAAATTATTAAGAAAAGTCTTTAAGAACAAAGACAATGAAAAGGAAACAAAGGCAAGACATGTCAAATTAACACCACCCATACTAATCGCGTGATGTTGGTTTTGGGTAACAATACAATTTCGTTAAAGCAATCAAAACATGATATATCAACAAGACGAGTACCACAAAAAAAAGAGTAAAAAAACAAAGAAAAATTTGAAAACTAAGTAATTAGCTCCATGAACTGCAGTAGCTCAATTTGTTGGGGTTTACTATCTATGCTATCTTGGGTTCCGAAATTGTTATCAGAGATGCAAAGGTGGCATTTATCAAGCTCAGTTGCTTCCCTTTGGGATATAGAGACTTTGAATCAAGGACACTCAAGCCCTTTCCCTTTGGTCGAGCACTTAATCAACCTGGTAGAGAACTCCAAACTCCAGTTCTATGCCTGAATGGACCTACCTAGGGAAAGATAAGGAAGAAATGTGGACGGCAGTAAATCCTTATCAACTGAGAAGATTGCCGGAGAGAAAACACAAAATCATCGAAAAAGGAAAGAAATCCGATTGGAGGAGAAAAACAAAAACCCAAAAATCATAAAATGAGAATAGAGCTTTTATTTAGGGAAAAAAGTTGTATTTATTAAAAGAAAAATTTAAAATTGATATTTATGAAAATAATAAAAAGGGGTTGTATTTTCTGAAAAGGGAGAAAAAGTTGGCAATTGGGGTAATTTCCTCAAAAAAATTACAAATTTGGATAACAAAATTTATTTATAAGCCTCTATTGTTTTATAGGTCTAAACTCATTGACATAAGTTCAAGATACGCTCAGCCCCTAAATCATATACATAATTTAAAACATGTAAAAATATATTCAAAAAATAAAATATTATAATAAATATTAAAATTTATATAATTATTAATCTATTATATTTTTTAAGTATATTTTTATAATTTTATATAATAAATATATCATTTTATAAATTAAAATTAAATTATTTTTATTTAAATATTTTAATGGGTTAGTCCAGCTCGTGCCACCTTTCAATAAGCATTGTTGGAAGTGGCTCGGACTAGAAAAAATTATTGGTTCCTTTGTTTTACCTCAATTTAAGAAGACTGCTACCAACAAAGTTATTGTGTTTATGTTGTGTGTAAAAATATTGATTTGTTTGATAATTTGTAATGTTCTTGAAAGTGAAAATGCTATTTTTGAGCGAAAAATTTAGATTAAGAAAAATTTGAGTGCTTAGCTTGTATTACATAATAATAACTTTTATTAATTGGGTTAGTTTCTTTTGAGATTGAACAACATTAGTAGCCGGATAATAGAGTCTCAACAAATATATATTACATGCTCATATAGTTATAAACGAGTTATTTGATGAAAATAAATAAATAAGATGTTGTTTATGATTTTATTAAAAAGAAATAATAAACAGGAGATAAATGGCTTGATTTTTCATTAATAGGGAAGTTTTCAATTAGTATTATGAGTATAAAGTATTGTGAGGGGAAATATAAAAGTGAAAATCCTTTGATTGCTTGCTTTCCATATTTTATAGAATAATTAAACATTCATGGTTGATGAAACTTTTGTTTGAAAATATTTCTTGGAAATTGAGAGATTTGGCAATTGAATATAATTTGGTAATTTAAAAATTTATATAAGAAATGTCCTACATATGGAACTCCGATTAAAGTGCAAATATATAATATGAATTCTGGAACAAGATATAAATCTTCTTGAGAAAGATTAAAGAATTTGATATCTTTATTTATACTTTTATTCATGTAATGCATGCTTAGATATAATTCAAGTTATTGTTTTTAAATTTATAAAGTTGTGAAGTTATGTTTTAATTTGAAAAATTTGTTGGATTTAGCTAAGACCAATTGATCTCTTGACTTTAATTCCTTGACGTGGGATTGTATCTCTTTAATTATTTGGTCAGTGTACACAACTAGATATCACAACATTTAATCATGATTTCTTACTTTGGATTAAATAGAACTTTGAAGTGCAATGTTGAACTCTAAAGTTACAAAATTACGTGGTTCTAATTCCCTACATGGGATATATAGGAAGCTAGAGAATTGGCATCTCTAATCCAAACTAAATTGTGTTAACATTACTATGAATTTTTTGGCTTGTATATGGATTAGTGTGCATAGCATTAAGAAGAGTATGCTAAACACACTTGTTAAAATAACATATTTATAAATTTATGTTCCGAATCTATAGCTGCAATTACTAGAAATGGTGGAAACTATAGTAACTTATATGTATATATGTTTATGCGTATGATGCTAATACTAATAAGTAATTTGTTTCATTTGCTTTTCTTGTATATATTGTATAACTTGAGACTTAAAGTGTAAGTAGGATTAAATTTCCATTTGATGTGTTTGTGACTAAATATGTGGTAGCTAAGTAATGAATGTGATTAATAAGGTTTTATCACACATAATAAACGGTGGAAATTCTGGATTGGATACAATTGATTGGCTATAAGGATGGTAATTTAGTTGGTGCATTGGGTGAATTCAAATGTTGTGTTAGGTAAATTCGAATGGTGTGTTGGATGAATTCAAATGGTGTGTTGGGTGGATTCGAATGGTGGGATAGGCGAATTCGTGTTGGGTTAATGGCTATATGTACATTGCACTGTAGGTTAATAAAAACCTACAAAGAATAAGTAAGTGCAGTGTTTGGTATTGGCTATTTACTATTAGGTATAAAAAGAGTAGTATCAGGTTTCGACCTCTTTTTATATCGAAAATTGGAGTGCAACGTCGACTTTCGACAACTCCAATCCTATTAGGCTTAAAAAATTATAATCTCGCTGAGACACACGTGCTCTTTTTTTGTAAAATAAAAGAAGGGCATTTTAAAGAGAGTAATCGGTGTGCGTCTATGTTAGGCACCATAAGATAGGTATAAACAATCGCCACCCATTATGAACATTGAAAAATAGCGTTCTAACCTTATGAGACCAAAATCGGAGAGAGTTTGGAACTTCACTTTTATTTACACTTTTGATTAGCAAACTATAATTAGGGTTTCAAATTAATTATTTTATCCCTCTTCTTACACGAATTCATGTATATAAAAATAAAAGCGCACTCAATCAATTTTGAAAAGCGGTAAAGCATGGCATATAAGCAGTAAAATTGTAAAATAAAATACTATATACTAAGCAAAAAATAAATATACATAAAATGGGTAATTCATTTATGGTCCATTTTGGTGTGAATATTGGTTATGCATGCATATTTATAAAAAGGTTTATTGTTTATTTTGAATAAAAATGGGATGACTGATCCCATATTTTATTAGAAAAAAATCCCATATGAATTATGTACAAAATTATTTTATATTATATACAAGAAAACTTATTATTTTCACGTGTGATTTTTGGCTTAAAAATAAGACATCAGTCGAGTTGTATCAATAAAAATTCAAATTATTTAAGATAAATATTTTTATGTGATTTTTTCTTTTAGCGGTCAAAAATTCCTTTTTCATTACAGGCCTAGAATAATAAATTAATAGAAAAGGAAAAGGAAAAGGAAAAAAATAATTATTACATATTAAGGAAAATATATAAAGTATCTAAAATGTCTAAAACATCTACTATGCTATATCCGCCAAACTGAATTCACAAATACACGTTAGATGCATGAAATGGTACAATAAAATAAGTAAAGTAAATAAATAAGCAAAATATAAATGGTAAAATATAATATAATATAATATAATATAATATAATATAATATAATATAATATAATATAATATAATATAATATAATATAATATAATAGCAAATATTTGCATAAAATAAATGTAAACATGAACGTGAAAACTACAAACATAATATATAAAATAAATTAAAAAAGAAATATTAAATAATACAAGTGTAACTTATGACCACATAGTCAAAATCATATCGAGTTGGCTCACTTTTTATGTAGATTTTTGCCAAGCTAGGATTTTTAAAACCCTAAAAAATATAACAAAAATATCTAAAGCATTTTAAAGATAAATTTTAAATAATATTCACAAAATAAATAAATTAAACAAACTAAAAATCACTTTTTTAAATTAAAAATTACATTTTTAACATATAAAAGTTATTAAATCTTATTATTATATATTAAATAGTCTAGATCCAATTAAATATTTAGCAAACTATCCAAAAGGGAGTCAGATCCACAACATTCAATACTGAAAATATAGATCCAATTTAAATAAACAACAGGTCAAGAGTATAGCTAGCTTTATAATATTACTTTCAGGGATTTTCTCAGATTAACAACAAAAACTCAGTGTTTTTATGATCTCTTTAATATTTTTTTATCAAGAAATAAATTAAAAAGAGAAATATTGAAGAGAAAATTTGAGAAATAAGATGAGAAAATTAAAAAAAAAAAGAAAAACTTAAAAACCTTACCTTGTTCCCTAGTTTTCTTTTCCTTTTTTTTCTTTCTTTTTCTCTCTCTTCTTTTCTCTCTTTTTGGCCTCCTGGACATCTCTTTGTGACGAAGAATGGCCAACCTCCTCTTTATGCCTATTTGGTGGCCTTAAATGGAAAGATGTAAATTGGTTAGCAAATGAGTCCTGGGTCCACTTAATTTGAGTCACACCCTGGGTAGGACTCGACGAGTCAAGCCCTGTGTAGGACTCGATGATTCACACCTTGGGTGAGACTCAACAAGTCATCCCTTGGGTGGAACTCGATGAGTCACGCCCTGGGTTAGACTTAAACCAAGTGGGTAGAAGACTCACTGGGTCCAAGGCAAACTTTATAATCAAAATATATATGTCTTGTTATCCCTACAAATGACACTTTTAGGCCAAAATATCTCTTAACAATTGTTCTTCTATGTATTATCTTTTCAAAAAAGTAATAATCAAGTAATTTGGACTTGTAGATCATGATTTATGGCCAAAATACTACTGACTACTCATAAATATCCTTTAAGGATAGAATTGGTACCATGTCTTTAAAAAATCGTTGGGAATAATAGAGATAGAATTAACTCATACATCCTTAACTAACGTTTCTCCAATATGAGTCTAGTTTCTACCAAAATTAGATTTCTATTAAAATGAGCTTTATAGAAAGAATTATACACAAATTAGTATAGACTACTCAAGAACAGGGGACAGATTTAGGTATCCTGAGTTTATGCTAGTTTTAACTACCTTAAGACTAGAACTGGGTTTTGACTCCTCCTAAAAAGTTGTAGATATATGTCTTAAGTTTCATATGAAAATAAAATCACTCAACTTGAAGGTTTGTAGGTTGAGATATAGCCTAAACTCCAAAACTAGTCCTAGTAAACTTTAAGCGGAATTTCTCTTAAATCACTCTTCCATCCCTGATCCATTTTTCTCAAAGTTAAAACACAAAAAAAAATGTTTCAAAAAATAAGCTCATAAAATAAAGAGAGATCCTTAAACTTTGAGTTCCTTACATTTAAAAGAAAAGAAGTCATCCTCATTAGGTAACTCTAACACGGGTCAACTTAGGACCTAGTGTCTACAGTTGCCCCCAACTTTGGATAGGCTAGTGCACTAAGTGTTTAGGCAAGCCAAAGTTTAGAGTAAGAGAAAGAGACGCGTACCTGAGGAGGCAATCTCCCAACTGCTTTTTGAGAAGGCTTACCGTAAGGGTGGATAGAGTGATCGGTGCCAACTTATCAGCAGTGGTCGATCGTGCAGTCTGCTTTTGCCTATTAAGAGCTCGTGTATGTCAGTGATGGTTAAATCTTTGATTAAGGCTAGCTTGTCGGCATATAGATTCAATATTTTAAATGCGTACAATTTGAGGTAGCAAATCTTTGGATTGATTTAATTAAAAAACGTACCATTTGAACAAGGGAATCTCTGGTCGGGTAATTACTGTTAACTTGTCTACGTGTTAATCCTTGGTTGAATCTCTAATTAAGGCCAACTTGTTGCCATACAGAATTAGGATTTAAGATGCATATCATCTGAGGCAGCGAATCTCTAGTTGGGTAGTTACTATTAGCTTTTCGATGTGTTAATCCTTGGTTGAATATCTGATTAACGCCGACTTGTCAGCATATAGAATCGGGATTTAAGATGTGTACCATTTGAGGTAGTTAATCTCTGGATTGATTTAATTAAAATACGTACCATTTGAGGTAGTGAATCTCTGGTCGAGTACTTACCATCAGTTTTTTGACTTGTTAACTCTTGGCTGAATCTCTAATTAAGGCCAGCTTATTAGCATGCAGAATAAAGATTTAAGACGCGTACCATCCGAGGCAGTGAATCTCTGGTCGGTTAGTTATCATCAGCTTGTCAACGTATTAACTTTTGGTTGAATCTTTGTTTAAGGCCGGCTTGTTGGCATGCAAAATTATGATTTAAGATGCTTACCATCTAAGGTAGTGAATCTCTAGTCTGGTAGTTATTGTCCGCTTGTCGATGTGTTAACTCTTGGTGAATCTCTGATTAAGGCTGGCTTGTTGGCATGCAAAATTAAGATTTAAGATGCTTACCATCTGAGGTAGCAAATCTTTGGTTGGGTAGTTATCGTTAGCCTGTCGACGTGTTAACCATTGGTGAATCTTTAATTAAGGCCGACTTTTAAGCATGCAGAATCAGGATTTAAGATGCGTACCACCTGAGGTAGCGAATCGTGGTCAGGTAGTTACCGTCAACTTGTCGGTATGTAAAAATCTTTGATTTAGGCTAGCTTATCGACATGTAGAATCAGGATTTAAGATGTGTACCATCTGAGGCAACGAATCTCTAATCGGGTAGTTACCGTCATCTAGTCAACATATTAACCCTTGATGAATCTCTTATTAAGGCCAACCTGTCGGCATACAAAATCAGGATTTAAGAAGCATACCATTTAAGCTAGCGAATCTCTATTTGGGTAGTTATAATTAGCCTTTCAACATGTTAACCCTTGGTTGATTGTCTGATGTACCACTTGAGAGCTCTTGGGTTAAGGTAAATATGAGTGCCCACAGAGAGGTCTTAGGTTAAGGTAAATTTGGGTGCCCCTTGAGAGGTCTTAGGTTAAGATGAATGTGAGTGGAAAATTTTTTTGTAGCTTTTGGTAAATTTCTTGGCTTTTGGTAGGGGTAGCTAAAATCAATTACTAGTCACATAGCCATTTGCCCCCTTCAGCAGAAAGGAATGTCAGGGCAGTCATCAATCCTGAGGCTGTATTAATATATGTGACCAAATGTCAAGTCTCAAATATTATTCCATTTTGATATGATTGTCCCATTACATGCAACAACTAAAACCTCTTGAGTGGGGTAGAAGACGTCCCTTTGACGATAGCTTGCCATCTGCATGATATAATAAACGGATCTTTAGAATTAGGGAAATTTTGCTTTTTTTTTTCTAACCAACACAAAATACAATACTCCTGGAACATGTAGTCCAACATAATTTGCAATTGTTTTTGCAAGGTACGTTTGTTGATGTCCTTTGCACAAAAATTGTCATCATTTCGCCAGACTGAACTTGAAATTATCATTTAAGTCCAAAAAATATGCACATACCAATTTATGTTTGTTCTATACATGTCACATGCAATTAATGCATACATCGCTAGCCAAATGGCTTATAGTCTGTCTTGACTTTCCTTATACCCAGTCGAACTTCTATTTGCAAAATTGACAAGATCCTCATCTGATAACTCTTAGTTTTTTTTGCTTTGCCCTCTTAGATCTTATTTATTATTACCTTGTATTTATTTATTTATTTAATCTACTTTATTATCATTGCTTTACTCTTTCTTTCTTTTTTGGTGAACTTGTCATTATTACTGCTATTATTATACACAAGGTCTGTCCACTTCTTACACATTTGCCGAGTAAACCCCATTAATCCCCTTTAAGACGTAAACAATTTTTTTGACAACCATGTCAATTCCCATATTATTATTCTTCCTTTTATTAGTATTCCCTCTCATTCTTTTCCTCCTTTTTCGTCTTCTTTTTCTTTTTTCTTTTAGGATAGTATGCCCTTTTGTGGGTTTTAACACTATCCTTTCTTATCGAGAAATGCATCCAATCATGGACTTTCACATAACCCATGCCTAATTTTTGCCTGGAGTGGACTCCTAACCACCCAGTGGTTTTTATTTATTTATTATTTTTTTCAAGAGATATATACCTTTGGATGCAAAATGATGTGTTTAAACTTATGCCTTCAATGTGCATCCCCATCTTTGCAACATATAACAATAATTATTTAATCATAACAAGACATTAAATTCAAACACATAACTCTTATTTAATCTTAAAAGTATATTTAAGTGCATGAAATTCCTGTTATTAATCAGCCTCTTGATTTTTCTTGATCGAACATTTTATCTCATTTATTTATTTATTTATTATTATTTTTTAGCTATGAAACCTTTTGAGTCTGTCAACATTGATCAGTTCTTTAAACTCATTTCCATCGCTATCAATGAGTATGGCTACTCCTTTTGATAGTAACTTCTTTAGAATGAAAGGACCCTCCCAATTAGGCCCGAATTTCCCTCTATAGTCCGAAATACCCAGTCTCATTTATTTTAAGACCAAGTCGCTCTCTTTTAAGTGGTGCCCTTTAACCTTCCTTCCAAATGACTTAGCCAATCTCTTTTGATACATCTGGTTGTGGCAATAGGCTGTCATACGGCTTTCATCCAGTGAGTTTAACTGTAACAGCCTTTGTTAAGCCCATTCTAACTCTGGCAAATGAGCTTTGAGAAAAACCCTTAATGACTGCAACTTAATCTCAACTGGCAATACCACCTCACTTCAATAAACCAATGAAAAGGGTGGGGCTCTCGTCGACATCCTGACAATAGTTTTGTATCCCTATAATGCGAATGGCAACTTCTCTGTCCAGTCCTTGTAAGTTTGGACAATCCTGGATAAGATCTTCTTCAGATTCTTATTGGCCCTCTCGACTGCCCCGTTTGCCTGTGGATGATAAGGAAAAGATTTAAGATGTTGTATTCTATACTTCTTAAATACTTGTTTTGCTTCACCTTAAAATTGAATCCCATTGCCTAACACCAAGTGATGTGGTACCCTATTCTGCAAACCAAATTTCTCTCAATAAACCGTGCCATCTCCTGAGCACTCATCCTTTTGAATAGCTCGCTTCTACCCATTTATTGAAGTAATCGATCGTAACTACTATGTACCTGTAACCATTTGAAGCCATCAGATGAATTTCACCAATTATATATATCCCCTAAGCTGTAAAAGGCTATGGAGATGAAAGATTGCATAACTTTGATATCGACAGATGACTCAAATCTATATATTGCTAACACTAGTGACACATCTTCACAAACTTTGAACAATCAGTATCCATTGACAACCAATAGAACCCCTGTAGTATGATTTTCCTTAGAAGTCCCAAGCCATTCATATGGGCTCCACAAGTCCCTACATGCGTCTCTTCCATCACTTTCTTCGCCTTCTTCTCATTTAAGCACCTGAGTTGAACACCATCTACCTACTTTTTGTGGAGTACTCCATTTACATTGATAAACTGAATAAAGTGTTTTTGAATCATCTTCTGATCCTTTTCTATGGCTTCTTTAAGAAATACTGACTTCTCCAAATAACTCTGAATGTTGTAATACCAGGATTTTCCATCATTTGCCTCTGCATTCACTATCCTTTCAATCTCAATGTAGGCTTGCTCGAACAACTAAACAATATAGGCCTTATCACTACTCCTTTTGGAGTATCCCATATTGATTCTTATCTCGAGGCACATGTCTAAAAGTGCATACTTCGAACTGCTTGCTCAAACTCTTTAAATACTCTACATATGGCACCAATTATTCTTCTTTGACTAACCACTCACCTCGTATATGATACACTACCAAAGATAAATCTCTGAATACCTCAACAGTCCTTATGCCTAAAACTATCAGTGCTTCTAAACCATGAATACAAGCTTCATATTCAATTCCATTATTAGTCACTTTATACCCTAGTTCCTTGGCTAGGGGTAGCTTTTCCCCTCCAGGTGTGATCAAGATAACTCCAACTCTGACTCCTCTATTATTAGTAGCTCCATCGAAATACATTTTCTAGCCTTGCGCCATTACTACAACAACATTCTTGTTAAGGAATTCGTACTCGATCTTGTCTCTTTCTAGCGAGTGATCTGCCAAGAATTCAATGACTGCTCACCCTTTAATTATCTTTCTGGTAATATATTTTACATCAAATTCCTATAACAACAAGAGCTACCTCCCTATTTTTGTAATGGCCTCAACACCGGCCTGACCGTGAACAGTAAATTCCGATGGTAAATAGTGCACCCAGGCCGTAAATCGGACCCGAAAGTGAAAAATATTTTATTTGACCATCGGAGAGTATTGGTTATGGTGAGTCCGGGGTTGAAATTTGAAGTGAAATCGAAATCAAATAGGCCTCTGAAAGTCAAAAATACGAAAAAGTTTGCAAGTCAATTTTCCTTGTAAGGAATGTGACTTGATTTTGCTTAAATTTTTAAATATAGCAAATGAACTCTAAAAATTGCCATATTTTGCAGTTCTTAATGAAATTTTATGAAGAATATTTTGGTGTAAAAAAATAAATTTTTCGGAGATGTCGACAGTTATCGAATCGAACCAGTTCGATTGAATCAGACCGATAACAGACTCCGATTGAGCCGAAATTTTATGTACTACCTATTTTTTATGTGATAAAAATTATAGAATCAAATTTGGAGTGAGAAAATGGGAGAAATCATTTTGGGCTTGAAATTAGGTTATTATTGGGCTTTAATTAAATAATTAAGCCCAAAACTAACCCAAGCCCATTACACCTTTAGAGGAGATATAAAAAGAGAAAAAAATTCTGGAATTCACCTGCATCTTCACATCTCCTTCTTCTCCTCTCCTTGTCCGGTCAACTCTCCTCCATTTTCGCTAAGCTTTTATCTTCTCCTCTCTTTATTTCACACTAAATCAAGCCATCAAATAGTAATTTCTGCCTTCTTAATTAAGTTTAGTGCCCTTCTCTCTTCAAAAGAAGGAAGAAATCAAATAAAATTCAAGAGAAAGAGTTTAGGGTTTCATTTGAGGCAAGTGAAATCAATGGGTTAAATTTCATTTTAAGGTGTCTATTTAGGTTTTTGGGTGCCTAGATTTTATTTTTGATGTTTATTTTAACATTTGGGGTCAAGAAAGTAGGGTTTTGAATGTGTTATGTTCGGCTTCCTTAGGGAATCAAAGTGATTTGCAAGCTTTCAAGGCTAAGGGCAAGGAAAAAGAAGCTTAGGCAACCTAGAGCAATAAAGAAAGGTTAGTGACAAATAAATCTTAATATTTCCTTTGATTTTTGGTTAAATACCCATTATGTAACTTAGGGTAAAAGTGATAAAATGATGTTTAATTGAAAGTAATGGTAAAATAATGTTAAGAGACCTTAAATAAGTGTGTTTAAAAGCTTGAATGAAATGTTACATGAAAATATGGCATGGGTCCTTTGTTGGCCGAGTAAAGCATTAATGAAAACTAAGGTGTATTTTGTAAATTTTGATGATTTTATGCTTCAAAATTATAGTAGAAATGAAATAACATGCTTGAGAATTTTTATGAAAATTATAGAAATTAAATGAATATTTTAGAGACAATTTTCAATTATGTAAGTAATGGAATTGTTAAATTATTGTGAAATGATGAGCAATTTGACGAGAAAGTGAATGACTTTGGGGAATTATGGTAGAATAATTCACAAATCATGTGAAGGAAGTGAAAAGAATAAATAATAAGTTAAACGAGTATCTTTAAGTAATAAGATAATAAGAAAATAATGAGTTGATTGAAATTTCTGTGAAAATATGCCCTTAGAAATAGTCTGGCAGTAAAAGCTTTGCTTAGGATATAATTGGCTAGCCATAGGGACATCTGTACCGCGGTGCAAGTCATGGCGACTTGCTTAGTTATGGTAGGATCTATGATCTCCATAGCTTTTGTTTGTACCTGGTATCTGCTACGTGAAAAAATGATCTTTGAGATCATTTTTCAATCTATATGTGGCCCTTGAGGTCCACGTCCCGAGTATCCAGTCTGAGAATTTCTATCGATACTGTACTAGGGGCATGAAATGAAAGTAATGATAAGTTAAAAGAAATGAAAAGAATGATGTAAATGAAGTTTAAAGTAGAAAAAGGGTTTAAATGAAAGAAAATGAAAGTTCTGGGACAAAATGGTAATTTTGCCAAAGTGTGTAAATAATAAGTAAAAATAAGTAAGAAATAGTTAACAAGGGCAAAATGGTAATTTTGGCAACCTAACAGTGTCAAAAGATTAAGTTTTTATGGTATAAGGACTAAAACGTAATTTTACAAAAAATAGTATAATAAAGCATAAATGATGAATATGGAAGAAATTATGTAATGAGAATGAAAATAAATGTCTATAATGGCAAATTTGTAAATATTAAGACAAAAAGGACATTTTTGAAATTTGGTAAGATGTTGAGGACTAAATGGAGAATTTGCCAAAAGTTATGTGATAAATGAGAAAAAGTATAAATAATGTGAAAAACAACTGTTTTCATTTGAATTTGATTAAAATGCGTTTAATTGTATTTATTCTTAGAATTTAATTCATATGATCATAATACAATTGAGGAATAAATATTACAAAGAAAGTATTAGGATTGTTTGTCACCACTGGGTATAATTTATACTCAGCTTATAGTTTCTGCTGCATGCAGGTATCGAGTTTGAGGAGCAGTGATGTACAAATGTAGAAGTTATTTTGTTTTGTAGCTTGTAGGTTTTGGCATGTATATAAACAGATTATTATGTATAAGTATTTGGATATGTAAAGATATGTAAATATATGTGTGTGTGATTGTAGTTATGATCTGTTTTGAGTTATTGGATGTTTGATGGAAGTTTGAAGAAATGGAATGATTGTTTTAGAAGTGTTGTGCCTCTGAGAGGCTGTGTTTTATCTGTTTTTCAGGGGGTTAGTTAGATTTTCAGCCGTTATATTGCCGAAATTTTATTAGATGAATAGTAACCCGTGACAGTTATAGGTCATTGAATACTTAAGTAATTGGTATTATTGAATTTTGGTGTTACTTAAAGTTAATTTAAAGAAAAAAAAATTGACCGGTTTGTGCACACTGTTCAGTTAGATCGGAGTGATAAGGGTGTTACAATTTTTCCCAACAAAGATGGTGCCAACTACAAATATTGGAGAGCATTATGCTTGGCCATTGCTTGTATGCAGTAAGAATAGAAATAATGTCTGAACTTTTTAGGAGCCCACATAATAGCTAGACAAATTTTCTCGACATCTGCATATTTAGCTTCATAAGAAAGAAACTTCTTACCTAAGTAATACACAATAAACTCAATCCCAGATTCATCCTCTTGAGCCAACATAACACCAACTGAGCTTTGTCCAATTTCCAAATACAAAATCAAAGGCTTCGACGACCGGGGTGGTTGGAGAATAGGAAGATGTAGGTGGTACTCTTGGATAGTATCAAAAGCTTTCTGGAAATCTTCGTTCCACTTTACCAGTTCATCCTTTCTTAAAAGCTTAAAGATGGGCTCACATATAGAAGTAAGCTTGGCAATAAACCAACTGATATACTGGATCCGACCTAAAAGCCCTCAAATTTCCTTTTCCTTCTTCAGTACTGGCATCTCCCTAATAGCTTTCACCTTGTCTGGATCTACTTTAATTCCCCTCTGACAAACTATATGACCCAACAATTTCCCTAAAGTAACCCCAAACACATACTTTTTCGAGTTAAGTTGACGGTTATGCTTTTCAATCATTCAAAAAAACTTTTCCAAATGATCATCATATTGTCAACATACACCTCAACTTCTTTATGTATTAAATCATTAAGAATCTTAGTGGCCATCCTTTGACAAGTCGCACTGGCATTCTTCAATCCAAATGGCATCACCTTGTAAGCATAAGTCCCCTACTTCGTTGTAAAGGTTATTTTGATTTTGTCTATGATCTTGTTAAGAATTTAGTTGTACCCGGCATGCCCATTAACAAAGTTATACACCATACACTTAGTAGTACTATCAATCAGTAAGTCTATATGCGGCAATGGAAAGTCATCTTTGGGACAAGCCTTGTTCTAATCCTTACAGTCAACACACATTTGAACTTTTCTGTCTCTCTTAGCTATAGGAACCACATTGGCTAGCCAGGTGGGATACTGAACTTTGATTAAAATTTCTTTAGGAACATGTTTTGTTTCGAGATTAAATGGATTAATGTTGACTGAATTAATGTCAAATATGCTATGATATTCATAATCAGTGCTATGCATGATGCAATCGGATGAGACATTGCACAAATAAGCAAAGTTCTTTATATTATTAATATAACTAGGAAAGCATACATCATTATTAAACATTTCAGAAACATAAATAACATTAGCAAAAGATTCATCTTTAAATTCAGTTGCTACAGAGGTTGAGGCTTCTCTATCTTCCATCTTTGATATAGGTTGCAGGGGTCTATCTTTAACTTTTATCATCTCAGGTTCAATCTTCCCCTTCTCTTTGGTCTTGGCAACTACCAATTCTAGCATCATGACTTCCTCAGAATAATCCACATTCACCTTTGAAAGCTTGTTCATAACCTTTTCATCTCAAAACTCTGGTGTAGGCTTCGCATTCCTTGTAACCCAGTTAAAGACATAATTAAAGATCTCAAAACCCAAAATCATCTTACCATCTATCAGCACGAGCTTAACTTCACCATAATACATACATCCTTAAGAAGCAGACGCAAACCTCTCCAATATTTGAGGGATTCTAGCCATTCTTGGGCAAACCTTATCCTTGTCAGATCCTAGGGCATAGGTAAGACCTTTTTTATCCTTCTGTCCCATCAAAACAATGGCCTATTAAGGTCCCTATGAATCTTTCCTAAGACAGCACTAGGCAGATAACTCAATTTTCTCATCATGTTGACCACCTAAGGATTCTTAAACTGCCCTTCGTCTTTTTCATCACCAATGATAGCTATATGAAATCCATTAAAGGGCTTATTGGCTATCTCCAACATTGAAAATTGACTCTTTCTTACAGCCTTGATAGTGATTATACCTCTTTCATGTAGAATCTTAATCATCTAATGAAGAGTAGAAGGCAGACCTCCTAGCTTAAAATTGTGAAACCATGGTCTACCCAGCAAGAGAGAAAAAGTTGGCTGGAATAGGTAGTACCACAAATTTTACTTTTGCTACAATTAGACCTGTCTTCACCATAGTCTTAAAAGTGCCCACAGCCTGCCTTTTAGATTTGTCATAAGAAGTAAGGGTGAGATTGGACTTGCTAAGCACTAATTCTCCTATGCCATAAGTAGAGAAAGTAGTAAAAGGACAAACGTTAATTGAAGACCCATCATCTATTATTGCACAGGCAGTGTGCTAACCATTTACCTCCGCTTGAATGAATAAAGGTCGATTATGTTTACGACCTTCAACTGGCAAGTCAACATCATCAAAGACATGACAATCTTCTCCCTGACTCTCCTTTCATAATCTCTAACAACTGAGAAGGGGAAATAGTAGTTGCCACGGTGGATTTAGATAAGGATTCAACTAGCTTCTGCCTATGGGATGATGACTACCTGAGCACATCCCAAATTGAAATTAGAGCTGGTGTCTTCTTGAACACCTTAAAAATCTAGTTTTCTTTAAGCACAACCTCTTCATTTGGTGAGATTACCAAGGTGGCCTTTCAATTTCAAAAACCACTCTACCACTTTGAGTAACTACTTTTATTGTCTCCTCTACTTCATTTTTTTTCCTCGAAATCCTATACATCTTTTGACCATTCTTCATCATGTTTAACGTAACCCAAGTCATTGTCTGTATCCCAAATGTTAATTAGAACCTCTATTGAATAAATTCCCATTACTACCCTATTTATACCATCATTATCTTTTTGAAATTGGTGGGTGACAACCAAAAAGTCATTGCCATCCAGATCTTGCAACACAAACCATTCCCGTAATCTGGAGTTAACCATAAAAACTGAAAGCGGCACAGCATTAAACCCATTCTTCTTTTTTACTCTTTTCTTCGGATCTTGCACTTGCTAAGTATCAATTAACTCCTATATTCGATTTCTCAAAGTTCGGCACTCATTAGTCAAATGACCTGTGTGGTGATGAAAGGCACAAAACCAATCCTCCTTATGTCCAGGTAAGCTTTGACTCTTTATTGACCTGGGCAGCAATAGTTGTAACTTCCCCTCTTTTATAAGACGGTTAAGGCACCAAGACAAAGGTTTTCCTAAGTTGGAATACTGCCTCTGAATAATTTTTGTAGCAGAAACTTTCGCTATTCTTCCTCCACTACTACAACTGGAGTTACCATTATTCTTGCTAAATCCCGTATTACCATAATTCTTGTAATTACCAAAGTTCCCACAAGCAGCACTCGCTGTCTTAGCTAAATACTCATTTTCTGGTTTGATGGCTATATCTTTAAGAGATTTTCGGTCCTTCAATCCCTTCATTTTAAGTCCCTCTTTAAAATAACCTCTCGTATTCCTGATAAATAATCCGATATGTTATCTCAGGCTTTATCCTCATTTCCATAACCCTATTCCTTTAACAAGTAAGATACTCATAGAAGGTTTCATTTGGCTTATGTTGATATAACTATAAATCTTTTAAGGTGACTTTCATTCTAGTGTTACAATCATACTGTCTCAAGAATTCCTCGATTTATCTGTCCCAATCCTCCTTTGTCTCTCTATCCAACCCATGGTACTAGCCAATTAGGGGACCAATAAGGCTCAAGTTGAAGTAATCTACCGTTTGTCTTTTGGTGAAGGTGGTCTATTTTATGACTAACACATATTACTTAATGTAAACAAAAGGATCTGAAGTACCATTAAACTTTGGTGAGTTCGGCATCTTAAATCTGATGGATAAAACATCTTCGCAATCTAAATCCATATCTTCGGGATTCATACCCTTTCCAACTAAAAGTATCCTAGCCATGGCTTCTAACTTTTTCTCTATCTTTTTAATGGCTGGATCCTCTGCTTTTAGAGCCTTATTCCTAGCTATCTAAGAACCATATGGCTCTTTGTCATCCATCTTCTTATCCAGGTCTTGAGGGGTTAAGGTACTAGCTAACAGTGTAAGATTGGCCATACTCTGTATCACTTAAACCTAATTCTAAACCTAACTCTGACACACTAGACTTTTGTTGTTAAGGGAAAAGCTCTTTAACAAGGCAACCGTTCGGACCCCTGAACCACCTAGGCAAGTGATCTATGATGGGTGAGAAAATAAAATGTTAGAATGATACATGATTTGCATGCTATGCATGATCGTGAAATGCAGCATTGATAACCACATACAAAAAGCCTTTCAACCTTATCACTCCCACACATATAGTCATGCAATTTCTGTCTTATGTGGGCTTAGTCTAAGGGTTAACAGAGAACCCAATGAACACGTATAATGCACGGTAGAAAATTGGTAGCATAACACTCATAATGCAAGTGCAGGCATATAAGTGTTGGCCATTATTTATTTAAATCATTTAAATAAATTGGTTTAGGCCCGCCGGGGCATGACAACCTTTGATGACTACCACCTAATTTAGTTGAATTTGCTCAATACATAATGGCCCACATAGCAAACAAAAAGGATTATAGTCATACAACCTTAGAAAAGTAGCTATTATCATTACATGGGCTTAAATTCAATGTTTGAAATTTTTCAGCTACCCAAGCATAGTCCTTGCCAATGGATCTAGCTCATCATAAGTATAACGATCGATGGGTCACCATTTTATATACCAATTGGTATGAGACTAGGACTGGTATTTCTCCATAACACTTTCTTACATTGAGTGAATGTAAAGTGTGCTTCAGGATAGCATCGGGACTAAAATCGGGACACTAACTTAATTCTAAGACTCTCGCATGAATGCAATGCAATTTTTTGAAAAAAAGATAAAATTTCTTAATTTTAAGCCCATTTATATTAACTAATCAAAAGTACTTTCGAAACAAAAGTCTCATGGTCCCCAGTGGAGTCACCACTATGATGCGTATGCTCCTTTTTTGTAAAATAAAAGAAGGGCATTTTAAATCGAATAATTAGTGTACGTTTATGTTGGGTACTATAAGGCAGGTATAAAAGAGTCGCCACCTAATATGAACATTGGAAAATAGTAATATAATCTTATAAGACTAAAACCAGAGAAAGTTCGGAACCTCACTCTTATTTATTTCTTTGATTAGTGAACTATAATTAGGCTTTTAAATTAATTATTTTATCTTTCTTCTCACACGAATTCATGCATAAAAAGATAAAGGCGCACTTAATCAAGTTTAAAAAGTGGAAAAGCATGGCACATATGCAGTAAAATTATAGAATAAAATATTGTCAACTAAGCAATAAACAAACATACATAAACTGAATAATTCATTTATGGTCCATTTTGTTAAGAACATTAGTTCTGCATGCATATTTATAAAAATGCTTTATTTTTTATTTTGAATAAAAGTGGGATGAGTGATCACATTTTATTAGAAAAAATCCCATATTAATTATGCACAAAATTATTTTATATTATTTACAAAAAAACTTATTATTTCCACATGTGATTTTTGGCTTAAAATAAGATATTGGTCCAGTTTTATCAACAAAAATTTTAATTATTTCATATAAACATTTTTATGTGATTTTTTTTAGCGGTCAAAAATTTCTTTTTTATTACAGGACCAGAATAATAAATAAATAGAAAATAAAAAGAAAAAAATAATTAATTACATATTAAGAAAAATATCTAAAGTATCTAAAATGTCTAAAAAGCCTACTACACTATATCCGCCAAACTGCACTCACAAATACATGTTAGATAAATGAAGTGATATGATAAAATAAATAAAGTAAATAAATAAGCAAAATATAAATGGTAATATAATATAATATAATATAATATAATATAATATAATATAATATAATATAATATAATATAATATAATATAATATAATATAATATAATATAATATAATATAAATACTAACATGCAAAATAATATAGTAACAAATATTAGCATAAAATAAATGTAAACATGAACATGAAAACTATAAACACAATATGTAAAATAAATTAAAAAGGAAATATTAAATAACACAGGTGTAACTTATGACCACAATGTTAAAATCATACCAAGTTGGCTTACTTTCTGTATAGATTTGTCAAGCTAGGATTTTTAAAACCACACAAAATATAACAAAAATATCTAAAACATTTTAAAGACAAAATCTAAATAATATGTATAAAGAAAATAAATTAAACAAACTAAAAATCATATTTTTAAGTTAAAAATTACATTTTTAACATATAAAAGTTATTAAATCTCATTATTATGTATTAAATAATCCAGGTCTAGTCAAATGTTTAGTAAACTGTCCAAAAGGGAGTTAGATCCACAACATTCAATAGTAAAAGTATATATTCGATCCAAATAAACAACATGTCAATAGTATAGGTGGCTTTATAATATTACCTTCAGGGATTTTCTCAGATTAACAATAAGAACTTAGTATTTTTAGGATCTCTTTAATTTTTTTATCAAGAAATAAATTAAAAAGATAAAGATTGAAGAGAAAATTTGAGAAATAAGATGAGGAACAAAAAAAAAACCTTAAAAACCTTACCTTTTTCCCTGATTTTCTTTTCCTTTTTTTCTTCCTTTCTCTCTTTCTCTCTTTTTTCCTCTCATTTTAGCCTCTTCGACGTTCCTTTGTGATGAAGAATGGCCAACCTCCTCCTTGTGGCCATTTGGTGTCCTTGAATGGAAAAAAGTAAGTCGATTAGAAAATAAGTCCTAAGTCGACTTGATTTTAGTCGCACCCTGGGTAGGACTCGACGAGTCACCCTTTGGGTGGCACTCATTGAGTTACACCTTGGGTAGGACTCTCAAGTCCCACCATGGGTGGGACTCCACTAATCACCCCTTGGGTGGGACCTAAACCAAATGGGCAAAAGACTCATCAGTCTAAGGCAAACTTTCTAATCAAAATATATCTGTCTTTTTATCCCTACAAATAAAACTTTTAGGCCAAGGTGTCTTCTTAACAATTGTTCCTCTAGTCTTATCTTTCCAAAAAGGAAGAATCAACCAATTTAGACTTACAGATCATGATATATGGCCAAAATACTACCGACTGCTCATGGATATCCTTTAGGGATAAAATTTGTATCTTGTCTTTAAAAAAATTACTGGGAATAATAGAGATAGAATTAGCTCATACATTCTTCACAAAAGTTTCTCAATATGATTCTAGTTTCTACCAAATTTGGATTTGCCTTAAAATGAGCTCTATAAAAAGAGTTATATCAAAATTAGTACAGACTGGTCAAGAACAGAGGACAAATTTGGGTACCTTAAGTTCATGGCTGGTTTTAAGTGCTTTAAAACCATAATTGGGTTTTGATTCCTTTTACAAAGTTGTAGATATATGTCTTAAGTCCATATGGAAGTGAAATCACTCAACTTGAAGATTTGTAGGTTAAGATATAGCTTGAACTCCGAAACTGGTCCCAACAAACTTTAAGCAGAATTTCTCCTAAATCACTCCTCCATCCCCAATTCATTTTTCCCAAAGTTAAAACACACAAAATATTTAAAAAAAAAAAAAGCTCATAAAATGAAGAGAGATCCTTAAACTTTTAATTCCTTGCATTTAAGAGAAAAAAAGCCATTCTTATTAGGTAACTCTAACAAAAGCTGACTTAAGGCCCAGTGTCTACACTCGCGTATCTTCTTAATGTATTTCTTTGAATTACTGTGGGCAATAACTGTAATAAAGTAATTAAATAAAATGAATATATTTATTATATAGGTTAAATAGCTTATAAATTCTAAGTGTACTTAAATGTATACAAAATGTGATGCCCTACATTCCGTCATATTGTTATAAGTAGAGTGATATCATTAGAGTTACCATGATGTTATAGCGATACATTATTAAATCTAGGTGATGGGTCGATAGATTAATTTAGCATTTCGATGCTTACATTTACTTAGTGTTGCTAGGTTACTATTTATTTGGTAAAATTTTTGCCAGCATAACGGCTTATAATTTACGTTGCCCAAACCTACAAATGATAAATTTTACACTCCCAAATAGTAATCTCCACCTCTAATACTCCAATTTCATACATGGCACTTCTATTATCAGTCATAACTCATTAATCCAACACAATGGTCACATCACACATTTCGTCACATCTACTAACATTTAAAATTTATTACATATCATATTCCATACATCAAGTCCAAAATATAAATACTCAGTTACATCACGTTACATTTATTTATATAAGCATCACATATCCAAAAGGGTTTCATATGTACATGCCACTTATACTCTTTCGCTACCTTTTTCCTTAACATGTCCTTGCGCGTAGTCAAAATAAACCACGTGGTAAGCAACTTCGTTGCCTAGTGGTGGATACAACTACACAAAATGTCATCTAACATGAATTTAAATAAAATTACCATTTTGCCCTTAATGTTCATTTTACCTAAATAACTTTAAAATTTAATCACTTAATATGTTAAATTACCATTTAATCTTTCTTTTATTTAATTTCTTCATTTAAATTTTTATAATTCCCTACATTTTGAAAATTACCATTTAATCCCTAAATAGTTCTTTTTGTCACCTTTTATTTTATTTAACTCTAATTTTTCACCTTTTTGTTATCTTTGACTTTTATTTCGCTTTAGATGGTAAATTTCTATTTTAGTCCCTATATTAGCTTATAAGGTGGCAAATTATGTTTTAGTCCCTAATTTTTTTCTTATTTACAATTTTACCTCTTTTCATCTATTTCGCTAATTTAACTTCTCTAGTCATATTTTTAAAGCCAAATTAGCATTTTAACCTTATTTTTCTCGTGTAATTATATTTTTTCCCTTTTTAACCTGTTTACTCCCATTTTTCATTTTTTTCATTATTTTATTACATCTTTAATATCTTTTATGTTATAATTATCTTTTTCTTTCGTTCACTTATAAAATTACGATTTTGCCCCCAGCAATAACCAGTGAAAATCCTCAAACCGAATACACGGGATAAAGACTCTTATGATCTCAATGTATTGGAGGGACCGCACAACACGGGGTGCGATAGCCAAATTCTCCAGTATACTAATATCTCAATATAAATACACTGAAGGGACCACACAACACGGGGTGCGATAGCCAAATTCTCCAGTGTACCATATAATAAGCTGGATAAATCAAGTCTCAATGTACAGTATCATCATATCTCATAATGGCACCGTGGTGTATGTGTCCCTATGGCAAGCCATTATATACTAAGGTCCTGGATTACCCACTGTACACTAAGGACAATGTTACTTTCTATATTACATTATATTTTTACACCAATAGTCACGTTAATTTCATCATGTCATCCTTATTTTCATCTAATTTGCATCCCATTAGGCTGGCCACTTGTATATTTCTCACATATATGCAACACATCACAAGAAAATATGTAAACCATGCCATTATTTTACCACATACCATTCGACCACCTCACGAAATTCCACATACATAATATTTTCTCTTTTATTTACATGTCATTCATATATCTCCATTCATCTTAAGTATCAATATGCTAATGTACACTTAATTGACATCAAAATCATTAAGGTTACTTTACTTCCATCATTATATATACTTAGCCATTATTATGTACACTTATTATTTTTTTCATTTTAATCATTCTTATTATCTTCCTTATACATTATGTTGCATAATTACAATTAAATACCTCATTATACATTAATTTCTTTTAGGTTAACTTAGGATACACCATTCGGCCTCTTAAGGTTCCACCCCTTTCAATTTGTTTTCTTCACTAATTTAGGTTTATATTAGGCTAATTCATCATTTTATTATATTTTATTCATAATTTTATTCAATTATGTATAACTGCATAATGTTACATCATTATGTATATAAGATAATCATCATAATTATATATTCATTCAAGCTTAAATTCATGCTAATTATATTCCTTTAACCTCATATAACTCAAATTATACCTAATTCGTTAATTAACATTAATTTGTCTTAAAATACATCATTATGTAAAGGTTGGCCATTATTAAATTTCTCATTTTCAAAGTGTTTACTCCACTAATTCATACTCAAATAATCTCAATTTATTATTTTATCATATTATCTCAATTTATTTAGCCTTCTTACTCAAATTTGTTGAGTTACATAATGTAAATTATAAGGAAATTTCAAGCAATTAAATGAAATTAAGTATAGTATGTATCTACTTACCTTAAAGCTTGTTCCCCACACCTTAATCTCTATTTTCTCGGTCTTTCTTCCTTATGTGCCTTAAATGGCCAAATATACTTAACAAAGAAACATCCATCAAATTTCTTTCTTAATTCAATATAACATTATAACTATAATCTACATACCTTAATCAACCTATTAGAACCTTTGAACTAAATTAAAAATCTTAATTTCACATACCTTAAATTTTCAGACATAAACTTTTCTTTTGGATTTCTATCACTTCTCTCACCTCTCCATTCAAATTGAAGATTAAAGGCTGCCATAATATTATAGAGGGGCCGAAATTAATCTAGGAGGCTTAATTTTGGAGAGAGAATGGAGGACAGATGAAGAAAATGGAGGTTATGGAGGAAGAAGAAGAATATGATTTGGAGAAGAAGCAGAAGGCAGAAATTTTATGGTTCCTCTAGTATTTTCTGATATTTTTGCTTTATATACCTTGGTTCAATGGGTTAGGCCGATTCAACCAAAGTATTTGGATCAAATTTAAGCCCAAAATAAATTTTAAGCCCATTTTATGAACTCAAAATTATTTCTCTGTATTATCAACTTCAAACTCACTTAAAAAAATTCCATAATTCTTTAAATAATAAATTAAGTTTTCACAAAAAATTTCAGCTCAATCGGAGTCCATTTTCGATCTGATTTACTCAAAGTAGTCCGATAAGCAAAATTTTGATATCACCATAAAATTTATTTTTTATACCAATATATTATACATATAATTTAATGTAGGTCTATGAAGTTTGATGATTTTTAGATACCATTTGCTATTTTTAAATTTTCATTCAAACTTTAATCTGCCCTTTTGTCAGACTCTTGACCCTTTTTCCGAAACTAGTGTTTCACTCATCAGAATGCCATGAAATTTTATCCTGCATGTATAGACATATGCAGGAGGGTGTGATTAAATTTTCAGGTTATTCTAAGATTATTTCGAAATAGTTCCAGCTCTGGAGGAAAATTCAGCCGGTTAAAAATTCAAACTTATCAGAAAAATTATTTTCACTTCCAGTCATTAATTTATACTATATCTAGTAGGTCTAGAGAATTTGGTTATTTTTAGAAGTCATTCGCTAATTTACAGCCTTGGTCAAACCTTGGTCAATCATTTCCTCGGTATTGAGTAAAAACTTCTCTATTTGATTTGAGGATCTAGTTAAGCTCAATTTCGTCTCAAATTTTACGATCGGACTCCATTTAACACTTACTTTTTTATTTTAATATTACCTTAAACTGCACACCAGATCATCCATCCTCGAATTTTTCTGTCTTAGGCACATTTAACTCTTATGCACTATTCAATTTTTCTATACTATACTGCTGTAGTGACTCCAAAACCTACCCCAGGGTTACTGTTCATGCTCTAAAACATGTCATCCATGTCAGATATGAATTTCGGGATGTCACATTAATCATATGCATGGACTGAGAATCTGCAAAATGATGTAATTAGGTCGAATCTTAAATCAATTATTCTGCATTATCATTTACATTAGTATAGTACTTATCTATTAAGGCTTATCTATTAAGGCTTATGTTGAATTAATTATAACCTTATTATTATGTTTGAGGGAGTGAAAGTCCCTAAAGATACTTGATTGAGAAATGTACCTTGTTAATTCTATTTGATGAATACTTGAATTAAGAAATTTATCTTGATGACAACATCACTTGGATTTAGCATAAGTATAACTAAGAGTACTTAATTCACTCTCAAAATGCAAAATATTATATAAGTTTATAGTTTACACGTAGAAAGTTATATCAAAGCTAAAGAGAAAAATGTACTGGAAAGGCTATTTATGCTGTAATTTTTATTTTCTTTCTTAGTTTTGGCCTGTATACTCAATATGCAGATTTTCGACGATAGGTAATTATAATTTAAGTTGGTTATGTAATTAAGTTATGACTAGTTATTTTAGTTTTGTCATTATAGATGCATATATTGATTTTGTTTGTGGCACGGATAATAAAAATATGAAACAATCTTATGATGGTATTTGGAGGATGGGGATTTTATCTATGTTGGAGTTCGTATCAGTTACGATGGAGTGGAAATATGTGAATGTACAAGTGTATTTGTAATTTTTGTAGAGGAGGTTTGATTCAATATTTAGGGAAAATTCTACCAAAATTTTAACAAAATTAACGGTAAACAAATTTAGAGCCTTTAATAAATTTAAAAAGAATTTGTATTTGTTATAAAATTACGGATGATAGAATAGCTAGTGACATTTTTGTCTAGTTCTCTCATCGGACTGAATATAGGGTGTTACATATTCATTTCTTAAAATCATAAATTGTAAATTATAAGTTCAAAATCTCAATCTATCTATGATTTTACATCAATTCCACATCCTAATTTCTTATTAGGTATTGTTTCTATTTCTTCCTCAATACATTTTTTTATTATTTCTTTCTAACAATTACAAACATGTAAAAATTCTAACAATTGATTTTTAATTGATATTTGATGATGTTGATTATTATTATTATTATTATTATTATTATTATTATTATTATTATTATTATTATTATTATTATTATTATTATAGCTATATTCTGTTTAGACATTTTAGATTTTTAATTTTTATTTAAAATTTGTTGCGCGCCATTTGTTTGATAGAATGTTTGTATAAAAACAAATATGTATTACTTTAATACAGTGTTTACATAAAAGGTGTATGAGGTCTATACATTATATACCCTTTGTGTATACAATGTGTACACTTTATGTAAAGTGCATGCACTATATACCCTTTTATGTATACACTGTACACATTTTACATAAAGTATCTATGATTTATACGCAAAGTGTATAGACTGTATACTCTTTGTGTATACACTGTATACACTTTAACATCATATATCCTTTTGTGTATACATCATATACACTTTACATAAATTTTATACAATGTATACACAACTTAATTTTGTGTAAAGTGTATACGGTGTACCGTATACATCGGATATACCCTTCTTGTGTATACATTGAGTGTAAAGTGTATATAGGTGTACCATATACATTGTATATACCCTTTTTGTGTATACACTATGTACACTTTTTGTAAAGTGTATACACCGTATACCCAATTCTATACGAAGAATCTAACAAATTCAATCATTGGAGATGTGATATGAGTTTATATATGTGTAGATATAATTTAATTAAGACTTTATAAGAATATATGTAATTTAAAAATAAATTTTTTATTTTAACTATTTATTTTAATTAACGGGATGAGTGTAAGCCACACCACTACAAGAAAATATTAAAATAGCAACGAAATTATTTTCATTGCTAATATAGCAATGGAAAATAAATTTCACTGCTAAAATTGGTTGAAAATTATAGATTTAGCAACGAAAATAAAAATAGTTGTCTTCCGTCGCTAAAAATAGAGAGAACTTTTAGCGCCAAAATATAGCAACGAAAATTTGCAACAGAATGCTTATACCGTTGCTAAATAAGGTGCTAGCAGATAGCAAAAAAATTTTGAAACGAAAATAAGAAACATAAATTTTTTTCCATTGCTAAATAACAACATGATGTATATTTCATTGCTAATTTAGCAACGAAAAAAAAGTTTCGCTACAAATTTAGCAGCAAAAAAAAATTTCATTAAAATTGAATTGCATTAAAATCAGTTATTTAGCAACGAAAATAGAATTTTGTTGCTAAATAACCATTCTTAATGCAATTCAGTTTCAAATTAGCAACAGAAAATTTTTTCCGTTGCTAAAAGTATTTTTGGTTGCTAAAATAGCAACGAAAAAGATTTCGTTGCTATTTTATTTTTTTGCCCTAGGTATAAATAGTTTGGTTTGCCTAGTGTATTTTTCTTCTCGCCCAGCCTCTTCCTCATTGTCCTTTTTCACTTACCCTCTCCCTCTCTCTCGCCTTCTCCTTTTTCCCTCTCCTCGCCATCTGCATCTCCCTCTTATCCACTGACATTGTCTTCCTCCTCTTCTTTATCTAACCCTAACTCAAAATCCTTGAAGAATTTCCGGCATAGGTGTAACACTCTTTACTAATCTCTTGATTTACACATGAGTGATAAACCAAAATTTATTTTTTCTACTTAATCCCAAACATCCATTCTTTTCAGCATTAATAAATTAATTAGCTAACTAATTACTATTTATTCAATTTACTACATGTTCATTAAAAATTCAGCAGCATAACGACTAATTCTTGTCTAACTTCCTTGAAAAGCAAACAATTTCTCACAGCCCCACAGGGCACAACAGTTCACAAACAGTAATATATATCTAATCATTCGTAATATGTCTGATATTGCTAGTCACATGCTCAAACTTATATACACTATTCCATAAAAATCCCAAATTTAATTGCTACTAACAAAAATATATACATGCTAAAAATAACTTCTATGCTAGATAAATATATACATGCCAACAATGGATAAAATTTTCAAATTAATCCTTCTTCTCTCAAAATTCAAGCTCCTTTGTATACTTGCTCTACAGTTATATCGAGATCTACACGCAGTAAATACTACGCACTGAACATTAAATATGCTCAGTGGTGATTATAAATCTAAAACTTTTTTGCACATGCATAACCGCATTATTCATGCAAAATTTTTATTATTTTATCATCAAATACATAACTAATAATATTTTTACACTCAATATAATCTAAAATCATTTCTTTGGAAAAACTTCCATTTTAATCCTTAATTTTTCCTTTAATTACAAAATTAACTCTTTTACACTTTAATTATCAAATTGCCACTAAACTATTTATTTTCATCTCATTTTTAATTATTGGCTTACAAAATTACCTATTGGTCCTTGTTTTACCTTTTTAATTTATAAAGACTCAATTTCAAACCAATTGAGTATTATTTCTTTCTACCTTTACCCCTAATTTATTTTTTGTCATTTTACTTTCAAAATACACAATTCAGGGCCAATTATGATTTTAATCCAAACTTTTACTTTCTTTCACTTATGCTCCATTTCAATTTAATTAAAAATCTAACTTCACAATTTGCACTTTTTAATTCATTATTGCCATTATGCACTTAGTACCACACCGACAAAAATCTACAAACTGGATATACGGGATGTAAACCCTATAAGGTCATATCACTGCACTAGAAAATGATCCTGAAGGACCACTCCAATAATTTCACTGAACACTTAACAATGACTTATGGAAAATTATTACGATTTTACCATAGTAAAGCAAGTCGCCTTAACTTGCACCGCGGTAAAAGTGACTCTATGGCTAGCCATTTATATCATGAACTAGATTTTAACCACCTGACCACTACTAAGGAAAAAATTCTATATTCAATTGAATAATTTTTTGCACAATTTAATATTATCACTTACTTTTACATTTCAGTACACTAGTCACTCAATTCGTACATAAATTTTGTACAATTTATAAATCATTTCACTATAATTCATTAAAATTCACTTTACATAATACTAATTCACTATAAAAAATATTCATATAATTTCAATAAATTTCAAATAAATTCATAGGCACTTAATTTCATAACTATATTAATTTAAAAGCATTAATCATTACAATTAATCAAGTTACACATTCATTTTCCCTAACGCCCAATTCGGCCACCATAGTAAGTCCATTATACACATCCAATTAATTCAATTCAATTAGACTTAATTAAGGTTTAATTTCATTATTCTAAGGCCAATTTCAATTAAACATACATTTTTTATAATTTCACCTAGTTACATAATGCACAATTAAGCTAAATTAAATGGAATTTTTATCACAATAATCATAATTAAGGTTCTAAATCACTAATTTAAAATCAATTTCAGTTAAACATGCAATTTTCCTAATTTTACTCGATTACATAATACATAATTAAGCTTTAATTAAAGGAAAATAATAAAATTTATAAACACTAACCTCCTTCACTTGATTAATCTTCCTTAGACTTCATTTTTCTTGCCTTTTCCCTTGGAAGATTGAATTTCACTATGAGAACCTAATAAGAGCAAAAATTTCCATTAATTAAAACCTTAATTTCTTAATCTCTAATGCTGAAATTGATAGCAAAATTGTATTCTAAAATCAAAATACACTTGTAAATAACTTTAAAATCAAACAAATCCTTTAATTTCACTTACCCTTACTTGAGCTCCTTCACTTTTTTCTTTAATTTCTCCCAATAAATTCACTTAAATCAATGACTAGAGCCCTAAAATAACTTCTAAAGACATGGAACTACACATATGAGGCTTGGATTTGAGAGAAAATGATAGGAGAAATGAAGAAAATTGAGAGCAAAAGAAAGAAGGGAGTTCGATCAAGAGAGAGCAAAAAAGGGGGCTGAGGGAAATGAGGTTAAACCCTAAAATTTGGCTCTTAAATCCCTTTTATAGTGGTCCAATTGGTTTGAATTTTTGGTCCAACCAAAAGCCCACCCAATTAAACCTAAAATCACTTTTTCAAGCCAAACTTATAAATATTTAAAATTTCCTCACTTTCTAACTCCAATTGATCTCAAATTAAATTTCATAATTCATAACATATAAAAACTATGTTGTACACAAAATTTCAACTGAATCGGAGCCCGTTTTTTGTCCGATTCAATTACACATGTCCAATTTGACCACTACCAGTGTCACTGAAAAATTCCCTTATTATAGGAAAAAATTTTTACATATTATTTTAGGCAATTCTGCAAATTTTGGTGATTTTTAGAGCTCATTTATTATTTTTAGTAACTTAGTCAAATTTAAGTCAACCCAGATAAAATTTAATTGCACCGCTTCTTTTTTTTTGTATTTTCGGCTTTTAATAGCCTATATGACCTCAATTTTACTCCAAATTTTAAATTTGAACTAGCCATGACCAATATTTTTCGATGGTCAAATGAAATATTTTTTACCTCCGGATGAATTTATATTTTATTTTTTATCCAAAGTCATTATTTACTGTCAATAAATCTTGTTCATAGCTACCCCGATTTTAAGACCATTACAATTCTCTTCTACTTAAAAAATATTTGTCCTCGAAATTACCTATATCAAAAATTAGAGGATACTGTTGTCTCATTACAGTTTCTGGCTCCTATATAGCCTCCTCCACATTATGATGATTCCATGGCACATTTACTAGTGGAACTTGCTTGTTTCTAAGCTGTCTGACCTCTCTAGCTAGAATCTTCATAAGTCATGTCATCCTGTACTTGAATCTCTTCTGAAGTGATCACATGACTAGGATCAGACCTATACCATCGAAAAATTGACACGTGAAACACATCATCAATCTTTTCTAACTTTGATGGTAATTTCAATCGATAAGATATAGGATTTACTCGCTAGAGTATCTCATAAGGACCGATAAACCTTGGACTCAATTTGAATTTCTTGTCGAATCTCAGAATTTTTCTCTAAGGAGATACTTTTAAGAACACTTTGTCTCCCACTTGGAATTCTATGTCTTTTCTCCTTAAATCTGCATAAGACTTTTGACGATCTATTGCTTCCTTCAGTCTATCTTTAATGATTCGCACTTTCTCTTCAGAATCACAGATCAAATCATTACCTACTAGCTTCCTTTCACCCAATTCTGTCTAACACAAAGGAGTTTTACCTATCCTCCCATACACTGCTTGGAAAGGTACCATCTTTATACTGGACTGGTTGCTATTGTTGTAAGCAAACTCTGCTAAAGACAAATATTTTTCCTAATTACTACCAAATTCTAGCACACAACATCTTAACATATCTTATAGAATCTGAATTAGCCGCTTCGATTGACCATCTATCTAAGGGTAAAATGTTATGCTGTAGTGATGTTTAGTACCTAGAGCTCCTTGCAAACTTTTCCAAAAGTAAGAAGTAAACTTGGGATCCCTGTCAGATATAATAGATAGGGTCACTCCATACAATCTCATTATTTCATCGATGTAGATTTCTTCTAACTTGGTCAAAGGAAAATCCATTCAAACCGATAAGAAATAAGCCGACCCAGTGAGTTTATTAGTGATTAGCCACACAACATGTAATACCCCTCCATGTACCCTAGAAGAATTATCATTAATTAATTATTGTTATACATGTTTAAATAAGTGTAAATACATGTGGAGGGACTTACTTGAAAAATTAAAGTAAAAGAATTGGGGTAAGAATAGAAATAAAAGAAGTTGAGGGACCAAATTTCAAAAGAGTTATTGTGAGGGACATTTGGACCAATTAGAGAATTGGAAAGAGAGATATTTTGGAGAGAGAGCCGGCCATCTTCAAGGTCTCCATCTCCATTTTCATCTTCTCCAACTCTCCTCTCTCTCATCCTCTCTCTCTCTAGGGTTTTCTTTAAATTAGAGTAAGAAAAGAGAAAGAATTTTCTTGGTCTTGGACTTAAGGTAACACTCTTAAGCTTTCATATGTGTGATTCATGGATTAGTTTGCTAGTGTTTCATAGAATTGTCTTATGCTTATAGAAGGAGAGCCAAGCAAAGGCAAGGGGAAGGAAACTCTTCAAGGTTGAAGAAGAGAAAGCTCAAACAAGGTATGGGAACTTAGGGTTTTCTTTGTGTGTAAAGTCTTGTGATTGGTCATGAGAGAGGGCTGAAGTGTCTCTCTCCTGTATTTTGTGGATGAATATAAGCTTGAAGATGGATTATAGTTGATAAATGCATGTTTGAGTTGAAAATCTGAAAACTGTCTTAAGGATCACTTGACCAGTCTGTATACTTTTGCTCATATCTGGAGCTATAGTTATGCAAAGGATGAAATTCCAATTGGTATGGAAACTAGACTTGTAAACCTTGATTTTGTTAGAAGAGACCAAAACCTGATTCTCACTGCATGATAGTGAAAATCGGGATTGATTTCTGATTGTGAGTGAAAATATGCCCTTATGAACAGCCTGTGGTTTTTGTGTAATATCTCAAGATTTACAAGTCCTATTGAAATGATTTTTGATGTTTTGGAAACTAGAAATGTAAACCTAAAACCTTGTAGAAGATAGTGTTTTCTGAAAAATCCGTTTGGCATGTCGAAATTGAGATGCAATCTGAGTTTGTATATTAATTTACAGGATTTTTGAGCAATAATCACGTTAAGGCGGTCGCCCCGTCGTTTTATGTCGCGAGCGCGACTTATGTCGCGAGCGCGACATTAAACGGAAGCCTTGTGTCGCGAGCGCGACTTAGGTCGCGAGCGCGACTTGAAGAATGACTCAAAGCCATCGCTGTCTGTCGCGAGCGCGATTATTACCGCGAGCGCGACAAGTGTCGCGAGCGCGACAATCGTCGCGACCGCGACAATAAGCCTGTGTTTTCTAATTTTATTATTTGTATTTTATGACTCTAATTGAGCTTTAAACGTGTCTAAGTCACCATAAGTTGTAACGTATAGCGAGAAAACCCTTTCAAAGTTCAAGAGTTTATTATTCAATTATAAGGTAATTTCCATCACCTTAAACGAGATGTTGCATATGATACTTCTTTTCTATATGATTGATTTTATATTATGGAATAGCAATATATGATAGAGAAATATCTTGCATTCGTTAATGCTATAGTTGTATATGTTAATACAATTTCACAAAATATGAAAAGTAATTGAATTAAGCCTGCACTTAAAGACTTGGTCGTGGATAGATAGGCATGCCTATAGGGTTATAGTTGCAGCTGCTATAGTCTGACTCTTATGAGTCCACAGTTGTCTCTATATGAGACCATAGTTCTGACCCAATGGGTCTACAGATTTAATACCTTCGGGTATTCACAGATTCGATACCTTTGGTATCTACAGTACCCGTTATCCACTCCCACAGAAAATTGAGCAGGCTAAGGAATAAGACAAATGGAATATGTAAACAGTTAATGATGTATATTAATGATCCATTGAATTGATAATTCTTTTAACATGTTATGTATATATACTATAATTGCATGCTTATGAATAATGTTCATGAAAATATATTAGTTGTTCCCCACTAAGCTTTATAGCTTAGCACGGGTGTTTATCCGTGTAGGTCCTCTGGATTAAACATTGAGTCAGGGACAAGGGCCACAATTTTTCTCAGCCAGCATCAATTTAGGAAGAGTGTATTGAAGTATGTAACTTAATTGTGGCTTTTTGGTAGTTAAAGATAAATTCATATGTAAAGGCATGTAATTATTAAAGCTATGTATGTAATATCAGATAGTATGACTCTCAATGTGACATGAATAATATAGTATGATGGTGTGTGCATGCACATATATGCATAGATAACTAATGATTAGTAATGGATTAACAAAGATAATTGTATAGATAAAAGTAATTAGTAACAGTAATTAGGATTATCTAGTATAGTCATTACACAACATCATGTTTCTTTAGATTCAAAGACAATTCGATAACAATTAAGCTTATAATTTCACTTATAATTTCACTTAGTTACATAATGCACAACTAAGTTAAATTAAATGGAATTTTTATCACAATAATCATAATTAAGGTTCTAAATCACTAATTTAAAATCAATTTCAGTTAAACATGCAATATTCCTAATTTTACTCGGTTACATAATACATAATTAAGCTTTAATTAAAGGAAAATAATAAATTTATAGACACTAACCTCCCTCACTTGATTAATCTTCCTTAGACTTCCTTTTTCTTGCCTTTTTCCTTGGAAGATTGAACTTCACTATGAGAACCTAATAAGAGCAAAAATTTCCATTAATTAAAACCCTAATTTCTTAATCTCTAATGCTGAAATTGATAGCAAAATTGCATTCTAAAATCAAAATACACTTGTAAATAACTTTAAAATCAAACAAATCCTTTAATTTCACTTATCCTTACTTGAGCTCCTTCACTTTTTTCTTTAATTTCTCCCAATAAATTCACTTAAATCAATGACTAGAGCCCTAAAATAACTTCTAGAGACATAGAACTACACATATGAGGCTTGGATTTGAGAGAAAATGATAGGAGAAATGAAGAAAAATTGAGAGCAAAAGACAGAAGGGAGTTCGATCAAGAGAGAGCAGAAAAGGGGGCTGAGGGAAATGAGGTTAAACCCTAAAATTTGGCTCTTAAATCCCTTTTATAGTGGTCCAATTGGTTTGAATTTTTGGTCCAACCAAAAGATCACCCAATTAAACCTAAAATCACTTTTTCAAGCCAAACTTATAAATTTTTAAAATTTCCTCACTTTCTAACTCCAATTGATCTTAAATTAAATTCCATAATTCAGAACATATAAAAACTATGTTGTACACAAAATTTCAACTGAATCGGAGCCCTTTTTTGTCCGATTCAATTACACATGTCCAATTTGACCACTACTAGTGTCACTGAAAAATTCCCTTATTATAGGAAAAAAATTTTAAATATTATTTTAGGCAATTCTGCAAATTTTGGTGATTTTTAGAGCTCATTTACTATTTTTAGTGACTTAGTCAAATTTAAGTCAACCCAGATAAAATTTCATTGCACCGCTTCTTTTTTCGTATTTTCAGCTTTTAATGGCCTATATGACCTCAATTTTACTCCAAATTTTAAATTTGAACTAGCCATGACCAATATTTTTTGATGGTCAAATGAAATATTTTTTTACCTCTGGATGAATTTATATTTTATTTTCTATTTAGAGTCACTATTTACTGTCAAGAAATACTGTTCATAGCTACCCCGATTTTAAGGCCACTACAATTCTCTTCTACTTAAAAAATTTTCATCCTCGAAATTACCTATATAAAAAATTAGAGGGTACTGTTGTCTCATTGCAGTTTCTGGCTCCTATATAGCCTCCTTCACATTATGATGATTCCATAGCACATTTACTAGTGGAACTTGCTTGTTTCTACGCTGTCTGACCTCTCTAGCTAGAATCTTCATAGATCCTTCTTCATAAATCATGTCATCCTGTACTTGAATCTCTTTTGAAGTGATCACATGACTAGGATCAGACCTATACCATCGAAAAATTGACACGTGAAACACATCATCAATCTTTTCTAACTTTGATGGTAATTTCAATCGATAAGATACAGGATTTACTCGCTAGAGTATCTCATAAGGACCGATAAACCTTGGACTCAGTTTTTCTTTCTTATCGAATCTCAAAATTTTTCTCTAAGGAGATACTTTTAAGAACACTTTGTCTCCCACTTGGAATTCTATGTCTTTTCTCCTTAAATCTGCATAAGACTTTTGGCGATCTATTTCTTCCTTCAGTCTATCTTTAATGATTCGCACTTTCTCTTCAGAATCATAGATCAAATCATGCCCTACTAGCTTCCTTTCACCTAATTCTGTCTAACACAAAATAGTTTTACCCATCCTCCCATACAATGCTTGGAAAGGTACCATCTTTATACTGGACTGGTTGCTATTGTTGTAAGCAAACTCTGCTAAAGACAAATATTTTTCCTAATTACTACCAAATTTTAACACACAACATCTTAACATATCTTCTAAAATCTGAATTAGCTGCTCCGATTGACCATCTATCTAAGGGTAAAATGTTATGCTGCAGTGATGTTTAGTACCTAGAGCTCCTTGCAAACTTTTCGAAAAGTAAGAAGTAAACTTGGGATCCCTATCAGATATAATAGATAGGGGCACTCCATACAATCTCACTATTTCATTGATGTAGATTTTTGCTAACTTGGTTAAAGGAAAATCCATTCGAACAGGTAAGAAATAAGCTGACCTAGTGAGTTTATCAATGATTAGCCACACAACATCATGTTTTTTTTGAGTCAAAGACAATTCGTTAACAAAATCCATAGTCACCTTGTCCCATTTCCACTCGGGTATCGATATAGGTTGAAGTAAACCTGATAGAACTCGGTGCTCCGCTTTTACCTGCTGACATATCAAATATTTGGCCACAAACTCTGTCACATCCTTCTTCATGCTTGGCCATCAATAATAAGCTTTCAAAGCCTAGTACATCTTATTAACACTAGGATGCATTGCATAGCTACCATGATGAGCTTTAGTGAGGATGATTTCCTTTAATTCTTCTTGATTGGAAACACAAAGTCGCTTTTTATAGTAAAGGATATCATCCTCACCAAAAGAATAATCAATATCACTGCCATCTCTGACCTTGTTTGCACTGGCTATTAATCGATCATTTTTCTTTTGAGCTGCGTTTACCTGTCATATAAAATTAGGCTTCACTTGCATCTCAACTATCAATGCTCCATCTCTAGCCAAACTCAAACTGACGTTCATAACCCGAAGGGCTGTAAACTTTATTATTAGCTATTTACATTCATTAATCACTTAAACACATTCTTTTAAAAACATATTCAGATTACTTGACATAAACTTTCTGTTGAGTGCATCAACCACTATATTTGCCTTTCCTGGATGGTAGTTGATGAAGCAATCATAATCTTTAATCAACTCCAACCAACGACTCTATCTGAGGTTAAGCTCATTTTGAGTGAGCAAATATTTTAAACTCTTGTGATTTGTGTAGACATAATATTTCTCTCCATACAGATAATGTCTCCATATTTTCAAAACATGAACAATGGCTACCAGCTCTAGATCATGAGTAGGATAGTTCCTCTCATGAGTCTTAAGCTGCCTGGAGGCATACACAATCACTTTGCCTTCCTGTATTAACACATAGCCTAAACCATTCCTGGAGGCATCACTATAGATCACAAAGTCCTTGCCTAACTCTAGTTAAGTGAGTATACGAGCTTCTATTAACATACGTTTAAGTCTCTCAAAACTTTCTTGGCATTTGGCAGTCCATTCAAACTTAGTATGCTTTTGAAGTAGTCAAGTCAAAGGAATTACGATGGTGGAGAAGCCTTTTATAAATCTCCTATAACATCCAGCTAAGCCTAAGAAACTCCTCACTTCTAAAACATTCTTAGGCGGCTTCCACTGAAGAATCACTTCAATCTTTGTAGGATCCACCTTTATACCCTCAGCAGACACTACATGACCCAGAAAGGACACCTCATTCAACCAAAAATCACACTTACTAAACTTGGCATACAATTGCTTCTCTCTCAAGGTTTGCAAAACAATCCTTAAATGCTTATCGTGATCCTTCGATATCTTAGAATACACCAAAATATCATTAATGAAGACTACCACGAACTGATCCAAGTAAGGGTGAAAAACCCTATTCATTAAGTCCATAAAGGCCACTGATGTATTTGTGAGCCCAAATGGCATGACCAGGAATTCATAGTGACCATATCTAGTACAAAAAGCAGTCTTGGGTACATCTGCTTCTTTTACTGCCATTTGATAATATCATGATCTAAGATCAATCTTTGAGAATACACCTACTCCCTTCAATTGATCAAAAAAATCTTCTATGCTAGGAAGAGGGTATTTATTTTTAATGGTCATCTTGTTTAAATGTCTATAATCAATACACAATCTGAGTATCTCATCCTTTTTCTTCACAAACAGTACTGGTGCTCCCCAAAGCGACACACTAGGTCGAATGAACCCCTTATCAAGCAACTTTTGTAACTGTATTTTCAACTTCTTTAATGCTGCTGGTGCCATTCTAGAGGGAGCAATAGAGATTGGAGCAGTGTCTGGAGCAACATCAATGGAAAATTGAACTTTCCTATCAGGGGGTAAGCCTGGTAATTCCTCAGGGAAGACATCGAGAAATTCTCTAACAATAGGCACGTATGATACCTTTAGACCCTCCATTTTTGCCTCCACCATATAACACAAGTAAGCAATGCATTATTTTCTAATTAACCTTTTAGCAGTTGTAGCGAAAATCATCTCTGACAAGAAGTCAAGTCTCACACCTACTACTGTGATTTCTCGTCTCTCTTCATAATTCAAAGTGACTCTTTTCCGCTTGCAATCTACTGTTGCTTGGTGGACGGATAACCAATCCATCTCTAAAATCACATCAAATTCATGAAACAGAAGTTCAATCAAATTTGCCAAAAATACATAACCCTGAGCACTAATAGGGCACTCTCTGTACACTTTATTCACTATTACACTATGCCCTAAAGGATTACTCACCAAGATCTCTTGATCTAAACATGCTTTTTCTTTTGTTAATACCGTGACCATCCGTCAGCCTCTTGAATTTCCCTTGAATTTCTTACCTTGACCACTCTTGGCACTCGACTATCCTTGCTTTTTCTTTTGTTGATACCGTGACCATCCGTCAGCCTCCTCTATCTGTGTGGCTTCTAACTTAAGAGTAGCCTCAATCATTGATCCCAAATTAGAGTATTTTTGGGCCCCTATAATATGCCTAAGTTCAGTATGAAATCCTCTCTTAAATCTTTGACATAATTTCTCTTCTGTACTCTGACTTTCATCTAGATAAGCACTCAAGCACTCAAACTCATGCCCATATTCTGACACTATCTTATTATCTTACTTCAGCCTCCAAAAAGCATCATGCATAGCTGCTCTATATTCAAACCCAATATGTTTCTTCGTATACTGCATCACAAAGAAATCCCAATCCAGTTGGTCTACCTGAGTGTGCCTCCGAACTGAGTCCCACCAAATAAAAGTTGGTCCTTGTAGTAATGCTACAATAACCTCAAATTTCTCTTCTAGTGGACTGTTAGTGATCTCAAACAATCTCTTAATCTTAAACAACCATGCTTTTTCCTGGGAAGGAGTCAAAAGGCCATACCCATGAAAGTCCTCGGCCCCCAATCATTTCAATTGCTCCAGAATTGGTTTTCTTTTTGGTGGAGCCGATGACTGCACTGGTGCCGCTGCTTGAGGTGGTCGTTCTAACCCTACATGTAATCTTTGCTGTACATACTTAGTTATCAGGTTAAGAAAATCTAGTTGTGGGGGCAAAGGTGGCACTACTGGTGGTGGAACTTGCTATTGTGGGGCCCCATGCTGCCCAGCATTACTTGATGCTTCACTCCCACCACCATCACCATCCCCTTCTACACGACCTTGGTCTACCGACATCTTTCACTATAAAATAAAAGGAGCAAGTACACATTAAACATTTAATACTTTCTACTATCAATTAGCATGTATATACACATAATCCAATCACTATTACCCACCCCAATCTTAGAACCACTTAAACCTTAGTTCTGATACCACGAAATGTAATACCCCTTGCTAATCTCTTGATTTACACATAAGTGATAAATCGAAATCCCAAATATCCATTCTTTTCAGCATTAATAAATTGATTAGCTGACTAATTACTATTTATTAAATTTACTATATGTCCATTAAAAATTCGGCAGCATAACGGCTAAGTCTTGCCTAAGCTCCCTAAAAAGCAAATAATTTCTCACAGCCCCACAAGGCACAACAGTTCATGGACAGTAATATATATCTAACCATTCATAATATGTCTCATGTTGCTAGTCACATGCTCAAACTTATATACATTATTCCATACAAATCTCAAATTTAACCGCTGCTAACAAAAATATATACATGCCAAAAATAACTTTTATGCTAGATAAATATATACATACCAACAAGGGATAAAATTTCCAAATTAATCCTTCTTCTCCCAAAATTCAAGCTCTTTTGTATACTTGCTCCACAGTTACGTCAGGACCTACACACAATAAAAACTACATGCTGAGCATTAAATATGCTCAGTGGTGACTATAAATCTAGAAATTTTTCGCACATGTATAACTGCATTATTCATGTAAAATTTTTATTCTTTTATCATCAAATACATAACTAATAATATTTTTACACTCAATATAGTCTAAAACTATTTCTTTGGAAAAACTTCCATTTTAATCCTTAATTTTTCCTTTAATTACAAAATGAACTCTTTTACACTTTAATTACCAAATTGCCACTAAATTATTTATTTTCATCTCATTTTTAATTATTGGCTTACAAAATTACCAATTGGTTCCTTTTTACCTTTTTCATGTAAAATTTCACTTAGGTCCTTTCAATTTATGAAGTCTCAATTTCAAACTAATTGAGTATTATTTCTTTCTACCTTTATCCTTAATTTAATTTCTTGTCATTTTACTTTCAAAATACACTATTCAGGGCCAATTACAATTTTAACCCTAACTTTTACTTTCTTTCAGTTATGTTCCTTTTCAATTCAATTCATAATTTCACTTCACAATTTGCACTTTTTAATTCATTATTATCATTATGCCTTTAGTACCACTCTGGCAAAAATCTATAGACTGGATATACGAGACGTGAACCCCATAAGGCCACATCACTGTACTAGGAAATGATCTCGAAGGACCACTCTAATACTTTCACTGAACACTTAACATTGATCTATGAAAAATCATTATGATTTTATCATAGTAAAGCAAGTCGCAATGACTTACACCGCGGTAAAGGTGTCCATATAGCTAGCCATTTATATCCCGAACTAAATTTTAACCGCCTGACCACTACTAAGGGCACAATTCTATATTCAATTGAACAATTTTTTGCACAATTTAATATTCTCACTTGCTTTTACATTCCAGTACACTAGTCACTCAATTCGTACATAAATTTTGTAAAATTTATAAATCATTTCACTATAATTCATTAAAATTCACTTTACATAATACTAATTCACTATAAAAAATATTCATATAATTTCAATAAATTTCAAATAAATTCATAGGCATTTAATTTCATAACTATATTAATTTAAAAGCATTAATCATTAAAATTAATCAAGTTATACATTCATTTTCCCTAATGCCCAATTCGGCCACCATAGCAAGTCCATTATACACATCCAATTAATTCAATTCAAGCATTCAATTAGACATAATTAAGGTTTAATTTCATTATTCTAAAGTCAATTTCAATTAAACATGCATTTTTTCTAATTTCACTTAGTTACATAATGCACAATTAAGCTAAATTAAATGGAATTTTTATCACAATAATCATAATTAAGGTTCTAAATCACTAATTTAAAATCAATTTCAATTAAACATGCAATTTTCCTAATTTTACTTAGTTACATAATACATAATTAAGCTTTAATTAAAGGAAATTAATAAAATTTATAGTCGCTAACCTCCATCACTTGATTAATCTTTCTTAGGCTTCATTTTCCTTGCCCTTTCTCTTGGAAGATTGAATTTTACTATAAGAACCTAATAAGGGCCAAAATTCTCATTAATCAAAACCCTAATTTCTTAATCTCTAATGCTGAAATTGACAGCAAAATTGCATTCTAAAATCAAAATACACTTGTAAATAACTTTAAAATCAAACAAATCCTTTAATTTCACTTACCCTTACTTGAGCTCCTTCACTTTCCTCTTTGATTTCTCCCAATAAATTCACTTAAATCAATGACTAGAGCCCTAAAATAACTTCTAGAGACATAGAACTACACATATCGGGCTTGGATTTGAGAGAAAATGAGAGGAGAAATGAAGAAAAATTGAGAGAAAAAGAAAGAAGGGAGTTCGGCCAAGAGAGAGCAGAAAAGGGGGCTGAGGGAAATGAGGTTAAACTCTAAAATCTGACTCTTAAATCTCTTTTATATTGGTCCAATTGGTTTGGGTTTTTGGTCCAATCAAAAGCCACCCAATTAAACCTAAAATCCCTTTTTAAGCTAAACTTGTAAATTTTTAAAATTCTCTCACTTTTCAACTCTAATTGACCTCAAATTAAATTTCATAATTCATAAAATATAAAAACTAGGTTGTACACAAAATTTCAACTCAATCGAAGTCCATTTTTGGTTCAATTCAATTATAACGGTCTGATTCGACCACTATTAGTGTTACAAAAAAAATTTTCTTTTTATAGCAAAAAATTTATGCATATTATTTTAGGTAATTTTAAAAATTTTTGTGATTTTTAGAGCTCATTTACTATTTTTAGTAACTAAGTCAAACTTAAATCAACTTAGATAAAATTTTACTGCACAGCTTACTTTTTCGTATTTTCGATTTTTAGAGGTCTATATGACCTCAATTTCACTTTAAATTTTAATTTTAAACTAATCATGATCAATATTTTTTGATGGTCAAATAAAATATTTTTTATATTTAGATAAATTTTTATTTTATTTTATATTCAATATCACTATTTATTATCAGAAAATACTGTATATAGCTACCATAATTTTATGCCCATTACAATAGGAGCTCTAATGTAACTCCTCATCTTCATTAGACCATTCTTTGAATCTGCCGTTGTTGAAGAACTTAGATTGCGATTCTATTTCTCTTTCATCTTCGAGATTATCACCTTTTTCTTCATCTTCGAGCCATGAGCACGAAGATCTCCCTAGACTCTCTCTCGATGCAAAGAAACCAAACCCTAACTTAAACGGTCTGCAGAATCCCAACCCAAACCCATTTGTTCTCAATCGGAATCAAAACCCTCCCAGAATGAGAATGGTGAAGCCCAGATTTTGTTTCACCGGAGCTTCCTTAGCCAGCCACAGCCAGCGATTCCGTTGCCAACCACCTAAAGATTTGTTTTCAGGTATGCATGAGCTTTCTCTTTTCTCTTTGATTTTGCTAATTGAAGATCTATTCGCCAGCCACCATTCGCTGCGTGTCTTTCCCTGTTGAATTGGTTTTTACTATTGGAATTATAGAAGTTGTGCTTGCATTATTTATGGATTTCTATGGTGGATTTACTTGTTGAAAACAGAGTTGGTGATTTAGTTTTACTCTAATTTATTGTAATAAATAAGGAAGATTATGCATGACTAAGATTATGCAAGTTGGATTTTCCATGTATGGTGGCAATAATAGCTGTTGAAAATGTTTGTTTATGTTAAGCTCATCTTTTTCTTCTTTTAGTTGCAGTGAATTTTTCTATGGTTTCTTGGTCATTTGAGAGAAAAGAAAGAAGAAAAATGGCTACCAATGGAACATTGACTGTCCTAAACCCATGAAAGCTATGTCTGATGGGGTTTTCCTGGGGGAAAATCCTTTTAATTTTGCACTATCTCTGGCCATTTTGTAGATTATCCTAGTGGTTGTTCTCACTCGTGTTCTTGCTTTTCTTCTAAGACCACTGCATTAGCCTCGTGTCATCGTTGAGATTATTGTATATCTCCTTTCCCTTCTCTTTTCATTTTCCATGCCTGTAATGGTTTTGATCAAGAGAGGTTATATTTATTTTATAGTATATTCTTGCTACGATTTATGTGATGGTTTAGATCATTTGCTTTATTTTTCATGGTGATTCTTGGAAATATACATATTATTTTTCCTAAGCCTTGCTTTCCATTGAATTTGCAAGAAATTGATTGGTTACAACCTTAGAAAGATCTTGCAAGTTCTTAGTGTAATGATTCTTTGCAAAATTAGAGCCCTATTTTGAGTTGACTTTGCAAAAGCGGGGAGCTGCAGTTCTCGCACACAAGATGAAGCTCCTTTTTCTGTGGATAAATCAAGGGAAAAAGCTCACGGATATGGAAATTATGCGACCTCTATTAAAATTGTCACTTATGTGTGAGTACTTGGCAGCTTGATCTGACTTTGGTATCTAAAGCTATTAATTCTCTCATTGTATAATTAAGATCAATGTAGCCATTGATCCTTACAGGTATGCACTGTTATGGCATTTGGTATTGATATCGGTTTGAAAGATGGAGTTGGTAAAGCATCTAAGTTTTTTGCTGGGTATGCACTCTCTTTATTGTAAATTCCTCATATTCTTTCTATTAATTGGCGATTTATTACTGTAAATTTAGAAACCTCGTTTAGTTCGATGGAGTGAAAATCACTAACATAATAAACAATTATACTTGAATTTTTGGCATATTTGAAAACATGTACTTGTCTGTTGATTTAGAGTTAGTTGTGATCTTGTTGTGGTGTTGAAACTTGGATTGGATGGATGACATTACAATTAGATTTTTATTCAATCCATATGAATTTTAATTTTCCTCTTATTTCTTTTTACTTTTGTTGGATGTTGTAATGCTCAATGCTTTTTAGGTCTGTGAGCAATGCCAAAATGTCAAATTTGTCCGGAGCTAACAGTTGATATTGAGAAAGGCGTGCAAGATGGACAGGTAAGCTTAAAAAGATAACATTTTGACATTTTTTCTATTGCATTATGTTTTTAGTGCCACACTAGAATGTGAATTTGGTTTTTCTTTTGCACTAATGCTATTGAAATTAGATCCCAAATAATGGAACCAAAATATTTAATATCGATTTAAAGTAAATTTCATGTGGTTTGCAATTAATATTACAATCACAATCATCCTTCTTCTGTCATTATAAATATGCTAAATATTTCTGGATTTATTATGCACTTTCAAACTCCTATGTTAAGAGCATAGTGGATGAGATATTAAATCTTATTTATTTATATTAGATATTTATATCAAATATTATATATATATATATAAAACAAACTCAGGAACCTCTCATCTTTTTTTTTTCTTTTTCTATGATTAACTAAATATTAATATATTTTATATTATTTAGATGGGAAGGCTTGATACAATGCAAATCCCTAGGCCATTTCTTGTTGTTGTTCCATTATCCACTTTGTCTAACTAGGCTAAGAAATTTATAAAGTGGCTTCCTGATATGAATATTATTATGTATGTTGGTACTCGTGCTAGCAGGGAGGTGAGCTATATTTCCTTTCCTCTAAGCTAGATTTGACTTAATTATTTTGGCCATCATCTTAGCAAACAAAGGGTGTCTAGATGAAGCTCTAATATGAATTGGCTACTAATCTTAATTATTATGTTCTAAATTTTGATCCAAATATGATAAGGTGTTCATTATAAATTATTTTGATATTTGTTTAAGTGCTTTTTGTTCTTCTATGGAATAGGATGTGAAGAATGAAGCAGAGGCCTATATGATGAAAGAGCTATCATTTTTAAAATGTTTCGAGAAAGCTACAAAATTAACTCAAGAAGATAATACTGCAAAAATGGTTGAAATGCAAACAAATGTGTGTAGCCTACAAGAAGCAAAAGATTAAGAAACTTGAAGACAAACTGGAAAAGGTAGGTGAAGAATATAATGTGAACATACTATATTCCATGCTCGACATTCAAAAAAGGAAGTAGTATCTCCAGGCAATATCTATATTTTCACTTATATTTAGATATATTTACATGTGAACAAAGAAATCTCCATGGCTTGTGCAAATCCTAGAATTTTCTAATTTATTTTAGTCTAAGAAAAAAGCATTCTGGTCTTATTGGTCTGATTGGTTCAATAAAAGTTTGACGTGCTGACTTGGATTGTAAAATAATCAACCTATAACTTGTAAAAGATATTGTGGAATGTTAAATATCAACTACTTCATTGTAGGAATCACAGAAACATTGCATTTTGTCCTGATTTCTTGAGAAATATAAGATGATGAAAACCAATTTAGACTTAATCTAAGAGGAAGTACTGAGAACTAATATAATCATCAGTTAGATCATTAAAGTACTTGTTTAATTTCATTGTCAATCTGATAAATGACTGAATTATGTTCTATGCAGTCTGAAACTAAACCTAAATCTCTCTCTCTCTCTATCTTATATTGAATCCTTTACTCCCTTTGCTTTGCAGGTGCATTTTAACTGCATCTATAGAGGTATCACAGCTATATCAAATCGAGAATCTAATCTTTTGGCTGGAAATCATATAATATTGATTTTCAAATTTAAAATTTGAATTCCAATAAGATTTTTCTGTTTAATATAAAATTCTTTTTAGTAAATTGGATATTTTGTCTCAAATTTCAAGTAATAGAATATTGATACTTTGTTCATTGTAAATTGTTAGACATTGAAGCTATTTTTCTTTTTTAATAGCATTCTTGGTTGCTCATGCTTTGACTATGAGATAGCTGTGTATATTTGCGCATCTAACCATTATGTTGTGAAGACATAGATGCTTATGTATTTGAATGATACTCTGTAATCTTATTGCTGACCTTTGAATGATGCTTTTAATTCCCTCTGATGGGTGGATATAGCTAATAGACATGGGTTAAAATAATTGTTAGCGACGGAATAGTGACAGAAAGATTGTCGTGAAATTTTTTTATTGCTGGGAGAATTTAGCAAGGAAAATTACAATTTTCATTAAATTAGCAAATAGCAATGGAAAATGGTTTCCGTTGCTAAAACTAGCAACAAAAATTCGATTCCATTGCTAAATTTAGCAACGAAATTGGATTTCTGTTGCTATTTTTGACCGATTTACAGAATGGTATATTTGGTGGATGTTGCAACGGATTTTGAGTTCCGTAACTAAATTTAGCAACGAAATTAATTTTGTTTTGTTGCTAAAATAAAAAATAGCAATTGTCAAATTAGCAACTGAATTCGTTGCTAATTTTGATTAGCAACGGAATAATTCGTTGCTAATTTTGATTAGCAACGGAAATTCAACATATTCCGTTGCTATTTGATGATTTTCTTGTAGTATACAATTTCTTAGCATTTGGAATGGGAGAGAGAACATGGCTAAAGCCATAATGCTTGTCTTCCTTCACCATCTTGTTGTTACTGGTTATACCTGTTAGTGTAAGCCCTAGCCCCAATGTATTGTAATAAAATACTTTAATTAATAAAATGAGGCATTTGTTTTATTTATTGTATTCCTGTGTATATCAATTGATAGAACTATCCAAGAATGTTGTTTCAGTTTAAGTTATCATGTGTGAGACATATGATTGTAAGATCTTGAAACAAATGAGACTTCATTCTAAATATCACTAGTCAGTCATTGTTATGGGAATAACAAATGAATTAAGACTAGTATGCTCTCTCTGATAAGTTGAGTTCTGTCTTACGAATTATAAGGACAAGAGTGTCAATCAGAGATCATAGATACATGTTTAGAACATGGTATCTGGATACGATCCACTCATGAGAACACTACATGGTACAAGTCATAAGTGTTTCATATGCAACTTTTGTATCGGAGTTCTTAGACCTAAAATCTCTATGAAACTCTTTATGAATTACTGTGTGCTTTGACATACACCTAACGTGCTCGTAACAGAGTGACAAGTACGGGTATGCATTGATTCATGTTAGAGAGCATGAGGAAAGTGAAGGGATTACCCCTCTCTATAAGAGAGAAAATATCATCGGCCACTTGATCAGTGAACTGAGAAGTGTATGGCCATACCGAGATAAAATAATGAGTAATCATTATTTATCTGAGAGTTCAGTGTCACTGGAATATCAAGAAATGAATTAATATATATAAGGATGACTAGTTTCATGCCTTATATTAATTCTGATATTTATGGGTAAGGGACTATGTAAAATTGCATAAGGTCACTAAATGCCATATGCATTTTCATTTAATTTGGAATGCTATAATATTTTGCTAGAGAATATATATAGCCTTTGAATTAATTTATTAATTCATTGCCAACATTAAATGGACCTATAGGATCGCACACAAAGCATTGGACTTAAAATATTTAAATAAAGTATTGGGCATTAATTTGAACTTTTAATTAAAGTCAAATTAATGTATGTAATGGGCATTATAAATGCTATTGGACCTTGGCCCATGAGAGAGAGAAATTCAGCCCACATGGTTTAATTTCAATTAATTAATTATCTTGTATTAATTAAGTTAATTGAGTATTAAATCCTAATGATATTTAAATCAAATTAAAACACTTAATTAAGGGATGTCTTAGCTGAAATTCTCAAGATAAATATTGAAGGAATTTCGGTACATGTGAATTTCTTTATTAAGTGATATTATTTGATTAAATGTCTTATGTATTTATCTTGGATTAAATCAAAAGAGTTTGAATCAATATATATTACTTATTTTAAGGAAAAGATTAAGGCTAAAATAAATTATCTTGAGGTAGTAGATTTTAGATTAATCACTTACATAATGAGATAATATATATTGAAAGGAAAAAAAAAGTGAAATACTAATTTTTGCTTTAGGTTTGGCATGAACTTCTCTCTCTCTCTCTCTCTCACTTAATTATTTTGGCCAATTTTCACAAGGAAAAAGGATTGTTTCTCATTCTCTTGTGTTCTTGGGTAGTAATAGCAACCTAAGAGAAGTACAAAATTAAATTTTGTAGCAATTTCGATTTTAAGCCTTCGGTGTAATTGTGTGTGTGAATATAGAGAGGAGTGGCGTAAAAGGTTGTTCCTTGGCATTGGTGGTGAAGGTCTAAGGCTAAGATATCCTCCTTGGTTGCTGGTCATCATCAAAGTCAAGTTTTAAAGGCATCTAAAGTTGTAAGTTTTAAAACCCTAAAATTACATGTTTTCGATTCTTGTCATGGAATTATATGGCATGTATGATCAAATTTTATTGTTTTTCGCTGCGTGATCTTGATGTGCATACCATGACATATTCCATCAATACCTTAGGTCAAGCTTTTGGACTTTTATGTAATGTTACATTTCATTTTATAAAATTGAGTTTTCTTCATATTAATATATTGTTGGCATGTTATATTATAATAATATTTGTGAATAGCAATCTAATATTATTTTAACTATCCCTAATTGTTTATTATTAAAGGAATGATGATAAATTAAGATTAGTATATGGGTTTGATTGATAATCATGGGATGATTATATATGGTGTTATAAATCAAACTTATAGATACTTGTTAGAAAACAAGGTACCGGACAAATCCATTATGAGATATTAAATGGGTCAGTGTCACTAGTGATCTCATAATAGTTATGTTATCGAGTCTTTAGACCTAAAATTATCATAGTATCCTACATGATAAACATTATATTTTGACATAATCAAGCATTATCTTTAATTGGATAATCATAAAGATTATGATTGGATATTATGAGAATTATGCAGATGATAGTGAATAATCAAGATTGAATTTGTCATTTTCTCATAAGAAAGATATCTATCAGGCCCATTGATAAGTAGGTTTGAGAAAAGCATTGCCGTGCTCAAATGAATTGATAGAGCGATCAATGTCATTTGATATTATCAGTCTACTTAGTGATCAATAAATTATATGTTTGAACCATACAAGTTTGATATGGACCATAACTTGTGTTCAAACAAGATATCGTATGATAAAAAAAATATAACATGTTCTATTGATTATGTTCAAATCAAATTATCGATATTCATATTATTTGGGTACTCATAATTTTTTGTTAGAGGTTGCTTATAACTTGTGGGCCTATGATGGGATTGGGGCCCACTGCCGACATAATATAAACCTATTAGGTCACATACATAAAATGTGATGAACGGATTAAGAATTTATTTGGGCTTTTTGAATTTTAATTTACCGTAAATAAAATTCGAAATAATATTTTAAAAATAAAATTATAATTCTTATTTTAAATAAGAAATAAAATATTTTTTATTTTAATAAAAAATATGTGCCCAAAATTTTTCCTATCTAATTTTAGGGTTAAGTCACATTATATATATGTGTGTGTGTTTTAAAAGCCTAAGCATACTATGTTGAAAAATGGCACCGACACTTTGTGAGAAGAGATAAAAAAAAATTATTTCTGTAATATTTAGAAGAAAATAGAGATTAAACCCTAGCCGCCAAAAAAAAGGAAGCTAACACTCTAGGCAAATCCGATAATCACATTCGAATGTGGATATTAATAGAGGGTGTTTATTTCGATTGACGCAATACCTAACAAATTATTATTCAGTGCTTTAAAAGGTTTGTAATCATTTATCTCCTCTCTTTTTAATCAATTGAATTTGCATGGATCCTGATATATTTTATAATTCACCATGCGATTTTTTTTATTTTATTTTATTGGGACAAAAACCCAACACTTCTTACAACTTACAATTGAGTATTCTTGTCTTTATTTTAATTTTCAAAATCAGAAATTAAAATTCCATCAATTTCAACTTAATTTTAGATTTGATGTGATAGATCCAAACTCGAGTATTAAGAAGTGGGGATTATTTTCAAGATTTAATGTGGAATTCCTCCAAAAAGAAGTAAAAAAATTAATATTTTCATTTATATGAGAGTCGTAACTTGGTAATCCCATTAAAGTTCTTATCCCCACATTTTAGCATCCTTCCATGTCTAGCCTAAGCAGTCACGGCCTTACTATAAATCCTCATATCATAAAACTATTGTTGATTGTATTCTATCCAAATTGGACCAACATACTCTGGTAGCGAAAGCGATATGTTTTGATCAATAACACATCTTCTTGGGGTACTCATGTCTCTCAATCTTAGCCGTCTGATCTATCATCAATGACTGTTGCTGCTATTTCAATCACTTGCACTTTTTCTTTTCTGGTGCCCAAAATTAACTGTAAAATTGACAAAAACAGAGATTAGTTATTGTAAAATTAAAAAGTAGACAATTGATTTTTCGTAGAAGGAAAAGATAAAAACCCCTTGTTTTCTCGCTTGCAGTCTCAAATGCTCTGCCTCTAAATTCATTAGATAACTCCTAGCTCTCTTTATTCCCTGATTGGTTAAATTTGGATTATTTCATATTATTATAAAAGCAATTTCTAGAAAAATAATAATATGGTAAATGTTCTCAAAATTAAATTCAAGAAAAAGCCAAAAAAGAAAAATCCTGCATTTTTTATTGAAAACGAAAAGGCAAAAAAAAAAAAAAACCTAACTCAGTACCTTTTTTTTTTTATTTTAGTGTTGTATATAAATTTACAATCATTTTTAAAAAAATATATATAAATTTATTATCAAAATTGTCATAATTTCTAATGTTCATTATTGTGTATATATACCTTATAAATTTCATTTAAAAATATTTTTCTAGATTATTTATATGGTTATACACTGTATACACAAACAGTATACAGTATATACACTTTACACACAAAGGGTATACACTATATACGGTTTACACAAAGTGTATACGATGTATACACAAAAGGGTATACGGTATATACACTTGTATACATCATATATATTTTGTGTAAAGTGTATATAATATATGCATAAGGGTATATACTATATAGTATATACACTTTGTGTATAAAATGCACATACTTTACACAAAGAGTGCAAAGTGTATACCCTAGTTTTCTTAAAAAAATAAATGCAAGCAGTATAGAAACGAGCAAGCCAAAACTATAACACAAAAACACATAATAGCCAAAATGCGTTAGAAAAACAAAAGAATTGTAGAACCGTATAAACCACATTATAATACAATAGTATAAAAGAAGCTCAAAGCACTTAACAATCATATTTGAGTGAGGCCAGCAAAAATCAAACTCAATCTTAGGTATCTGTTATGATATGTAGTCACATGACAAACTAACTTGTAGAAGCCATGAGTGGAATCCAGCAAAGTCTATAAAATAAGGAGTGATGAGAGATAAAGCGAGGGACTATAATGAAAGGATTTCTGAGAATTAGAAAAATCAAAAGGCTAGCGAAAGAGAAAGATTGATGAGCTAGAAACATCAATGAGATATGAGATTTTTGAGATAAAGGAAAATAAAAAATAAGAAGTATTTTTGATATATCAAAATCTGTAAAATTAACAAAAAATATTTTTAAAATGCAAAAATGTGTAAATAAAAAGTAAAAATAAACCACATGATATTTTTTTAAATAAAATACAAAAAGATGGCAAATGGTGTTATTTCCTAAAAATAAAAAATAAAAAATCAAAGATTGTTAGGCCTGACTCTAGCCCAAAGATGAAGATACCAACTTGTAAGCTATCCATTCAAATTATTTGTAATTCCGGACTTTTTTTTCTACTAGATTTTTAAATTTTTATTTGTTTATGTTGAATTTCTAAAGTTTTATTTTAATATGCATTACATTTAAATAAAGATTTAAAAAATATAAAAAATATTTCAAGAACTTAATGCATATTAAAAATTATATTATCATTTTATCCAAATTTCATAATTTTAAATTTAATGTGAATGAAAATAAAAGTGTAAAAATTCAAGATTCTAATGAAACCCAATAGCAAAAAGCGTGTAAATTCAATAACCAAAAAAATGTTTTGCCAAATAATTACTTCTTTGAACTACACATGCATATTTTTAAATTTTTAATAAAAAAAAATAATATGAAATTATTTGATATATTTATGAATAGATCCATTCAATAATAATTCATTTAAATTACAACTCAATTCATCAAATTTTGATTTAATTATAAGTCAATCCGTCTTGATCTAATCCAAACCTATCTAATGCGGCTCGTTTGTGTTTGTCAGGTATAGCTCTAGTGTCGCAGCAGTTAGAATTTTATTTTTAAGAAATTAAAGTTTCATTCTAACTTTTAGAAAGAAATTAAAGTTTCATTCTAACTTTTAAACTAAAAAATGCCAAATGAAATTGGAATTATAATTTGATCCAATGGTGCATGATTTTGCACTTAGAAGATGATGTTTAATTGTTTATGTTTAGGGTATATTTAAAATATAAAAAAGAACCCTACAGCATTAAAACAAAAGGAAAAAGCAAACTTCTTAACCAATACTTATGTCTTCCTGTTTATATAGTCTTTCCCAGCTCAATCACTTGCAATGCCCATTTCCAAAGCAAAGCCAGCTATCTGACAACTGGTACAAGCAAAATATAAAGAGATAGAATTTACATATCTTTCTCTTTTTTATTCTTGGATTTTCAATGATTACCACCAATACAGCAGAAAGATGAATTACCCCCCAAAATTATGGCGTCAATCATCCAAAAATGCATTTATGTGCTAAAATCCATACTATACATAATAATAATTACAATACAACATTGATGAAAGAGAACATAAGCTTACAGACTAATTCTTGAAGGCAGACAAATCCCAGGAGCACGCTCTTCCACCAAAACTTCTTCACAGGTAGCTAATTTTACCACATTTTGAACATTACCGTCATACTTATGCCGAGCTTCAGTGAAAGCTCTGCCAAGGACTCTTTCAACCCAGTCCTCCATTGCTCTGCTCACATCTGATAACCATGAAGCTGCTAATATTTGTACCATTACTTCCTCATCAATCTCCAGGAAGACTTCAGATCCAAAAGCCTTCTGAAATTGGTTCCCAATTTCTTTCATTATTTTTTCAGCAAGGGCATCAAAATCATATGGCTTGAAAAATACCTTTTCATCCACTTGATCTACAAAAGCTTCCAACCAACCTTGTGAATTTTCAGAGATAGAGTCGCAGTCAAAACTACCAGAATTGGTGCTTTCTTCAGTATCCTCTACAGGGACGTTCAAATCAAGAGAGGATCCGAATGCTTTGTGAGCCTGTCTTTTAGCCTCATGATCAAAATCTTCCTCAGCAGACTCGGTGGTTCCATCTTGCTTTCTTTTATTCGTAGACGAAGCATTGGATGTTCCATTTCTTGAAACCTGGATGTTGACTTGATTTTCTCGGCTGAAATGAACAGCATCATTGTCAATTAATATTTGCATTTGCCAGCTTTTTGCCCCAAGAATTCTTTCCTCGGAGAATTTAACAGGTCTCTTCTGTGGCAGAAAGTTTGAATTACACTTTGCAACTGTTGATGTTGTTACAAAAATCATATTTTTAATGCTGATTTCCCCATGTAGATATCGAAATTTACCTGTCTTCACAGCCTGGGACAAAATATCCTGGGCTACCCCATCGCACTTGTCTATGTTTTCAAGGAGCACTACAGAAGGTGGTTTCTTGCGCAACTCCATTGCAATACAATCAACTACTGTTTTTCCCCGAAATTTCAAATCATAATCACATGACTCTTGACAATCAAAGACACAGTTTGATGGGCTAACGCTATAATATAATCCCAGATCCACATTGACAAAATTTTCCAGGCTACCAAATATTGTCTCAGCAAGAACTGAAGCAATTCTTTTTTTTCCAACCTTGTCTGGACCAATGAAAGTGAGCCAAATATCTCCTCTTGCAGTTGAGCCACAATGCCTTCCATATCCTGCCCTGCAACGAGATATGGCTTCACTAACAGCACATATAGCTTCCTCTTGCCAGCCAACTTTTTCAGCAAGAGCTTTCCTGATTGATTTGTAATCTCCTGAATCAAACTGCTCCCTTGGTGAAGAATTAGAATGTGAAGAAGACTGAATTATCTGATGTGAAGCACTCTTGCTTAACCGAAACTCAGCACAATCAGAACTTGAAAACCGCTCAAAATACCCTTTATGTTCATATGATTTCGGAGCATTTGACAACTGAGAACTCAATGGATAAACCGTTGCCAGTCCTAATTCCGTGGTCACAGAAGACATACATGAAGATGACGCACACTCTGTGGGCAGATTTATATTCGGCAGAGTGAAAGAAGTGTAACAAGGACCATCCCCCCCTTTTTGCTGATATTTTAATGCATCTTTTCCATGCACTGATTTGGTATTAAAAATCTCAGCTTCAGAAGCAAATGGCATCAGCATGTTATGTTGGGCTGGCAAATCATTTTGTGAGTCCACATGAATGCCAAGACTTAGATTTGCACATCTACTCTCATTAAGTGATAAACCGCTGCTGTTCCTGCCTTCTTTCATGTCTGCAACAAGTCTAAAGCCCTCTGCACGTGATGTCCCAGGCTTATTTGGTGAAATATCAAATTTGGAGAATGGTTGAGCATGATGAAACTGTTGGCAAATATCATTCCATTTCTTTTGCAGCCCCAACACTTTAGAATTCAACGTTGTTCCATCATTTCTAGTCTGCACTGAAGATGACCCGCATTCTTATTTATAAATATAGCAACATAATAAAATAGAGTAAACATAAATTCATAAACAAACCAATGCCAAATGTAGTTTAGAAAAGAAATGATATCATATAAGTGCACAGTAAGCTTAGTCAAAGATTTCCAACTATGCCAGAATAACACACCTTAGCTGCATCCCATCCCAAGCGTTTGTCAAGTTGAGCCATTTGCAACCAAGAAGGTAAGTTCTCTGAGCACTGATCTGAAATTGAAGTTTTCAAAGCAGCAACTTCTTCCTCATACTTTGCTGTGCAAAGATGACAACGAGTGATGGATGTATTTATGTTGCTCAGTGGACTTGTGAAATCGGATGGTGTAGAAAAGAAACCCCCAAATGGAACAAAAGACCCCATCAAGCTGTAAGCATGTCATGAGCAGGGAACTGTGAGATTCACATATCAGAAACAGTCAGAAGCTAAACTGTATGCATGACAGATAGGAACGTAACAGAATCTGGAACAAAAATTTAAGCAATGTCCCACATAATACTACACATTTAAAAATGAAAACAATCTAAGATGGTGTTAATATAGCTAAATTAGCACGACGAGTCCAAGATGTGGCCACTAGAGAGCCAAGGAGTCGATATTTTATTTATGAATCCCAGCTTGTGGACAAGTTGAAATGCTTCCCTTACCAGGACACGAGTGCTGATTAAGGAAAGATACCTCCTTTTTTTTTTCATTTATTCTAATGAAATGGGCAATGAATTTGGAGGTTCTTTATTGAATCAAACAAATTTTTAATGGCATGCCAGAGTACAGAGGAAAAGGAAAAAACGAAAAAAAAAAAAAAGGTACCAACCCATATCATCTTCTTGCCAAAGTAGGAAACAATAGCCAAAGCAAATAGAACATAAAAGAAAAAAAAATAAAAAATAAAAAAGTTGTGAATTTAAATTATTCAAGAACTCTGTCACAAACTAAAGCAGATTAATAAAATTCTCAAAACACTAAACAATAAAAAGAAAGAAAAACCAGCAAAGGAAAAGCTCAGAAAACAAATCTATTAACAGCACAGCACATATTAAAAGAATACAAAGAAGAAATAAACCATCAAAGTTCAGAGGAAAACAATAATCCAACAGCAGCAGCAAGTTGTCAAACTAAGCTATAGAATCATAGATTAGTTGAAAGCATTCTAAGTACATGGCTGCCTTTACCTATCCAAATAGCCCTGTTCTTTTATCTCCTTCCAGTTACACGCTAGAATGAAATCACGCATGAGAAACCAGGATCCATTACCTAAATAGAAATCCTAAAAACAACACACACAAAAAGATAAAAACAACGCTACTAACCCGGATTTGGAGCCAAAACAATCATTAGGACTTCCAGAAGAAGTGATGGGATGAAGATGAAGATCCCAGTCCTTTCCTATAGCTGGAAAGTGGCCCAAAAGCTTGGAATAAGTTTCATACTTAGCTGCAGCTCCCAGCAACCACAACTTCTCTCTAAAACCCTCCAACAAAGCTGTTAACTTTGAAACCAAAAACCTCACAGCATCATCAGAAGCATTTTCAGATATCAAAGCCTGCAATTCTCCAATATTCAACATAATGCCCGGCCCTGAACTCGTCTCCAGTTTATGCCTCAACTCCTCAAGTTTCAAACCCATATGTTCTTTATCGTTTCCTCCGCTAACAAATTCCATAATCTCCTTTTCAATGGAAATTAAGCTCAATCCAGCAATCTCACTGGGCAAAATTCCTGCTTTATTTCTATCTACACACTCAATAAACTTATTCAAAGCAGCGTAAGCACAGACACCAAGGAGCAACAAGTTTTTTCCTTTGCCATTTCTTTTCACTAACGCCTCCCCAATTCTCCTAGAATTCTCATCCCCATACGGTGGGAAGCTAGATACGGGTCGAGCCGCATCCAAACCCATCAAATTACCAAGGAAAATCGGCGGGCATCTGGTCCGCAAGAATTTCGGAGTTTGCGATAAAGGCGGTTGGAACATGGCTAACTTAATATCGCAGCTTCTAAACCCGGCGTCCCCCAGTACCCGACTCACAATCGGGTCATCCAAAATGGATAAAACAAAATGCTTAAGCTCAACTTTTAAACCAGAAGCCGGTTGCTGGTTACAAAGAATTTGCTGCAAATGAAAGTTATCGGGGCTCCGCCGTTGATTCGCCTGAGACCGTTTAATCGCCGCCATAAGTGAATTAGAAATCGGCGGCTCATCGGCTGTTTTCGACGACGGCAAGCGATCAAGAGAAACCCCGACACAGAGCTCCAACGCACGAAACTGAAGGCGTGGAGAGCACGGACTGTTTCTGGCGCGTGCGCAGGCGTCGCGGAGAGTGGAAGACGGCATAGCAAGTAAAGCGAAAACAGCATGAAGGGAAGTAGTCTGGGTATGACTCCGGCGACGCGCGACAGCCACAGCATCGTCGAGAGCACGCGCTGCCTCCTCCGTTAAACATTGCCTGGCTACGCTAACCGGCGTGGGCATCGCCGGCGAGCAAAAAGGAAAAAACTTTAGAGGATGAAGAAGATATAAAAGTATGTATATGTGTATATTTGTAAGTGGGTAAGGCGTCGTCGTCTCTGTTTGGTGGTGTGGGAGTAAGCGATAAAAGGTAATAAAAAAAAATTCCAAAGCGTGTATATTTCAACTTTTAGAATTATTTATTGAGAAACATAGAGAGAGGGGATACTTTGTCCGATTGCCTTATTGTGGGTCCTTCTCTGTGGCAATGGAACAAACACATGGTGCTCGAGAATAATATATATCAATAAATTCTTTTCTTCTCCATCATCTTCTCCAATGGAAGAGAAGTTTGCTGCTTCAATATTGTTCTGTTGTTTTGTTATACAAATCGATTTTTTGCAAATTTTTGAATTGGGTGGGGAGAGAGAGAGAGATAGAGAAGATGCGGTGGCCACTGAAACAAATGGACCAAGCAGGGCAGTGGAGCCGCTGTCTAGCATTTCAGGCAAACTTTTTAGAAAGTAAAACCAAGAATTCCTATAAAAGGTAAAACAGAAAGTTATTAACTACCTAGAATATTGCTTTATATATATATATATATATATATATATATATATATATATATATATATATATATATATATATATATCGAATACTTTAAAATTGTTAAATATAGATTTAATATACAATTTATTATTTTTTTTACACATAAAATAACAGAAGTTTTTGTTGCATCAAATAAGGCCATTTAACTTAAAAACACATATAATAGCGGATTGCTATTGTTGGTAATTGTTATTGTTAGTAATTGATAATGGATTGATATTAGATCGATGTTTAATATTTAATAAAATGATTATATAAAGTATAATATAGATATTAAAGCATATTTTATAAGAAATTAAAATAACTTATTAAACATAAATAAATTAATATTTTTTGAGTCAACAATTAATTAAAACTGCATAAAATTAAATTGTTCACAGCAAAATATATTTTCTTTTTTTTTTGTCAAAAATAGTAGAAATCATATATATGAAGTTTTGAAAATATATACTTGTGTATTTTTACTTAATATATTAACTTAATGTTAAATTATAATATCATATACTTGCTAAATATTACATATTGGTGGAAAAAAAAAGTTTCTGAAAGCAGATTTTTAGTTGTGAAAATTTAATATTAAAGCTTAAAAAGGTAATGCTTCATAGTTTTAATCATTTGTTCATGCGTTTGATTGTTAATCATTAAAACCTTGAAAAGCCCAACAGCACGAACACATTGCATTTATTTTATTGGTTTAATATATGTAAAAAGATGAATATGTAATACAATTTGCAAATTGTTCTACCCAATGTTATTAAAACCGGATTGATCGGTCGAACCAGGTTAATCATGAATCGACAGGCCATTCGATTGATTCAGCTAATAAAAATCGAATTGAACCTAAAAAAACCAGCAAGAACAGAAGAATCGAGTTTTTTTTCTAAAATAGCAAAACGTTGTTTAAAAAAAATGTCATCTTTTTAATGCTTTGAAAAAGCAAAAAAAAAATTTGGCTGCATAGAATCGAGTTGAAAACCTTTTAATGGTAAGACTAACATGATAACCACTACACCACAACAATCTCATGTCTTTACTTTTCTTCTTTAATTATTTTTAATTTTGATTTGTGGTAACTGATATTTTTATTTTTACTTTTTTTCTTTAATTATTTTTAATTTCATTTTATGGTTTCTTATTTTATTATCGTGCTCTATTCTTTATATTATTTCTTACTTTCTTTTTTTTTTAATTTATTTCAATCGTTAGACAGCTTGATAAAGGTAAACTCAACTTTCCTCCAATAAAATCAAATTAAACAATAAAAAATTGCTTACGTTCTCTTACCGTTTAATTTGAAATAATTAAACTACATGCATAAAAAAACCAAACAACAATTAACACTATTTATAATATTTAAATATATATTTCCTTATAAATTCATTTTATATTAGGATGTGATCATTTGTTATCATTTCATATTAGGATTTGATCATTTATTAATGTGGTCTTAGTGTAATTGATAATAATATGCAGTAGTATTTATAAAATTATATTAATTAATAATATTTAAAAAAATAAAAAAAAATCGATTGAATCGGTCGAAGCACGAACCTCAGCTTTGTTGATTCTTTATTCGATCCGATTTTAATAACATTGATTCTACCAATTAATTGTTCGTGTATATCTGATCAAACAGTATAAAAAATATATATATGCCCACTACACGCACCTAGCATAATACCACTCAAAAAGCAGTACAAGGTTGAATCAAATATAAAGAATGAGATTCTATGCTGCAAAAATATATGTGATTGAAAATGTTTCTTTTACAATAATGCTCTTTTTTATTTGTTTATAAATATGCAATAATTGTCTGATAAATTTATTTATCCTAAATATTTGCTAGAAATTGAGTATTTATTCGATATTCCTACTAATTAAGAGCCTAATGGAAATTTTATTATAAATTATAACTAATTAATAGCCAAAAACTTAGTTTTGGAACAAAATACTACTACTTATTACTTCCTCATTTTTTTTTATCAATCACTTTTGTTATTTTCATTAGAATTAAGAAATAATAAATAAACTTAAATTTAGTATTAAATTACGTGATTAAAATTAAATTATCAAATCTGATTGGTTCTGACTTTATTGAAAAAAATAAATTGAAAAGCAAATTAAATTATATTGAAAGTCTAAAAATGACAGATAAAAAAGAACAGAGGAAGTATTATTATTAACGACTATGGCTCTACGATAATAATGAGATAGTTATTTTCAAGTAATATGAGATATTTGAGATGTAATTTTAATATACTTAAATGAATAATAATGGTAGCTAAAAAAATTGAATAGCATATAATTACCATTATTTTTTTTAGTTATATTTTCAGATTTACCTTTTCAAATTTTTATATTCTGTTTGGCTTTTCTTTTTCTCATTTTTTTATATTTTTTCTATATTTTATCTTTACACTATCATGTTTATTGATATTTAATCTTGTTATAGGAAGTCGTATGATTAAAAATATCTACAAGGAAAGTAAACTATTTTTTTTGAGCCAAAGTAAATTAATTTCTATTTATTAATATATATTGATTATTATAAAATAGAATTAATAAAGTTTTTAAAATTTCATTCAAAATTTACTAAATCATTTATTTATTAAACTAATTAATCAGGTGAATTATATATTAGTTATTTTCAAACATCTAAAATCCATGGTTATCAAATTAGTATATACGGACCGGTTGAATCTGAAATACTGTGAACTGTTTACTACTCGGTATGATAGATGGAAAAACACATTTTTTTCTTAATTTTTTCAGAAAACCATTTATACTACCGATAAAAATGTGAATCAAAACCAATATATGATTTAAAGATATGCTACGGTTTTTTAGTTTTATTTATTTTAACATTACAATTTTTTTTTCTTTTAAGTACAATTTTATATCTTTTAAAATTTATCTTTTATTTTTATTTTTTTATTCTTGCCTATATAAACTATTTTTTATATTAAATTTTTAGTTGTTTTTAAGAAATAAATATGATAAAAATGCAGATAATAAATTACTAAAATGAATATATTATTTTTACCATTATTTAAATTATAATTTATAACTTATTATATTTGAATTATTTTTTTAAATATAATTTTATGTTAATATAAGCATTTTGTATAGCGCCATTAGTTTATGGAAAATTTTATATCATAAAAATTATAATATTAAATATGTTATATATATATATATATATATATATATATATATATATATATATATATATATATATATATATATATATATATATATATTTATTTATTTATTTTTGATCGATTCCACCTCGACTATACTGCGATTTAACCTCTAACCCATAAACTTCTATATTCAGTAATTTTTCATCCAACTTGTTAAGTATGAAAAAAATTCTAGTTGCTTTCTTTACCTACAAAATTGAAGAACTTTTCTGATATGTACTTTGTTCTTATCTTTCTATGCGCACTTTGTTGATTTTTAAAAGTGCAGACGTGATTCTATCGTGTCCTTTGTGTGGTATTGCTATTGAATCCATTTTCATGTTCTTGTTCTTGTTCAATGTTTGGTTGTCAAGGAAGTGCGGTCCAAATTTTGACCAGCGCTTTTCAATATAATATATTTGCTTCGGATATGATTTTTTTTGTTTCTTGTTTGTTGCTCAAAGCTTATCTATGGGGGATTGTTGTTTTGCTATTGCTACTTGTTGGGCCATTTGCAAATGTGGGAACGATTTAGTATGGTATGGTATGGTGTTGGGGTACAACCCAAGTTCCACATCCCACATTAGAAAATTAAGGAAGAAATATCTTGAATATAAGTATATCCACATAACTCAATTAGTATGAGGCATTTTATGAGATATCAAAAAAAAAAATCATGCGGGCTTGGTTTAAAACGGACAACATCATATTAATGTGGAGTTTAGGAGATGTTTGGCGGTCCCCAACACATGGTCTCCTCCATCTCGGTCTCTTCTAAAGATCAATATAGATGCAGCAACTTTTGGCGGTCAAACAAGACAAGACAACTGTTGTGTTAGATCTAGCAACGGGTTGTAATGTGTTTAATAGTGTGTTAGATCCGTCTGTTGTGGGAGCTCTTGCTGCTCAAGAAGCTCTAGGCTGGATAAAGAAATATAAGCTCTCTTGGGTGATCGTTGAATCTTCTCGACTAGTATTCATTTTTTGCTTTCTCCATCTTCTTGCCAATTGAGTTTGATTTGATTACTAATGACTGTTTATCTTTATTTTTTTCCTTTAATGATATTCGATTTGAATTTGTTAAGAAACCTGCGAATAAAATATCGCTTTTTTTTTTACTAGAATTACTAATTTTATATCAGATCTTGTTTATTAGGACTTGTATCCCCCTTCTTGTCTTACTTCAATCCTATTGGCTGATTTTTTTTAATAAAATTTATTTTTTAAATTTAATTTTTTATTTGTGGCTTGCTTTCTCTTTAATGAGATTATCTATTTATCCATGTTTATAGTTTTTTTTTTTCCCTATGTTGGTATACTTTAAATTTTACTTTGCGCATCGTCCGATTTTCTCTTAATGTGATTTAAGCTGTTCAATATTAAATTTAAATTAAATATAAATTTATTATTGAAAAATTTGAACGGTGCTTAGTGCAATTGAACAATACACTGAATCAATTAAGATCCATGAAATTGGCGTTATGTATGACCAGAAATAATTAGAAGTAATAAAAGACAAAATCCATGGTAAGGCTAGGTCCTTGCAGTTATGCGTTGCTGCAATTGAATTCTTAGATGATTATCTTGCTGCATCACATCATGAAATTTCTATTTTGGTGAACATGAAGTCCCAATCCAATCCAATTAACGAATGTGACTTACACCAGCTATTTGAAGGACAAAAAAAAAATGCAAATAAGCCGTGTCATGATAATAGCGCACTAATACTTCTTTCGTTTTTTTTATTAGTTATTTTTATTATTTTTATTAAAATTAAAAAATAATAAATAGACTTAAATTTAGTATTAAATTACGTGATTAAGATTAAATTATTAAATCTGATTGGTTATGATTTTATTGGGAAAGAAAAATAAATTAAAAAAGCAAATTAAATTACATTGAAAATCTAAAAGTGACAGATAAATAGAATTTAAATTTTATTCAAAAATAATAGATAAAAAACAGAAAAAGCAACTTTTTGAGCAAGTCTTTATCTTTTATAGATTTTTCATTAATTTGATAATTAATACTTTTTGATAATATAGTTTTAATTTAATTTTGAATAATATCATTTATTTTATTAAAAGTTACATTTGTATAAAATTCCTAGATATTCATATGCTAAAAGCTTTTTAATTAAAATAATTATCTTTTTAATATTCAAAGTCAAATTCTAATCAAACACTTGATAATAATCAATATATAAGTTATCTTTTGTGTGTCTTTTTGTTTTTTTAGCTCTGTTTTCTTCTTTGTTTATTAATTTATTTTATCATTCTTAATAATGTTCAATATTTTCTAACAAATGGGCTAGCATAAAAAAGAGCTCAACATACTAAAAGACCCGACCTAGCAGGAGCCTAGCATCTCAAAGCCCCGTGCACACTGCTAGATGCACTCCAAAAGTCCACATGATGGAACGGCTTGATCAGACAAGACAGACCCTGTCTTGTCAAAGGCTCCTGACATATGCCACCGTTCCATCCGATGCCTGTCATATATCACGTCGTTGCTTGCCTACTCTGACACTAAAATAGGCCTTTCAAGTGGCTTTCCTCACCTTTATAAGTATCAGATTCATTTCCAAAACATAATAATACAATATATATTATACTCTTTTTCCTTTTCTAAAAAGTCTAAAACTAACTTAATTATCGAAGTATTCTCGCCTAGTCCGACCGAGCAAACTTTTCTTTTGTAGGATATCTACCTTTTCAAGCTCGATCGGTTCCTACCTCATAATCCATCACCTTGCTCACCATACACGACTCATCTTATCATAAAATATCAAGATTTATCATTATATACAAAAAGAGTCACGAACTGTGATAGGTTACCCTTTCGCACCATATTTTCTATCTCTCTCTTGAGCTGGTGACATTCTTATATTTTATGGCCTTTGTCTCTGTAAAAAGCATATAAAGGCTCTGATCTCTGTTCAAATCTTTCCTTATTGGTCTAGGCCAGCTGACTCACCTATTCTGCTTCATCTATATCAGGATTTCTGATTTGGTGGTGTTGAGAGGCATGAATCTATCTTCCTTCTTGTCTCCTAAATAAGGATTAGTGACCTTATAAGCTCGGTTAGACAAGCTAAATCCTCTATAAACTCTTAATTTGTTTCGCCCTCCATTTCCTCTATCACGAGGTGCTCCCATTATGTCATATTTTTCCCTGTTTGTCTCCTTATGTGTACTATGCCATAATCGGTGAGCCTCATCCATCTTTATGTATTTGTGAGCTTGGAACATAAGTTCGATGAAGTCATTTGAGGATTTTTTGCTCAGCGAATCTTTGAAATCCTGGCACCTCATGTTTCATATCAATGCATTTATCGCTATTTTCAAATTGAGGTTCTAGATATCCATTTCCACCACGTTGAACCTCTCAACATAAGCTCGTAAAGGCTCACCTCTTTCTTGCAATATTTGATTTAGGTTAGCTGAAACCTTGGTAGGTCATATGGCTGCCACAAATTTCACGATGAATATGTTGTTAAACTATTTGAAATTCTTAATAGAGTGCTCAAAAAGGTTTCTAAACCAGATATGAGTAGAATCAGTCAATGTCTATGGAAAGATTTCGTACAGGGCGACATCATCTATGGTCAACACTAACATTGTGTGGTGAAAATTGTCTAAATGGGCTCGAGGATCAGTGTTACCATTGTATTTTGGTAAGCTGGGTAATCGAATTTTTGGAAAAGGGTTGGCTAAGATTTCTCTGGACAAGGGTGATCGAAAACTTCCTTGGTATTGTAACGTGTTACAGTTTTGGTAATTCTGCATTTATTCCTCAAAAAGCCTTTCAAACTGTTCGGCTGTGAGGGGGATAGTGGATCTAAGGGCTAGGGGAACCAACGAGGAAAGGGGATCGCTAATGGGTTGTTGGTAAGGTTGTGGGCATAAGAGTTGAGGTGCCTAGGCAGTTATGGTGGACAGTGTTGCTAGGAGTGTTTGTGTTGTTTGTGGGATGAGGCCAAGGATGTTCAAAATGGTTATTGTGGGGGGTGTCGAGTTTAGGTATTGGTTGGTGAAAGAAATTGTTGTGTTGACGAGGGTTCTAGTTGATTTGTTTGATCAAGTTGGTAATTTGAAGAGGCAGGGATAAGGCTTATGTTTGGAAAAAGGTCTATGTTCCACGCTCATCACACCAAATAATATTTGAGTGAAAAATACGAACATTTCAATGTCACCGATCATCTGAAAACACAAAACTTGTTGGGATTTTCCGACGAAGAAGGCTCCAACGATCAAGTTAGTAATATAATAGTCAAGAATGGTAATTGGAAAAAGTTGTCCTTTCATACCTGATTCTGGCTCTTTTTATAGGTTTATAGTTCTTCTCTGTTCAAGAAGCTGGAAAGAGAGTCCAAACCCATCTTAAGTTTCGATCTTCCTTGAATATGATAATCTTCATCTCTTCTTAGTACGGAGGAGAGGGTAAGAAAAGAGATATTCTTTCCTGATATTTTAAGATTATTCTAGAATTTGGATGATGCTAGACGAACTTTTTAATGTCCGGCATAACCGAACGCTCTAGTGGGGTGATCCCAACCGAGCTAGTTACTCGAGCTGATTTGGACAACTGAGTGGACCGAACTATTAGATAGACCTTGTTATCGTGTGTGTATATATATATATATATATATATCCAAAACTACATCATTTACAAAACTTAATGCATTCGTTCAAAATGAAATGAAAAGGGAAAGTCGTATAATTTATGACAATGTAATTTTTTTACGTATCAACAAAATAACACAATATAGGTAAAACAGGTTTTTTCAAAAAAAAAAACCAAAATTGAAAAAATTAAAAATAAAATTTATAAAAAATTTTATTCTCATTTGGATTAATGGATCAAATTTGACTTTTAATTTTTTGGTCAAATCATACACATGTTTTATTGGGGTGAATTTGTATCCGATTTCAGGATAGTATAAAAAATTGATAAATTTACTCAAAATAGGATAAAATGAAATATTAAAATTTATATTTTAAAGTGGATGAAAAATGATTATTGGTTAGTTACAAACTTGCATTTTTATTTTACCTTTCCGAACTTTTAACCTTTTCCTTTTTTTTTTTTGGTTTTTTTCCTTATTTTTTCCCCCTTTTTTAAGACACTAACATGAATATTGGTCTTTACTTTTATGGTAAGGAAATCATATGAATGATAGGTATCTCCATTAACATTTTAACCATGCAACTAAAGTAAACTAATTTGCATGTATGAATACATCTCGATTATTATATTTTATCCAAAAAAAATATTATTATAACATTAAAGTTAATTAATTTTTGATCATTTTTTATTCAAAACTTATTAAATTACTTATTGAAAAAATTAATCACATTGACTGTAAAGTTGTTTCACTAAAATACTCCAACGACCAATATGTTGGGTCAATTTATAAGTATACCCTAATCAATAGTTAAAAATTGCAATGTTAATTGTTAACTCGTCTCAATCCTATGCATAGGCACGACAGGAACTTGCATCATATGATGCCCTATGCATTTATTTATTTATTTTTGTCCAAGTACAAGCCAAACATCATATTAGCAATAGTTGTAAATTAAATTGGAACCGTGTCTTTTATTTATTTATTTTCAAATCTAGGCCTAAATTAAAATTTACAAAAAGAAGTAAAAAAAAAAATTTACAAGAGAGGTCTCCCCAACACAGTATGCATGTTGCCTTTGCCTTCCCTCAATCGCAGATAAAGACTTCCAACTCTATCTACTTACGTCCCTTCCAATTGGACCAGCCACCACCACATCCTCATTCTTCAATCACAATCATGCAAAAAGTTGTGTCAATTCATTGAAGGTAGCCATGTGATTTTATTTTATTTTTTTTCAAAAGAAAATAAAATGACTCCCGATTTTTGAGGTCCAAAGAATACAATTAAAATCCATATGCATGGTCAAGAACTCATTTGCAAATAATTGAGATTAGATAGTGAATTCCTACCCAATTAAATAATAGATGTATTTTGTTTATAAAAAGCGATTTCAGAAGGGAAAAACTTACATATTCTTTATATTAAAATTAATTTTTAAGTAATGAAGAATTGCTCTTGATTTTTACTTTTTCTTAGATGCTGTCTGCTGTTCTATTAGAGCATTTTTGTTTGTTTCTGTAATTTGGACAGTTGCAGAGTGTAATAGGTCAAAATGAAATATTTTGGACATAATCAAAATGACTGTGCAGAGTTTGTTTTGCACAAGAGTTTGACTTAGCCGCCGAAGATATTCCAAACGATTTTTGAAGAATTAATGAGATATGATTTAGGTATTAGAAGGCGGTCAGTTTAGGGTATTTGTATTGTATTTAATATTAATTTTATTTTTCTTAATTATCTAGGTTGTATTTTTTTTCCTCAATTTTAGGGTGTTTATTTGGAGGAAAAAAAATGAGCTGCTTTTGCTTCATCGGAATTAGAGAGCCAAAATAGAGAGAAAAAGTCCGAAGAGTGTAACATATTTAGAGAGGCAAAATAAAGAGAGAGAAAGAGAGTCTAAAGAGTGTAATATGTGAAACTCTCAATATTTTGGATATTTATAAGAGATATGACCTATTATATAATTTCAGAAATGTAAAAACCCTGTTATTATATTATAGATTTGTTGCTGTGTTATTAAAATCGGATCGGCCAGTTGAAATGATTCAACCATGAACCATCAGTTTATTCGGTTGATTTAATATATAAAAATCAGGCTGGCTAAAATTGTACGATCAAACTGAATAAACAGGTCTGAAACTGGATAAAATCGGGTACAATAAGAAACTACCAGTTTGAATTAGAAAAAATCATTTTTTTGCTGAAAAAATATAAATATAAATACAAAATAATTAAAATTTAAGCAATTTTAATGAATTTTTTATGAATAAAATAAAATTTATAATTTATAATTGATAAATATTTTTGAATATTTGTAATTTTTTACTATATATATTTTAAATATTTGTTATAAATATTGAATAATTTGAAAATATTGCTTTATAATTAATTTTTGATGATAATTTTTTTAAAGTATTTTTTATTGTTTTATATAGTTATATTCTCATAATATTTATAGAAAATTTTAAAAATAATATTATTTTGAAAAAAAAGTAAAAAAGTCAGTCGAACCAAAAATCCTCTGCATCTCCGATTCTTATTCGGTTTTATTTTAATAATACTGGTTTGTTGGCTAGGATTGAGTCTTCCTAATTTTTAATGTAGCTAGTAAATTAAATTTTGACTCTAGTTCAGACCAAGTTGCTAATAAGGGTTTTCACATTATGCTTTGTCTTGTTTAATCTATTAATAAAAAGAGATTTATCATATAATATTTGAATAAATTCTTGCTACTTTAATTTTGATGAGGGTCTATTTCTGGATACCAAAAAAAAATCACTCTCTCTATAGTTTCAGATAATCTAATTCCTTATCTTGGAGGTGTCAATTCAATTAATTAGCCGCCTCTCGCACTTAGCCGACCTCTCGCATCTATCATTCTAGAATCTATCAAAAGAAATGATCAAGAATGAACCGACCAAAAGTAACCGAGAAAGCAATGGGCCTTTCTTTTTCTTTCCGGCAGAACCGCCACTATTAGAAGTCTTTGCGATAACAAAGGGATTTATATATATAGAAATCTAAGGCTGCATTTGGGACACTTGCCGTTTTTGGATTTCCTTTTTTGTCAAGGAAGAAAGAATAATAAATATGTTTGGTTGTAGTGCTGGATTACGTCAGTATTTTGTCAATGTGTACGCCATCATGCCCATCTTTATAATATATATATAAAGAGCAACAGTTTGTAAGAATTTATATTTGCTTAATATTTATAAAGTTATAATTTATATAATTTATCCCATCTAAAATAGGATTGGAGTTTAGTTGTGACTTCTTGTTGTCATTGTCCATCATGAAAGTTGATATATAGCAATACATTTTTTTTCAATAAGAACCCCGAAGAATTAGATAATTATATATGCAACACATGATCTAATAATTAACATCTTTTTGAAGCTAATCTTGAGCCAAGTATTTATTTATTTATCTTCAATGTTAAGTCTCTTATAGATGATGATTGGACATTGCATATTTTATGTCAAACTTTATTCCCTCATTTCAATTGGAAAAGAGAAAGGAAGTTTTATTCCCACATAATCCACTTGCATTCTTGATTCATATTGCTCTATCTTAACTTTTAAATGGCATATGTAGCCAGATAATATATGATAAGCGGACAGACAGTATATATGTATTTAAATTACTTAATTAAATAAATATATATATTTTAATGATTTAAATGCAAGCACATTACGCTCGTAATGAATTACTATCCTTATGTAGTTCTTCAAAACAATAATGATCTTAAAAGTCTGGTTGGATTGGATTGGATTGGGAATAGTTAGGCAAAATCATAATCTCTTTACTTTTCTTAGTAATATACCAATCGAAAAAAGTCAAAATTTCATCCCCATCTAAACCCTATATAGATGGTAAATGATCAATGGCATATATAAATGTTATGATTTGTTTAACTAATATTTTTCGGTTAACCATTAAAATTTATAAGATAACTGAAAATACATCTATAGTATTACTTATATTCTATAGATTGATTATATTCTACATCAAGAAAACCAACAATACTATTGCTATATTATCAGTTGCAACGCCTGCCTAAGCAGGCATGTCCGGACATCAAGATTGGATTGCTTTGTTTTATCCGAGATTGGAACCCTCCTCCTTTATTAGGTTGGAACCAGCTATGTGTCAAGAGGCCAGCCCCTTGGTAGGCCAACTCAATATGCCCACAGACTGCAATTGATACGGAAATTTGTATTGGCTTAGTCTGCCCATTTTTTTATAGGCTTAGCGGATTGCTTCCATATATTTACTTGACGTGTAAAGATTGGTTTTGGCTTCGTATAAACTTTGGCACCGCACGGGGCAATTGGCATGCAAAGAATTCGGTCTCTGACAGTGTGCTCGCATAAGCCAAATTATTTTTAGTCCCAAAAATTCCAAAGAAAAATATTAAAAATTTCTTCTGACATTAAAATTGGACCTGGATATGACCCAAATTTGGATAAGATCTATCCGAATTTTTATTTATTTATTTATTTTTTTGAACTCGGACAAATCTTTGTAAATAAAACGCTAGCCTAATGTGGGCTGGGCTCGGGTCAGCCCGTTGTAAAAAAATTAATTTAATATAAAGAAACTATATCATATTATAAAAAAGTATAAAAATACACCACAAAAATGATTTAATATTTCAATAAATGTATAAATTTTGATATTTATTATAAAATTTTATTATTTATGTATATTTTTAAAAATTTTAGATTATGTAATTAATGAAAATATAAAAATATTTGAAATATATGAGATTGGGTTGAACTAGGCTAAGCTCGGAGTTAATTAATTAAAGAACATCTTATATTAATGTAAGAAAAAAAATTCTCTTATTATCTCTTAGCAGTTGGCACAGTTCAATTTTAATCACATCGAATTAATTCGAATAGTTCGATTCAGTAATTTTAGATAATTAACTTGATTCTACTTATTGATAATTTAAAATTTCAGTTCAGATCTAAAAAAAAATTTGAAATTTTAAAATGCCATCATTTTTACCTAGATTAATCAGTTCATTCAGTTCGGTTTAATTTATAATTTTTTATCAAATTTTAGTTTTAATAATTTAAATTCTACAAGATTATAACGGAAAACCATACTGTGATCACACTATCTGCCATTCAGGCAATAATCAGGAAAGAATTATCAATTACGCCACTAAGAAATATGCCTGCTGATTATCTTAGTTAAAACGAAAATTACGCAGTAGGCAGCTAATTTCTTGGTAACAGCCAGCCAGAAAAACCACATTAGCACGAGAATACACACTGAAAGCACACCATAAACGACAACTACAACATTATCAAGAACAAACTTTATTTATTATTATATTTTTTTTAAGTATCATTTACAGCAAAGATTTGAGTATAACTTTCCAATTATAGTTGAGATAATGAACATTAAAGAATAATCCTATAAACCAACCCTAAAAAAGAAACAATCAAACCTCATATACCCTTTTTTCTGCTCAGCTATTAAAGAACGAACTTGTAGCAATTTATAATCAATAAACTATAATGGGATTAAAGCTTAAAACTAAGATTTGTAGTATTATTGGCTTCATGTCTTCTTTCAGATGATTTACACATGCAATCAGGCATGGGAAATGTGTAAAGTGATGCACTTGGTTTTCTCAATTCAGACCCCTTCACATCACTATGGTGAAGCATATCTTTCATTTGCCGTTTGAAGACTTCCCATCTGCAAAATTTATATCAGAAACAGTGATGATGGTTATAAATATTTTCAGGTGATGGTCACTACTAAAGAACTAATATTGGTGCATTTTGGTTATGCATGTCAGCAAAGCAGGATAAACACAACCATCTAGCTCATGCTATTTGTTGCAGAAGGTTGTTTGTGTAATTAGGAGATGCAATGACCAGAAAGGACACAATGGAACAGCCAAAGAACAAGGGCTTTGCATACAATAAATTCTACAAATATCCGGTCCTGATGTTGATAAAAACCTAAGAGATGATGAGCGCGATGGACAGCATCATGCATGAAGTTATTAAAACCGCAACCAAAGATGAATGCATGTAGAAAATATACCAAACTTCAAAAGTAATAATAAAACTTAAAAGTCTTTGAATTTCCCAAAATTTTTTAACAACTAAACATGTATATCATACACAAATTCATTTGTTTATATGCGAAAATCATTACGTGAGAATAAATATATGCAAGCATGCTTTCATTTGTTGTGTCAGTTGCCCTACCATTGTTTGGCATGTCTAGAGGCTTAAAAAGGGAGATGCACCAGTAATCATCCATTGCCTGTTTTTAAACATTCTACAAGCTACTGATGACTCGGAGCATATCAAGGAAGGACAAATTTTAAAACCCATTTTAGAAAGGCAAGGTGCTCTTATACAAAGCAAGAATGCTAGTTATGACTAGCAAGAATTTTTCATTCACAATATGATACCAAGGACAGCCTCAAGCATAAAGTAAACATAAAAAATTTTCTCTACTTTGAATAAGATGGTGGAGCACCTTATTTGTAAACTTGAAAAAGAAGTGGAAGATGCCATCACTAATCTATGAGGGACATGACAAACATGGAGATTTAAAATGTGAACGATAATCAATTATAAGCATAATATTCAATCTAAACCAAACACAGAAAAGCCCATCATTTTGTTCAGTTTCAGAACCTAAAAATGGCTACTGAAGAAGAAGTAAAGATGAAATTGCACTTTACCTGATACTAGGCTTATCAAATAAAACAGCCAATTTTCTCTTGTCAGGTTTGATTGTTTTCGCATGTCCTCCAAACAAATAACGACGATGACCCATCAAAAAGTGAGGAAAGTTTCCACCTTGAGTGGTGACAAAGACTCCACTGTGCAGACAAACTGTGTAATCAAGTGCAGCCAACCTAGATGAATGGCCCTATATTACATGTGTTGATGTCAAAAGCACTGGTTTGTAACGCATTCTATTTTTGTTTATTCATTACTTCCATTTGGGAGAATTACTAATAATAAGAGCTATATAACCATTTTGATACCTTAAATGGAGCAAGTTCTTCAGCAGTAGCTAGTGTATCTTTTGTTTCTAGGCGTGGAAACATCTGTTTAAGTGGAGCCATAAACTTTTCTGCCTTGTAGATGTTGCCTGCTGCAACATACACTGATGTGCTACTATCGAAACCCATACCCCTAAGCATCATTCCTACCTGCCAAATTAAAGCATAGAGATCAGTGTTACATATGTTACAAAAATATATCCTCAAGTACAACGAGTGTAATCACTATTCTAACTTTATTTTCACATAAAGAGGAGCCCACAATTCAAATTATAATACAATCAAATCAATAATAAAGGAAGTCATATAGCAGATTACTCTGCGACAACTTTCACAATAAAAGAACTGAAAATGACTAACAAAGATTCAGAGTCAAATAGTTAATATCCATCACATTAACGAGTCCCAATTTTCATCTCCTACACAGGTTCTGTTTATTTTTGGTGACAAGTGCGTATATGCATGAGCTGCAAATAACTTAGCTTTTGTTAACAGAAAGCACCACGCAAATAAGTGAAATTCTTACCATAGAGCATTGCAGTAGCAAATATATTCACAAGTTAAGAATTGGTTTTCCGAAAAAAAAAAAAAAAAGAAAAAAGGAATTTTACTATGTGTTGGATGGCCCTCCAACAGACCTGAATTGAACATAATAAAGATGGAAGAATCCATTCATTATATCCAACCATGTGACAGAGAATAGTTGGATTACCTCAAGTGGAGTTAAAGGGCATTTTCCTTCAACACGGTTTGTACCTGGCCTTATTACTCTACCTCTCCTCCTAAATTTCCCCCTCCAGCTTCTTTCTCGAGCAATATCCATTTCATGTTTCTCCTCCTCGCCACCATCATACTCACAGCATGAAAATGCAACCATATCCTGACACAAACAAAAATTGATACTTGTAAGGTAGATTTAGAAATAAAGTAGAATATAGGCTCAGACATATTAACAGCACATCCTTAACAGTCGAGAAATGACTAATACCATTTCGAACCGAAGATGCACAGACACATACTTCCCCCCAAAATGTGAGCTATTCTTAACCATCCGATCAACCATTTTGTCTGCAAGTGTTCTTATAGGTTCTGAAAACCTCAGTGCTTCAAAGTTGGCTAAGCATCTAAGTCTCTGTACTTCCGGAGGAACTGCTTGAGCCAGTCTGTTGGAGAAAGGAGCAATGCGCACTGCACTGTACAGCAGAATGAGAAAACTATTAACAAGAAATTCCCTAATTAGTGAAGATTTCATCAGAAGACTCTGACTGATCTCATATTATCTAAAGTATAAAATTTCTGTACATACAAGGCATAGAGATTCCATCATCAGTTTGAACTTTTTTTAGGTTGGATGCTCTTACAATTTTAAAGTAATTAGATATGCTTTATATCTGCATAATGTCCTTACAAGACTATTAGGCATTAAATAACATTAACAGCACGGATGATAACTTGGAATTATGCAATCTAGCTAGAAAGAAAAATGCCTTTTAAAATAATGACACGTCGCAGTAGATTGAATTCATCCACAGTATCCTAGCCAAGTCTTGGCATCTAGAGATGGCACATTGAGTTTAAGAATGATCAACTGCCACTAAGTAAACAAAATGATAATAATAAAATAAATAAATAAACAGAACTGCATACCGCATCTGTGTCAGCTTAGGCAGCACCTTCTGAAGATAGTAAGCTGGACTAGACCAACCTTTTACTCTCAAATTTACAATACTGCTTATGTTATTGCCGAACTGTTCTAGTACATCTTTTGGGAGTTCTCGAACTACATTGACATTATTCTTGAGCGAATGCATAAAGAAATCTTCATCAAATATGTTTCCAAATTTGCTGTGATGGTACAATAATGATGAAAACAAAAGGGTAAGCTGACAAATATTTTGTACCAAAAAAAAAGAACTATTCTAGTATAATTTGGAATAGAAGAATGGAAACAATGAAAAGAGTTTGTATTTCAAAGAAAAAAGGTTCTAGTTTAATGGAAAAGAAAATATTAAGAAAGACACAATAATTAATGATGTCAATACGGTAAGAGTTGCATATATCATATCTCTCAAGTGAAACTTGAGCTTCTTTCTCCTGTTGACTTTTAATCAAGGCAAGAATATACATATACATGTATGAGGGTAGGCCCTGATGTAATGGGAAGATTAATTATTCCGACCTCTAAGTAAACAGTTCACACCCTGAAAATGAAACCACTAATGCAAAGGAAAATGCTGCATGCATCTAACCCTCCTTAGAGAAAATGATACATAAATGCTGGTGATGCTACAATTTTAATGGTTCATCTAGAGCCATGGATGCAAACACAGCCAGTGCATTATATCAAGTTACAGCTGGTATCCCTCTACTGACAGGGCATTGCAGCATAAGAAGCCCACGATCATGTTCATATGTACATTGAACAGCATGGTGTTGACGTACCACATGAGTCCATACCAAGTGATCTTCTATCCAATATGAGGGAAAATCTGAAGAATGCAAAGGAGGGTTGAAATGAAGAGAAGCACGATCCTTTTTACTGATTGGTTAAGAGTTACTTTCTGCTCCCTTCAATCATTATTCAGATTAAACTTAGCTCAACTCACCCAGCAAATGATTGGGCACAAATAACCTAAAAAAGAGAGAGAATGCATTGGGAAAAAAGGCTCTTAGCAAGGGAAAGGAAATTAAGTCAAGGAGGCAAAAAGAAAGTGGTTATTTTTGTCCGACTGGACCATATTTTCCCAGTGAAGTGTACACTTTTCAATTCCTCCCATTAAAATTCACCATCTCTTGAAAATCCTTAAAAACTGATCACTGATGCACCTCAATTTAAGTGGGTAAGACAGAGAGAAGGCCAGAAGGACTATATTTCAACGCCCATGAGCCACAACTTACCGCACAAGTTCTCCTCAAACCAGGATGATAGCAGCAGCTTCAAATAAATTAGTCAAATTAAGCATTCATCTTCCAATTTATGGCAAAACCAATAACTATAACTATAAAACAAGCTATTTAAATGGAAGGATTCCATTTGAGTGTATAGCTTGTTAAAACCCTGTTTGACTCTGGCATTTTTGAAGAAGATATAACATAATTGAAAGAGGAACTTGTATAAACCCATTTGCAGCACAGTAAGAATATAGCTATTTCATTAAAGTATCCACAAAATTATCTATTAACCCAAAATTGAACACAGTGAAAATATATACAATCTCCAGCTTGACTTGCGACTAATAATTGCAAAGGCCAGCAAGATTAATAATACTCACCTAGAATCTTGCCACACACTGTTTAAATGAAAAATTGGAATGACAAGAGTAGCATTCAGTAGTCCTGCCACAGCAACTGCATCACATATCTGTCTCCAAGTAAACAAGAATGAAAATAGAAACAGAGAAGCAATCAAACACACGGAAAAACTAACACTACATATGTCTGCCTTGTATAAAGTGCATGATATTGGTATTTCATGTCAGATGCCTGCAGATATAAATTTATATTTATACCCTGTAAACATATATTTTAGTTTTTATTGACTGATTATCAAATAAGAATTTTGTGAAATGAAAGAGAACAGTTTATGCTTGAAACTATTACAAATAAATAATAGATATGCTTTTTTGGCCAATTGTAACTAAGTGCAGATTATGATATCCACATATTTATTTCCCCTAAGTAAATAGGCTGAAATTGTTATGAAGGAATCACAGTTTTAAGTCAAAGTTAACCAAATTAAAAGATTAGGATATCAATTGAAATAATAAATAAAGTTTAGACTGTTTTAGTCATTCAGCCTTGAAATATCATAAGCAATTTATTTAAAGCCTGGTTACTTTTTGAAAATTGACTGCATTAGTCAAATCAAAATGCTCCAAACTGCAAACTAGACATTGACCGCATTTGCCAAGACAGTGCAAAACTCCTAGAGAATACTAGAAACTAGAAAAGTACTTCAGCAACATTTCAGCCCAGCTGGCCTAATCAATACGTAAGCTTTAATTTTTGCCTCATTTTGAAAAGCTGATCAATTTGGTTGTGTATAATAATGTTCTTGTAAATAAAAAACATAACAGATGAAATTTCATCTAATTATTAGGGATAACAAGGATGTTAAAAAAAAGCAAACGTCAACCACTGTAGAATTTTGTATGACCTCATCTAAAGAATTTATCAGTAGTGTTGCTTGGAACCTATCTCGTGAGACATTTATCACTTGCGTTGCTTGGAACCTATCCAAGAAATGTGTACTGTTCATTGTAAATGTTGCAATCTTCATTTCTCAGAGTTTAGGTTAAGATTTTTTAGCAAATGTACAAAAAAATCCTCTCACCTACAAAGATTGCCAAAGTTATAAGCTGGTGCAGCTTTTTATGGTCAAAAGCAAAGAAAAAATATAATTTTAAAAAACATGACCTACCGATAAACGTTGTTGATTTAGCCCACCATTTGCTTCGATAATAAGGAAACCATTAGATTTTGGCAATTCTGTAAATCATAAAATACAGAAAGAAAAAAAAAGTATTAAAACAAAGAAAAGCCATTACCAACCCAAAATGACAACAAATATAAGGAAAACCATAAGACAACTAAAAAAATTGCATATATGCATCGATTTTGTTTCACTTGATAGTTACATGACCATTTGAATTATCAGGGTTCAAGACAGCACAAGGAATTCAAAAGACCACATGATATGCACCATAAAAGAATGGTTCAATTGAAATAACTGCCAACCAATTTGAGATTTTCTTTTATCCTTCTCTAAAACATTATTTGAATAGATCATTATAGGTTGACCAAGTTTGCAACAGAGAAAACTGTACCACTTCCTTCAACACTTTTGTAGCTGCCACGAGGCTTCCAGACTTTATGCAGTTTTGGATCCCATGCTGTTGCCAACTGTGTGATTGGTTTGCGTCAGTTGTACATGGCATAATCAATTAAAGGGAAGGGGAAAAAACACAGCAAATAAAACCTACAATAATGTAAAAGAACAATGCACAAAGGAGAAGAAAGACAAGGCACACTACTTTCAGGATCATGATAAAAAAGAAATTATAGATATATCATTCCATGATTGGAAAGTCCATCAAAAAACACTAGCCATATATATAGGAAACTGCTAATAGTTCTAAAATATAAAGTATAATAAGCAACAATTACTCATTAAATTCCATACCACTAAGTGAGAATAATTTGATTAGGCACTACTCTCCAAGCAAATTTTGGTTCATTAATAGGGCTTGGAGAACACTTATAAGGAGAAATGTCAACCCAATCACCTATAAGGAAAATAGATCATTACAGGTTTTGGTTCATTAATAGGTCTTACTACACTCATTATCATCTCTAGAGCAACTTGATCGCTGACCAGAAGATAAAAGACTGCCAATAAACAGAAGATAGTTGAACCGCTAGAAATGCCAGACAAGTATAACAAGGAGGTTACTGCCACTCATATTAATGGCATCAGTTGCACTTTTTATATTGCTGTTGAAAGAAAGACTTGTATTTCAAAGAGTAGAGATGAGTTTATAAGGACACTCTTCTCACAAGCATGTGGTAGGAAGAACATCTGCAGAAGTACAGGGAATCTAGTTAAAGACAAATCAGTGTTACTCTTGGTCACCTCATTAGCAGGTGGTTTACATCATTCTTTTTCCATCCAATTTTCAACCTCATAACGCTCTCCAGGGATCTGGTATTAGTAAGGTGGATATGATAGGACCTTAACAGATTTCAGCAAAACGATATTACTTTTAGGGTTAAATTTGGCCAGTTTATGTAGACGTGATTTTACAGAGGCATAAGATTGTGAAGTTCCTTCTAAAAGAAATTAAGTACCAAAATATAAAGGAAAAGGCAAACAACGGAAATGATATGAAAAAGATGAGCAGAGAAGGAAACTTTAACTGAACTCAGCATATATAGAATCAATCAAATATGAGCTGGAAACAAACAGTACCGCATTGTAGCTTCCATTGCTCTCAGCCTCCATATGCCGCCATAGCTTCTTAAATACCTGTGGACTCCGGTAAACAGACCCCACCGGAGGACGCTTCCGTACAACAACACCGCCATTCTTTAAATTTAAATCAACATCAAAGTTGAGAGATCCCATATACAACAACATCCCAGAAATGTACAATAAAGGAGCAAACAAAAGCACACCCCTTCGCTTAAAAACCACAGATATAAGTATAAAAATTAGCCTCTCCAATAAATTCTGCTTCGACCCTCGACCGCTAAAGCCCCCACCACCACCATTCCCAATAGACTTGCCCCGGCTGTGACGGAGCCTTGGAGATGACGGAGGTGACGGAGTGGTCGTGGCAGTTACTGACCGGCCGTTACTGAGGCGGCTGTAGCCGTGCATAGAGCTTTCAATTATGCCCACAAGATAAATTAAAATATCCCAAAAACAGAACAATCTAACTAAACAATGCGGAAGATTAAAATATCCCAAAAACAGAACAATCTAACTAAACAATGCGGAAGACGATCCGAAACTGGGTGATGGGCAAAAAGATTGCATCTTTAAGCAAAAAGGATTGAATTGAACAAATGGGTTGTTTTCATCTTGATCAGTTGCTATATAATTAGAAGGAGAAGAAGAAGCATCAGTAACAGTTAATGGAGAGAGGAGGATGGGTGGGTACCGAGATACTTGTTGCAAGTGCAGGGAATTAAAAGCGTCACGTGTCTTTACGAGCAGAGAAAGAGAAGAGTTGTGATGGCTGTCAGGCGCCTGGGGTCACGGATAGTTTTGCTGAGCCGCCACTGCTCACATGCGTAAAAATCGGAGGGTGAAGGTGGAGAATCTTATCAACGGAGGACCAAAGTAGCCAACTTTATGATGAATTTAGAAGATTTTAAGATGGTGAAGCAGCGGAAGTGGAGTGTTTCTACACCAACAACCAACAAGAATTGAAGTGGACTCGCACGGTGTGATAAAGTTTGTTCTTTTGAATTTCAAAATTGTTCCTTTCTTTTACTTTTCAGTGGGTGAGATTACGTTAGGAGAGAGACCATATTCATCTCGAATTAAAAATTTGATTCTCCATCTGCGAAGGAGGAAAGATGTTTAGGAGTGCACTATTATGGAAGGAATTTTTTCTGTTCTGGTCCAATTAACTACTTAATTTTTTCTGTTCTAAGTTAGGAGGTTAATGTTTGAATTCTGGTCGCACGATTTAAATTAAGGAATTATTTTGTCCCCTTGATTGATGTTTTGCTAGAAGCCAAATTGGGTAGATAGGTGATTTTATTTATTTTATTGTATTAATTAGAAAATGAGATAATTTATAAATTTCACAAAACTATTCTGATTTAATATATTATTATTTAAATTAATCGAATGTTAGCAATACTCTAAATTTATTAAAAATATTATATTATTTGTTTATTAATAATGACATTTCATAAAAAATGCATAAATAATAATAGAAAATAATTTGATATTTTTTAATAAATTTATTTTGTTTAATAGGACAGTATGCTATTTTAAATAGTATAGTATAGAGGATATTTACCGTTCAAATAAATATAAAATAATTAATACAGAGAATTTGATAATAATTTTTATTACTTCTCCCTCAATAATTAAAAAAAGTGATGGAATGTTTCAAAGATTTCAACTTTTATATTTCACATTGGAAGTGTGTTGTCCAATTGAGTACATAATATTCTAAGCTAGGAGGTTAAAGTTTGAATCTTGCTCACATGAATTATACTAAACAATGACTCTTTTGTCGTTATTGTTTTGCTCCAATCACGGAGGGCAGAGTGGTAATTTTATTCGAATTGTTGCATTATTTTATTTATCAATGAAAGTGAAAATTAAAGGCGTAAATAAAATAAGCTCACTAATCCAAATCATGTCATCAAGTCATTAGCCAACTTCCAACATGATTAAATAATTTCAGAAACAAAAAAGAAAAAGCACTTTTTTTTATAATATATTTTTGGGACTGGGACATGTAAAATTTAAATTTTTATCAATTAAACAAATAATGTTTAACTGATTGATAACTTAATTTAAGCCCTTGATGATGGAATTATGTTATTTTAATTAAACTTGTACAATATAGTTAAAACATCAAATTTTAGAACAATTGGGATTTGAAATTTCAATTAAATAATTGTATGGACTCAATTGGATTAATACAAGTTAGGGATGTACATGGTACGATTTAATTCGAAAATTTACAAATCTCTGTATTATTTTGAAATTTTCTGTAGCGCCTCAAAAATTCGGACTAATTATAGTTGGTAATTAGTACATTTTGGTACTAATTTGCAAGAATCAATTATGAAGATTTCAATATAAGTTAGTATTATTTTTTTGTTTTAATTTAATATTTGTTAATTAAAATCTATTATGAAAATTAACATTAAAAGGATAATAATAATAATACATATTTTAATTAAAGTGGTGGTAGATATTTTTAAGATTTATCTAAAAATAAAGAAAAGGTTTTTGTGGATTATAATGAAAGAAGATTGATGTGTGGTTAAGATTGAAGGAAAGGAAAAAGAACAAAAAAAAAAAAGAAAAGAAGAGTGAGAATCGGGGAAGAGAGAAGCGGGAAGGGGAGGGGGCTGCCGTCGCCTGGTCTGGCCGCTGTTCGACGCCGGCGAAGGGGGGCTGATCATCGCCGTCGCCACCGTCTTCCAGTCCTCCGCTAACGGCGCCATCCTCCGGTGGTTCTTTCCGTTTTGTTCATCACCACCATAGCTCAACTCTTCCCTTTTTCTCTTCTTTTTGGTGAACTGGTCGGCGATGGAGGAGTTTGACAACACCGATGGGATCACGAGGCTGAGGCGGATCTTTCGGTGCCCTCCGATCGTCCTCACTCGCCGGTGAAGTGTAGATCGGAGCACGTGGCAGCCAGTGGTTCTAGGCAGTTTTTCGGCCAAACCATGATGTGTTGAGGTGCGTGAAGACCATCGGAAAGCTACCGGCAACTCTGGCTTCATATGGGAGGCTTCGACGGGTCTCCGGCGAGGCTCCGGTGAGGTTCCGAATAGGCAAATTGGAGAGAGTATTCTGGGCTTTGACTCTACGGTATGGGAACTATGATAACAGTTTGATTTCATGTATAATTTTGAAGTAAATTTTGGTTAATTTTTATGATTGATATTAGCTTTGTATATGTTGGATTTGTATACGAAATTAATAATCTGTAAAAGTAAATAAATCATAGGGTTAGTGAAGAAATAGTTGTTGAAAGTATAATAGATACAATGAATTTAATTAGGCTGAACTAGGTGAGATAGAGTTTGAGTTTGATTTGATTTAAGTGTTAATGGTATAATTGAATAAATAATGAATTATACCTATTAATAGAAGTGAAGTTGAACTTGGTTAACATGGAACTAAGGGAAAAATCTATTGATATATATATATATAAATAAAATATCTGTTATCTTTGAAGTTTGTGGAATGAGTTGTAAAAAGAATGTAGTTTTACAATTCCTTGGTTATAAACTAAATAAGTTAATTAAGTTATGGGTTAAAGGTTTATTTTTGATATTATTATTAAATTTAATGTGGTGGTTTACTAATCACTGTTCTAGGCTTTGCCTAGTTGGAAAGCATAAAGGAAATTCGTGATTGAGTTTTTAATAGAAATGTTTCAGCTCCTTACCAATTGATTTTGAAATTATTCCTTGGTAAGGAAATTATACGTTGCTACTTTGTTTAATGTATTTGTTGAGTTTGATTAAGAATTTAGCTAACATGTTTACTTGAAAGATGTATAAATAAAAATTTAGGTTATGCTATTAAACGCTAATAGAGAAATTTTAAAAGTTAATGATTAATTTGGCAATAAAAAATATAATTTTTGCCAGTTGATTTATGATTGAACTTAGATAGCTAAAGAATCAATATTATTAAGATTGTTCTTAAATAAGTTTAATTTGAAATATGATGGCATAATGATATATAGATATACTCTGAATATATGATTTGATACAACTACAGTATAGTAAGAGGTCTGTTATAATAATAATAAATTATATCAAATAGTTGTTGCTATCAATTTCACAAAATTTCATTATAACCCAAAATTCACTAATTTCATTTTTCGACATATTGGGTCAATCACATTTTCTTTTAAAAACTCATTGGGTAAACCTTCTCTTATTCTTCCCTCTCCCCACCCCCTTTAACAAAAGAAAGATCTTTTTTAGCCAAAAAAAACAAAATTTCTCAAACTTATCTAGAACGAGAGAACAGACGGAAGCTTTTGTTTTCTCTTTGTTGCTCACAGACAAAATTGTTTTGCCTAATTAAAATGAAATTTCTTAATTAATATTACTTTTTCAACATCTTACATCAACATTAGATATTGCTATCCTAATTTTGTTGTTGAAATTATTATTTTTTACTTCATTATCTGATTATCAATTTATTTTTAGAGTAAAATTAAATTATTAATAAAATTTTTATTTTTTTTATATATCAATTTAATATTTATATTATTTTTTTAATTAAATATTATTATTATCGAACCTATTAATTAATTAATAAAAACTTTTATAATAATTTGCATTAAATTTATGGATCGATTCAAATTCGTTCAAAGTATTTAAATATTGACCCATTTATAACCCATATATTTTACTCATTTATGATCCAATCCATTAATAATCCAATTCAAACCCGCTCAATCCGTTCATTTGCCACCTCAGTATACAAAAGAGAAAAGAGCTCGTAGGAATTCAAGTATGTATATTCTGCAGGTACAAAGAAAATCGAGAGAGTGGCTACAGAAACTTACACGAGTTAATTAATAGCATATAATTTTATACTTTGGTGTAACTTAAAAAGCTGCTATAAACTAATTAAATTCCAAATAAAAAAAAAAATTAGATTTATACAAATGGACGAAAATAATGGGGTCATCATCTCTGCAAAGAATGTCAATCTAAATTAGCTGAAAAAGTTCTGTAATACATCCGTAATTTTAAACTTCATATGAGAACAGCTGCTCCAACATAAGCTATCAAAAACTACTAAGTCGCTTAATTGTCTTAAAATCAACATTAATGTCAGTCTTATTGCAGCATACAGAGGCTACTAGAGAGCTCCATATATCAACTCCTGGTGATTGACCACGGCTAATCATTTCCTCTAACCACATTGTAGCTTCATATTGCCTGCCAATTGAACATAGGCCTCGTATAAGCATGTTATAAATGTCTGCAGTAGGATGGTACGACATAATTAACATCTCCTACAAAATCCGACTTGCTTCAACAAAATGACCATCCCCACACAACCCTTGCACTAAAATGCAATAAGTTTCCTCATTGGCAACACAGCCTACCTGCTTGGCCATCTTCTTCAAAAACTCAACAGCAATTGCTGAATTCCCTGCATTGCATAGGCCTTTCAGTAAAATATTGTACAATGATACATTTGGAACACAATTTCCCTCCAGCATCTCGACTTCAATTACATTAATTGCTTCATCACCTTTGCCTTCCCTGCACAATGCAGCCACCTTTGCCTTATAAGTCAAAACAGACGGGCTAAAGCCTCTATCCTGTGTATCATGAAGCACCTTATCAGCTTCACTTATCTTACCTTCATTGTAAAAATCCACAGACATAGCCGTGTAACTTTCTAAGCTAGGAACTACACCTCTCATTAGAGCTTCATTAATCACATGCTTTGTGCCTTCTATATCTTCATTGGTGTTACATTGACTGAGATCAAGATGATGACGACATCTTTTAGGGGCTTTCAACCCCTTCCTTAAAATCTTACCAAGAATTTCTAAAGCTTGATCAACCAGTCCATTATCACATAATGCGTCCAAAAGGATTCTCTATATCACAGCATCTTCGCCACTGCCCTTTTGAGAAATCCGCCAAAACATTGAATATAATAAATGGATGGCCTCATTCAGTCTTCCCTCCTTACACAAACCCTTCATAACAATTCGATAACTATCCCTATCAGGGTAGCAACCCTGATAATCCATCTCTTGAAATACTTGCAAGGCAAGGTCTGAACAGTTATGCTGACAAAGGACTTCCATAAGCAAGTTCAATGAACATATGCGAGATTTCACTTCCCAACCATGTGAATTCTCCAAGAAAAGACGGTGAGCTTCCTCAAACTTAGATTCTTTCACCATCAATTGCAAAAGGGTATTAAAAGATTCAGTCCACTTTACGCAATTGAACTGTGGAATGTTGTTGAAAAGTGAAATGGCTTTGTTCAGGAGTCCAGCTCTTGCGTATATCTTGATTGCAGTTGCAAAGAATGAATCTTTGCACTCACAGGAATCCTCTCTCATCTGCTCAATAACCTCCTCCATCTCTGTGATCTGACCTGACCTTCCAAGGATGCCAATCATAGTGGCATATACGGGACCGTTATGATCATAGTTGGGGTATTTGTCTTTTGATTCCTTAAAAATCTGAAGAGCTCTTAATGGATTTTTTTGGTTCCTTATGATTTGAGAGAGATGAGTTGATGTTAGAAGCCTTGGCATTTTACACTCATAGTCGTGGAAACAGTTCATGCAGCACTTCAAGCAAACTAGATATCAAAAATGAATTATCAATCAATCTACTGCACAAAAATTGGACTAGAAAAGACAATTGTAGAGTTTTACCAGAAAACAAAGCCATACAACAAGACGACATCAAAAAAAAATTATCGATCAATCTACTGCACAAATATTGGACTAGAAAAGATAATTGTAGAGTTATAACAGAAAACATAGCCATACAACAAAACAGGTATCCCCACAATTATCTTGGAAAATTGGAATTCTAAATGTTAAGAAAAATTAAAATGCATGTTTGATGTGTAACTCATCCATCTCGTATAAATTCGAAGTATAAAATATGCTGCAATCACAAAGATTCCTAAACTAAGATTTAATAGAACTCGTTTTAGAAAATTCCATTACTTTAGCCAACCAACCATTAAATAATGCATTGCAGAATCCAGTGAAAATTTTGAAACAAAAAGGGATTGGGCTGCATCATGCAGTATTTCTGATTTCATGTAGTTTTACAAACTGTGTACATTCCATCTCAGTCAGCACAATAACAAGCAGCTTGCAAGCAAACAAGAAGTATGATAAAAGGTAAAAAGAAAACAAAAAATGAAGCCCCAAAAAATATTGAGTAGCCATAAAGCGAACCAGTGGCAAAGCTGATAGCCAAAATTGCCTTTTACTCTTCTCAACAGGTCTTTCAATGAAATCTAATATTCTTAATCCTTACATCTATGGCCATTCATAAGACAAATAAATAACCAACATAGAACACATGACGTAAATAGTATGGATTTATTAGCAAACATTATAATATTTGATTTACATTACATGAATTCATCAAGTAATGGCATCGTTGGAAGATTTCAAGTCAAAATCATTAATTATACACTTAAATTTGAAGATTTTCAAAGCTTGTGGCTAGCATTTTTAATTTAATAAAGCACCATTGGTTTCCAATGCAATAGCAAGTAGACAACAAAACTGGGAACTGCAGTCAGAAATCTCTACATGATAAACTAAAAATAAGAGGGAACCAAAAATGCCTATAAAACTTGAAAACCCAGAAATCAGGGGCCCCAATCCTCCACTTCCAGATGGGGCACAAGAGAATTCACGGGATAAAACACACTATGAAAATTAAATGAAGGAACTTCTCAAATTTGTATGAACTCAAAATACATTTTCTGCCTTTCTCTCCTTCCAACTAGACAATCTAAAATCCATTTTAAGCTACATACATCAGGGAACAGAAAACAGAATTAGAACAACTATCTTTGCTTACAAGATGGTGGCCTCCCAGTGAGTAATATTCTCAATTGATGATTTGATAAGTTTATGTTAAATGCAGAAACAAGAAGTTCTCAATTCTACCGCAAGTAAACTAAAGTATGCAGGAAAGCAAGGGATCCATCCTAGACTCATGTCATATGAAAGGCCATTTTAGCATTATTTTAAACTCAGATTTAAGTTCTCAATGAGCCTCAAGAGCCAAACTATCAAAACCTCTTTTAACTTGATAAGGAGCTAATGCATAAATCAAGCAATAATTCAATGTATAACAATTTGTAAGAGTGCAAGTAATCTATAAGAACATAGCAAGTAGTATCTTCACCAGCAAACACATCAAAAGCACTTTTTTTTTTTATTTTCAGAAACCCAGCAATGATAGAAACACATGAAGGTATGGAAAAAGCATGAATTATCTATTTCACCCATAACAATCTGTCCCATCAGATAAAAATGCTTCAGTTTTCCTCCTAAAATCTGATAAGAGCCCCATTTGAATTAGCGTTCTATCATACTCAATTTTTAAAATATAAGTTGAAACCAAAGTACCTACAAAAAAACAACCGTAGACACCAACAGATATTAGTTTTGGGTACATATATGCTTGAATAAACACAAACAAACAAAGCGAATCCCGCGACATTCTTTACACTAACTTATTAACAGAATCTTTCCAACAGTAATAGATGGATCGAGAACAATAGTAGTAGGCATAATGTTGAGGATTAGTCACATTATGTCATATAAAATGATTCTTTCGATTGCTGAGGATTACTCACATTATGTCATATAAAATGATTCTTAAGATTGCGCGCGCCCCACCCCCCAACAATCCACAAAAGAGATGACTTTTCTCGACGACCCCATCAATAATTCACAACAATCACTTGCAAACCCATCAAAAGCATTAGTAAACAAAGAAATAAATCATGACATGAATATGTAATTGCATAAAATTTAGCTCAACAAAACATAAGGAAAAAAAAATATATGAGATATATTGATATCACTGGAGTACTTTTAAACCGTGTTTTGTTTTGTTAAAGTGAATACTAGATAGGGAGTGGAAGAATTAAAATAAATAAATAAAAGAACATTCCAAAATATTGTTCATAAAGAGCATAAGCAATTATCAAATAATAAAGGATATAAAGTCCAGATACAGATGATGTTAAAATAGAGAAGAGAAGGAAAAAAAAAACTTTTTCACTATAACCCAACACCAACCCAGAAAGGTAGATACAAGGAATTACATCCAAATAACCCGCAAATATCACAAAATTTTCAGAGATAAATACCTTCGATTAAGAAAGCTCGAAGGTTGACGAGATTCTAAGTTACCGCTTATTGTGGCACCTGAATGGAATAATCACGTCGGGAAGTACTCGAAGAGATGGGAAAGACGCGGAATGAGGTAAGGAAAAGGGTTTAGGGTTTCCAGTTGAGAGGGGGCGAGAAAGAAAGGGAAATCAACCATCGAAGCGACACGAATCACATACCTTTGTCGCAAACCAGATTAATTAAGAAAGGTAGATCGACATCTCGGCTAGAAGGGGTTGTGTCAAACAGACAAATCGACCGGACTTTGATAATATTTAGGACCAGAATTAATCTTTTCACTATTAATATGGACTGAATTGAGAGCAAGTGACCGTATAAAAAAAAAAACCGGTCCTTATTAGTATGCTTTTAAGGACCAGAACTTGACCCGTTACTCAATTAAGCAGTTATGTATACAGCTGCGGAGCTAAGACCCCAGGATATGTTACGATTTTAATATAAAAAAGTTAAAAATTAAAAACAAAAAAATTATATTATAACAATATGTTATAATATTTAAAATGAAATAAAAATATAATTTTTACAATTATTCTCGAAGCAATTTTATATTTTAAAATTATGGTATAATTAATTTAATATCAATACTATTAAAATTAACAAAAAGAAAATATTTTATTTTAATTAATTATCACTCAAATTATCTATTTTTTTAATTTTATTTGAGATCAATATTTAAATACACATTCAACTTACTAAAACCTAAATAATCTATAAAATAATAAAAAATCAATTAAAAAAATTAATAAGCACCGTATTAAAAATTACGAGAAAAAGTAAATTTTTTTTAGCAACTGCCGATTAAAATGATAAAAAATGCTTAGTAATCTTACTTTAAATTTGAAAATTTTAAAAAATTGCAATAAAAAGAAGCAAAAAGGAACAAAATAGTATAAATGAAAATGAAAATAAAAAATAAAAAAGTTTAGGGTGCGTTCAGGGACGATTTTATTTTTTATTTTTGATTTTTTTTCTTAAAAATAAAACAAAAATATGTTCGACAAATTTGTTTCCGTTTTTATTTCTACAAAAATTTAAAAAATAATTTTGGCAACAAAAACAAAAATTAAAAACCTTTAAAATGTGATTTTTATGGTTTTGTTTTTATCAATAATTTAATTACTTTATTCTTATTATTACCACCGCTACCACCACCACACCACCGCCACTACCACATCACTACCACTACTACTGCCGCCACCTTCACCACCGTCACACCGCCACCATCACCGCTGCTGCTACTACCACCATACCGTCACCGCCACCACCACACCATCATTGCCACACCGCCGCCTCTATATCACCACCGTTGCCACCGCCATCGCCATCGCCATTGCCACCACTGCCACCACCATCGACACCACTGCAGCTACCATTTTTGCCATTATCATCGCTACTACACTACTACTGTCACCACCACCACCACACCATCACCGTCGTTGCCACCACTACCGCCACCACCATTGCTGCTGCCGCCACCGCCACCACCACTATCACCACCACACTGCTACTAGCACCACCATCACTACCACACCGTCGCCACCACCACCATCATCGCTACTGCCATCGCCGTCACTGCTGCTGTCGTTGCCATCATCGCTATTACCACCACTGCACTGCCATTTTTATTACTGTCATCGCCACTACTGCCATTGCACTGCCATCTCTATTACTGCCATCGCCACCACCACCAGACTATCGTTGCTGCTACCATCGTCGCTGCTATTACCATATTGCTATTGTCGTTGTCACTGCCGCCTCTACCATCGCTACCAACACTATCATCATATTATGATTTTCTTAATGTCATATATTTTAAAATTTAAATTTTATTAAATATTTATTATTTAATATTAATAATTAGATTATATATATGTATAATATGTATTAATGGATATTAGAAAGTTTTTTAAAAAATAAATAAAAAAATAATTTTTAAACAGTTTTTGAAAAACAAATAACAAAAATTAAAAACAGTTTATGAATTTTAAAAAATAAAAAAAAAAACAAAAAATGTTATCAAACACACCCTTATTTAGTTATTTGCCGTGAACTTATGTTATTAAATAAGTTGATATATATTTTTTTATTTTTTAAAAAATTAATATAATTTTATTTTTGGACAAAAAATATAACATTTGAATTTTACCATTTATTTGATTTTCTATTTCAATGGATTTGCATTATCCTATTTTAATTTTTATAATTTAATTAAAAAATTATGTAATCATTATTGGATTAAAATTTGAAAGGGAACACTGAAAATAAATTAGAAGGTTCCTAGTGTGTGTGTGTGTGTGTGTGTATATATATATATATAGGTGTGCACTCACTGAAGTGTGGCTCCGCCACTGTCATTGTACAATATGTTACTGAAAGGCCTATGCAATGCAGGGAATTGCTGAATTGCTATTGAGTTTTTGAAGATGGCCAGGCAGGTAGGCTGTGTTGACAATGAGGAAGCTTATTGCATGTTGGTGCATGAGTTGTGTGGGGATGGCCATTTTGTTGAAACAAGTTGGATTACGGAGGAAATGTTAATTATGTCGTGTCATCCTACTGCTGACACTTATAACATGCTTATACCATCGATTGGCAGGCAATATGAAGCCACTACGTGGTCAGAGGAAACGATTAGCCGTAATGGATGGAGCTCTTTGGTAGCTTCTGTATGCTGCAATAAGACTGACATTAATGTTGATTTTAAGACATTTAAGCGACTTAGTAGTTTTTGATAGCTTGTGTTGGAGCAGCTGTTCTCATATGAAGTTTAAAGCTACAGATATGTTACAGAACTTTTTCATCACATTAGATTTCCCATTTTGTTTAGGCCTCCTCCATTATCTTCTCCCTCGTATTAACTTATTTGTAAACCCTAAAATTTTCTGTCCTTCATTCAATTAGTCTTGAAGTAATTTTTGATGAAGTTATTGTGAAAGAATTTTTCCGAAATTAAAGAAAAGGTAATATTAAATGAATACAATATAAGTTAATTTTGTTAAATAATTTTTATATTATTACTAACCTTAATACCATTTTTATTTTGTAGGGGTAATAATTTTGAAAATAGCTAATTGCAACATAAATGTAAGTATATATAATATTGGAGGCAAGTTATTCAATATTTTAAATCTTATAATATCATCATTTCAATTTATGTACATATTATGTTATGGTTTATTCAGATAAATTATTATTGTCAAGATTTATGAAGCAATTAGTTGTCTGAAAGTATTTATATTATTTTACTTTTATTTTGTCATATTCTGATATTTAGGAAAATGTGAAAGTAAATTGATATAAATTTATTATATATAGCTTTTATAGGTTTGTCTTTATTATTAATGACTGAATTTTTTGGGCTATTCTGAAATGTCAAAGCAATTCATTTGCTGAATTTAGAAGTAATTATATTTTCATGGTAAAAAGTATATTAATATCATTCACTTATTTTTTGAAAATTATTTTGATGACTTGTAGTCAATTAACAATGAATCTTCTAATAAAATTTACACATTAAACGGTGTCCTGTCATCCAAGTCAAACTAAATAAACTAATTTCAATAATAAATTAGAAATGGTTATGTGGCCAAAGCAAAATCAGAAGCATGTGTTTGAATTCAACAAGGTGATGAAAGAAAAATTTGGTGCAGAGTGAAAACTAATTGAATTATGTATATAATAAAATTTGAAATAATTTATTATAAAATTAAATTATTTTTATATTTGCAATCAACTACTAATTTATCCAATCTAACAAATTAGATAAAAATAAAATTATAGTTGACAAATATTGAGTTTATCTTAAATATAAAAAAATTATATTTTAAAGTAAAAAATAAAATTTTAAAAAATTTCTGTTTTGTGAGATTGAAATTAATGTAATAAAATACAACTGAGTTTGTGCAAAATATTTAAATGTATTACAAAATATTTTGATATTTTTAAGAATTTTATTGTATAATTTAAAAGTTTAGATAGACATTTGTAGATTATGATTTTCTATTTAGTTGGAAAATGTAATCAAAGTCGCCCAATTTAATTACTGAAGATAATTAAAATATATTTTAAAATTCTGAATCATTTTAATTATTGTACACAAATTTAATTTTTTTTTAGTTATCCCAAATATATATATATATATATATATATATATATATATATATATTAGGAAGAGAAAATTATAATTAAATAAATGGTTGCATATTAAGATTAAATTTATCAATTAGTATTGGTTTAAACATTCATTTTTTAATGTGTGTTATAATGTGTCAGAAATTTATATACAAGTTTAAATTTTATGAATAATTTTTTATGACGAAATTAGTTAATTTATGCATTAATTATAAAATATGTACAAATAATGTAGGAATTAGAAAATGTCGATTCCAGCAATATTTATAGTTCACACAGGAGGACAATCAGTTTGGGGTGTAGCTAGTTACCAGTATGATAATTCAAGTCTCTCAGCAAGATGTAGGAGATTGAAGGTTAGGAGTAAATCAACATTTGCAGAATTTGTCTATAAGATATCAGATAAATTGAATTTATTTGTGGATGTGAGGATTAGTAGAATAATATATAAGTGTTATGTTAACAATCATGAGTTAATTTTCCTGAACGCTTATGGATTTACTTGATGATGATAACAACGATCAAATTTATGAAAATTTTGTTACATTTCCTGATTATACCATTGTAGAGCTAATCGTTGATACTGAAAAAGTTCCAATTGAAGATGAGAAAAATGTATTGAATAATATTAATCTGATAAATAACAATGTAGACAAAGATTCTATATCGGCTGTTGACTAAAAGAAATATATTTGGTGACAATTCATATTTTTTAAGAGGAAGTTGGCCTAATTTTGGTACACGATTTGAGGATGGACCACAATGTGAAGGGGTTGATGATTTGAAAATTATAGAAGCAAATCCTATCCGAGAGTTTAGTGGGAAAAACCAAATGAATTTTGTATCATGTTCTAGCTTTGGATGTAGATATGTTGCATGTGATGATGATAATGTTGCTACTACATGTATATTTCTCCAAATTTTGATCCAAATGATGATAATGAAGACATAGACTTAAAAGATACTGGTGAGGAAACTGTTATTGGACAGGATGATAACTTTGTTTCAAATAGTTCAATCCATGTGACAGAAGGCTTTCAGAATTCGAACATGCATTATGTCAGAGATGACATGGGTGGACAATATAATATTTCACAATTTTACATTTCATCAATGCACCACATAAATTTTAATTTTGCAAAAGTTGAGATTAACATGTCTAACGATTTACCAATGTTAAAATGGGACGGTGTTTCTGTGTTATGCAAAGGCTTTACATTCACATCAAAGGATGAAGTTAAGGCATGTGTAAAGAAATTTTCGATTTAGAATAATATTTTGTATAAAGTTGTTGAATCGTAGCCCTCATATTGGGTGGTCTATTGCTTGCGTGCTGAAGATACAGATTGTCAGTGGATATTAAGAGGTATGAAAAAAATGATATCTCCTTACTGGATTATCAGTGTATATAAGAAATCCCACAGCTGTACTGAATCATTGGTATCTCAACAATATAGACAATTAGATACACAAATAATTTGTGATTGCATCTTGGAGATGGTAAGTGTCGTTCCTGGTCTCAAAGTTGGTGTTATAATAGTTGACATCAGGAGTTGTTTCAACTATAATGTATCGTACAACAAGGCTAGGTATGCAAAGGCTAAATCGTTGGAGGAAATATTTGGCAACTACGAGGCTTTATATGGAAAGTTGCTTGCTTATCTGAAAGCTATGGAGAAATACAATCCAGGATTTTGCTATGAAATTATTGTTGACGACAATGTACCATCAAATTGTAAGCAATTCAGGAGATTCTTTTAGGTGTTTAAGCCATGTGTTAGACGGACTACCACAGTGCAAGCTTTTATTGCTAATCGACGTACGTTTATGATAGAAAAGTTCCCTCAAACTCTTTTGATTTCAAATGCTATTGATGGAAATAATTACTTATACCCATTAGCATTTGTTGTGGTTGAAGGTAAAAATAAATCAAGTTGGGCTTGATTCATGGCATGCATCAGGAGATATGTCACTAAGCAATAAGATATAACTTTTATTTTCGATCGTTATGCAGGTATTATGACACTATTTCGTGATGATAATAATGGTTAGAATGAGCCATTAGCTTACCATCGTTACTGTCTACACCACTTTGTAAGCAATTACAATATTGCACATAGAAATTCCAAAATCAAAGACATGTTATATATAAGGCCAGTGCATCATTTATAATTATTTTAGATTAATTATATACTAGTTTATATATCGATCGTTTAAAAATCAATTAATATCCATTAACTCTAATTGACAGGAAACAACTTCCAACCTCGAAAGTTTACGAAATGAATGTAAGAGATATAGGAACTTGATGTTCTCTCGTACAACTGGGCAATGCAAAACTATTTGGAAAACTGGACACTGTCGCTTGATAATGGCTATAGATATAGCAATGTTACAACCAACATTGCTGAAAGTGTGAATAGTGCTTTAAAAGGTGTTCAAATAATGGTTATTTGTAGTGTAGTTGAGCATGTATTTGCACGACCGGTTAAATTTTTTGACGATAAAAGGTGCGCATATCGAGCTTAGATAGCAACAGTTAATAATTATACTAAAAAATGTATGGAAGAGATGGCAAGTCTTGCACAAAAAACTAGTGGACATAGAGTTAAAAGTTTTAATTAACGAATGGTAATATTCACAGTAAGGACGAAAAACCAAACAAGCAAGCAAAGAGGAAATAACACACAAACTGTTAATTTAGATTGCTGTCATTATGAATGTGGAAAGTTTCAAAGAGTTGAAATGTCTTGTTCACATGCTATAACAACCTGTATGCATGTTCGTGTTGATATAAGTCGACAAGTGCTATAAACTTTCAAAGGCCTTAAGCTGTTATAAGTCTTTTTTCCAACCACTTACACATCATGATTATTGGAGCCATATGTTGGGCTAGATGTAGTTTATAACCTAGAGCCTATAAGGAAAAAAGGGCCGACCGTAAATATCTAGATATCAAAATGAAATGGATAGAAGAGATTGCAGTAGGCCTAACCGATTTACGATTTGTCAAAATAAGGATTATAACAAAAAGACATGTCCAAATTTGGTCGGACAATTAGAGAATACATCAACCCATGTCATGTCACCACTCACCTGCTCTGAAAGCCGACAAGCAGGACTTGGCATTAACAACATGGATCTCGAAAAAGCAAACCGAGCAGGATGATTCAATGTCTCTACAAAGATAAGTACCACTCAATTCGCATTATTTCTTTCACAAGTTTTTAGCGATATCTTTTTGCTTAAGTCTGTCAAACATATCGATTATATAAGATATCTAGATATGAGATATTCAAAGAATAAAACTCATCCAAAGTACATGGATAAAGAATTTTCTGTTCGAAAAAAATAAATGGCCAAAGAGCTTTTCGCTAAAAAAAAGAGTGAAAAGAGCAAAGAGAGAATAAGAAGCAGACGACAGAGAGAAAAGAGGACAAGAGCCGCCTCGTCACCTCGGCCACCGCCTCTGTAACAAGACCACCCCTCATTACAACTCGCTCTCGAAAGATCAGCATCATAGAAATAGAGAAAAAATTACTGCTATGTATCTCCTACCATGATCAGTAGAAAGTCCAGGGCTAAGATGAAAGGATAGCAAAGGCAAAAGGCCACGTGACTCGCTATCGCAAGCCATGAACAAATGGGCCAAGACCCAACTTTTAATTCATCTTCCTAAAATGAAAAAGTTGACAATAAAATTGCGGAAGGTTTAGAGGTCTCATGATCAACCGAAATGGTAGGGAAACAAAAGAAGTCACAAGAAGAGATAGGAGAAGATAACGCAAGAGGAAAAATAGAAAGAAGCCCCTTTTATAAGCACTCCCAAGCATCTTAAAAACGCATTAATGAAAGTGTCATGTGTCAAGCCCATTAAAGCAATTCCGAAAATCAAAGCGTCAAGAAGGAAAATCAACCGCCAACATAGAAAATGAAGCATCCGCCATTAAATTAAGTGAAGCGAAACAACAGCTAATAAAAATACCAGACTGATTGATTGGCGAAACAAATCACTTGAGTCCGGCTTGAACGAGACAAAAAGGACATAGCGATTAGTGTTCATATGAATAAAACCCCATTGCCCTAGGTCGGCGCCCTGTTAGAGGACATGCGAGACAACCAACAACCCTACCAGGTAACCTCGCTCCCCACCTAAACATTAAAATTGCCTATCCGCAAAAACTGTAAATGTAGCAGAACAAGATGGCTAGAAAAGCCATGACTCTCGATCTCTACAAAATCAATCGACCCCCGATATAACACAATAACAATAGCCCAATAGAGGAAGAAACAAACAGAGCTAGTAATGATCAATAGTGTCTCATTCATATAGCCATCGGCTAGACAGGTCAGAGAAGTAAACTCTGAAAAATAATCCATGATTATTAAAATGAAAGTTGTTTGCAGGATGAAATTTCAAGAAAATTCTAATCTCCTTGACTGATGATCTATTAATTCCGATCGATGATCCATCCCGATCGACGTATCTATTCCAATCTCCTCGACTGATGATCTATTAATTTCGATCGATGATTCATTCCGATTAACGTATCTATTCCAATCTCCTCGACTGATAATCTACAAATTCTGATCAACGATCCATCCCGATCGACGTATCTATTCCAGTCTCCTTGACTGATGATCTACTAATTCTAATCGATGATCCATCCCGATCGACATATTTATTCCAATCTCTTCTACCGATGATCTATTAATTTTGATCAATGATTCATCCCGATCGACGTGCTTATTCTGATGGAATATAACATGATATGTATATGATGATCACGCAGCGAAAAATAATAAAATCGATCATACATACCACGTAATCCATAAACTAGAATCGAAAACATGCAATTTTAGAGTTTTGAAACTTACAACTTTAGATGCACTTCAAGACTTGATTTTGATGATGACCAGCAACTAAGATGAATTTATTTACCTTAGATCTTCACCACCAATGCCAAAGGAACAGCCTTTATGCCACTCCTCTCTATGTTCACACACACTTGCAAAGATAGCTTAAAATCAAGAGTGCTAGCTCTATATTTGTGTATTAGACAATGGAATTGTTTGAAAAACACAAGAACTCTTCTTGTTCTTTCTTCTTTGGTTTCTATGTTAGTCACCTTCCATGAGAGAATTTTTGGAGAAAAACAAATCTCTACCAATCCCACTAATGGTCTCATGGCCAAAAGAGAGAAGAAGAATAAAAGTGGCACCCACCATTATTCCTTTAAATCATTTAATATATATCACTTACTTTAGTCATGTGTGAGTGCCTTAAATTAGGTAGCAATTTCAGCCACTAACACTTAATAATTAAGAGATATATATTTTAATTTAAATTCTATTAGAATTTAAATTCAAATGGCATCATTTAGTTAATCAAAACAAACTTACTTAACTAAGGTAATTAGTTGCCAAATTTAACTAGGATTCCTAGTTTAAACTTTGGTTACTTTAATTCCCTCTCAAGTATTATATTTTGATTAAATATAATTTAGGATTTAATACTCAATTAACTTAATTATACATAGATAATTAATCAATTGAAATTAAACCTAACACATGCCAGTAAATTTCTCTCGTGACCAATTGTTAACAGTAAAAAATCTGTTCACCCATTGCATGCATTAATTTGACTTTAAATAAAAGTCTAAATTAATTTCCAATACAATTTTAAGCCCAGTGCTTTATGTGCGATCCTATAGGTCCATTTAATGTTGGCAATGAATTAATAAATTAATTCAAAGGCTATATATATTCTCTAGCAAGATATTATAGCATTCCAAATTAAATGAAAATGCATATGACATTTGGTGACCTAATGCAATTTCGCATAGTCCCTTACCCATAAATATCAGAATTAATATAAGGCATGGAACTAGTCATCCTTATATACATTAATTCATTTCTTGATATTCCAGTGACACTGAACTCTCAGATAAATAATGATTACTCATTATTTCATCTCGGTATGGCCATACACTTCTCAGTTCACTGATCAAGTGGCCGGTGATATTTTTCTCTCTTATCGAGAGGGGTAATCCCTTCACTTCTCTCATGCTCTCTAACATGAATCAGTGCATACCCAATCATACCCGTACTTGTCACTCTGTTACGAGCACGTTAGGTGTATGTCAAAGTACACAGTAATTCATAAAGAGTTTCATAGAGATTTCAGGTCTAAGAACTCCGATACAAAACTTGCATATGAGAAACACTTATGACTTATACCATGTAGTGTTCTCATGAGCGGATCGAATCCAGATACCATGTTCTTTAACATGTATCTATGATCTCTGATTGACACTCTTGTCCTAATGATCCGTAAGACAGAACTCATAAGATCAGAGAGAGCATATTAGTCTTAATTCATTTGTTATTCCCATAACAATGACTGACTAGGGATATTTAGAATAATGTCTCATTTGTTTCAAGGTCTTACAATTCATGTGCCTCACACATGATAACTTAAACCGAAACGACATTCTTGGATAGTTTTATCAATTGATATGCACAGGAATACAAAAGATAAAACTAATGCCTCATTTTATTAATTTCAAGTGTTTCGTTACAATGCATTGGGGCTAGGGCTTACACTAACAATCTCCCACTAGCACTAGTCCCAATTGGGCATAGCCCTAAGACCGAACGCTCTCAAATGAGCTTCGTGCAGATTTGGACGTAACTGTTTCGTCAAAGGATCTGCTACATTGTCTTCACTTGATATCTTGCTAACCTTGACGTCCCCACGATCAATGATTTCTCTGATCAAGTGGTACCTTCTGAGTATGTGTTTGGATTTCTGGTGTGACCGGGGCTCCTTGGCCTGTGCAATGGCCCCGTTATTGTCACAAAAAATTTCTAATGGATCTAGGACGCTTGGGACTACTCCTAATCCATTAATGAAATTTTTAATCCAAACAGCCTCTTTTGCAGCCTCACTTGCTGCAATATACTCAGATTCTGTAGTTGAGTCGGCAACGGTTTCTTGCTTCGAGCTTCTCCAGCTGACAGCACCACCGTTCAAAACAAAAACAAACCCAGATTGCGATCTAGAATCCTGAGTGCTGGTCTGAAAAGCAGCATCGGCATAACCTTGTATGACGAGCTCTTCTTGACCACCATACACCAAGAAGTGATCCTTAGTCCTTCGCAGGTACTTCAGGATCCCTTTTACAGCAGACCAGTGCTTCTCACCAGGGTCTTGCTGAAACCTACTGGTTATACTCAGTGTATGAGCAACATCCAACCTAGTACATAACATAGCGTACATGATAGATCCAATAGCATATGCATATGTGATTCTACTCATGTTGTCCCTTTCCTCTTTGGTTTTAGGGCACTGTTCTTTAGTCAAAGGAACTCCCAAAGCCAAAGGTATGTATCCTTTCTTTGAGTCTCCCATACTAAAACGCTTTAGTACTTTGTCTATGTACTTTTCTTGACTTAGTCCCAAAAGCCGATTCGATCTATCTCTATAGATTCGAATACCAAGTATTGTATCGGCTTCACCTAAGTCTTTCATTGAGAAACATTTTCCCAACCATTGCTTAACCTTTTGCAATGTTGGAATATCATTCCCAATGAGAAGGATGTCGTCCACATATAGGACCAGAAATACTACTATGCTCCCACTAACCTTCTTGTACACACAAGGCTCATCTTCGTTCTTGATGAAGTCAAATTCTTTGACTGCCTCATCAAAGCGAAGATTCCAACTTCGGGATGCTTGCTTTAATCCATAAATGGATTTTTGAAGCTTGCATACCTTCTTAGGATGCTTGGGATTGACAAAACCTTCAGGTTGTGTCATATACACATCCTCAAGTAATTTTCCGTTAAGGAAAGCAGTTTTGACATCCATTTGCCATATCTCATAATCATGATATGCAGCTATGGCAAGCAAGATCCTAATGGACTTGAGCATGACTACAGCCGAAAAGGTCTCGTCATAGTCTATACCATGAGTTTGTCGAAAACCTTTTGCTACTAGTCTACCTTTGTAGGTCTTATCATCTTTTAGTTTGAATAACCACTTGCATTCAATTACCTTAGCACCTTCTGGTGGATCAACCAAGGTCCAAACCTGGTTATCGTACATTGATTGCATCTCGGATTTCATGGCTTCAAGCCAATTATCCGAGTCTGGGCTTTCAATAGCTTCTCGGTAGGTAGTAGGATCCTCACGATCTACTAACTCAATAGTGTCACTGTCAGTGATTAGAAATCCATATCTCTCAATCTCCTGACGTACCCTACCGGACCTTCTAGGTTCTTGTGTAATGGGTTCTTGTTCCACAACTGGTTGTGAACTTGATCCCATTTCCAAACCATCCTCTATAGGAGTTTGTGGTGCTTGAATTTCTCCAAGTTCTACTTTACTCCCACTGTCTTTCTTGAAAAGGAACTCCTTTTCCAAGAAAACAGCCTTGCGAGCAACAAATACTTTGTTCTCGGCTTGTGAGTAAAAGTAGTATCCCTTTGTTTCTTTAGGATAACCCACAAACAAGCAGACAGTGGATTTGGACTCTAGTTTTTCAGATGTTAATTTCTTAACATGTGCTTCACAGCCCTAAATCCTGAGAAAAGACATATTGGGTTCTTTCCCAGTCCATACCTCGTATGGTGTCTTCTCAACTGCTTTAGTTGGAGTACGGTTCAATAGAAACGCAGTAGTTTCTAATGCATAACCCCAAAAAGAGATAGGAAGATTAGCTTGACTCATCATAGATCGAACCATGTCCAACAGAGTTCGATTTCTCCTTTCGGACACACCATTCCATTGAGGTGTTCCAGGAGGAGTGAGCTGTGAAATAATACCACACTCCTTTAGATGATTGTCAAAGTCTTGGCTTAAGTATTCGCCACCTCGATCTGATCGAATGGCTTTTATACTTTTGCCAAGTTGGTTTTTTACTTCATTCTTAAACTCTTTGAATTTCTCAAAAGTTTCAGACTTGTACTTCATCAGATAGACATAGCCATATCTACTGAAGTCATCTGTGAATGTCACGAAGTAGCTAAAACCACCTCTAGCATGTGTACTTAAAGGTCCACATACATCGGAATGTATTAGTTCCAATAAGCCATTAGTCCTCTCGCCATTTTTATTAAAAGGACTCTTTGTCATTTTTCCATGCAAACATGGCTCGCATGTATCATAAGACTCTAAGTCGAATGACCCAAGCACTCCAGTTTTGTGGAGTCTTGAAATGCGTTTTTCGTTTGCATGTCCTAAGCGACAATGCCAGAAGTAAGTAGGGTTCAATTCGTTTGATTTAACCCTCTTTGTATTAATGTTGTATATGGACTCTTTGTTTTGCAAATCAAGGATATAAAGGCCATTTTGCAACATGGCATTGCCATAAGAAATGCCTTGGCGACGAATATGAGCATTGCGATTTTCAATAACAAAATCAAATTCATCATTATCCAAACATGAAACTGAAATAATGTTTCTGCTCATAGCAGGCACATAATAACAATTATTCAAAACAATACAAAGTCCGAAAGGTAAAGTGAGGTGATAGTCGCCTATCTCCATGGCAGCAACTCGTGCTCCATTCCCCACACGGAGGTCCACTTCATTCTTCCCAAGTAACCGCCTATTTCTTAACCCCTGCACATTTGAACAAATGTGAGAACCACAACCGGTATCCAATACCCAAGTGGTAGAAATAGAAAGGTTAACTTCAACAACAAAAATACCAGAACTGGACGCCTTGGCTCAATTCTTCTTTTGTTCTTCCTTAAAGAGAGCGCAATTCTTCCTCCAATGCCCTATCTTGTTGCAATGGAAGCAAGTGCTCTCACTCTCTTTGAGTTTTGGCGCCTTGGGCTTGGATTGGGCCTGAGGTGCACTCCCACTTGACTTGGGTTTTGCCTTTCCCTTTCCCTTTCCCTTAGCTTGTCCCTTCTTAATTCCCTTTTGAACCATTAGTATGGGATTGGTCTTTCGAATGTTTTCTTCAGCATTCTTAAGCATCCCATGAAGCTCAGTGACTGACTTGTTCATTGCATGCATGTTATAATTCATCACAAATGGATCATAAGCAGCAGGCAATGATCCTAAGATCAAGTCAGTGGCCAATTCCTTTGGCACTAGTACCTCAAGCTTCTCAAGAGTATCAAGATACCCTTTCATCTTGAGTACATGGGTACTAACAGGTGTACCCTCAGCCATCTTGCAAGAAATTAATGCCTTTGTTGTCACGAACCTCTCGTGACGAGCTTGCTCTTGGAACATCTCCTTGAGGTGCACCATGATCGCATAAGCCTCTTGGTCCATAAATTGCTTTTGCAATTCAGGCACCATAGTGGCCAGCATCAGACAGGTCACATCATTGGAGTCGCTCTTCTTGGTCTCAAAAGTTTCCTTTTGAACAGCAGAGGCGTTCCTTCCTGGTTCATCAGGCAAGGGTGCATCCAAAACATACGACTTCTTCTCTTGCTTAAGAACTATTCTTAAGTTTCGAGACCAGTCTATGAAATTGGTGCCATTCAATTTGTCCTTTTCAAGGACCGATCGCAATGAGAAATTGTTGTATGAAGATGCCATTTTCAATCTACAATAAAATTTAGCAAGATTAAATGAGGTCTTATTAATGATCCCACAAACCGAATTAATATCCCTTTAAATAATTCGCGTTAGTGATTTAATGTGGGCCAAGATCCACTTTTCTCAACAACTTATTAGTCAAGCTGAGCTTGTACACCTAACAAGTTAAGTTACTTAGGTAGGAAAACTCCAATCATGTCTCGTACATGACTCTTGGATCAAATGGGCTAACATCTTAGGATGTTATAGCACAACCCATTTATTAGTTGCCTAGGTCCGGGCATCCCTTTCCATGATAAGTCCAACCTACATTCACAACCCATGCCTCACAAAGATAATCGGGCGCATCTAGGACTCCTAGTCTACGTGACCGATGATCGATGCCTTGACATGTTTCGAATTAGGAAGGCAACTTTGTGACTTACTATTTTTTTTAGGGATTCATTTTATTACGGCTTACATGGCATACGCTTTGTCATCCATACATAGCATGCATATATATATAATTGCATAAAGTAAAGCGTGACAAACATGGGCCCAAAAACTTACAACTAAGATTCTATACTATTACATAAGAATCTTCGAGTTGGGCTTCTCCACTCCGGTGGGCTTCGTCTTGATTTACAAAGTCTTCAAATAAATTCTATTCTAAGAAATAAATGAAACTTTTACACTAAAATATAATGGCTCGCAGGCCATATTTAATTACAAAAACCCAGGGCCCATGAATGCACCATGCATATCCATTCATCACACCAAACAAGCAAATAAATATACATAGCATTCATGGATCAAACAAAGTCCAATTTTAATTAGATTTAGCCAAGCCCATTAATGGAAATTGTGTACTTGAAGCTTTAAGAGATGACCCCGTGATGGGCCTGGGCCGAAGCCCAATGGACTAAATCCTCTTATTGAATAAGTTCTCTTAAAAGCCCAAAACACAAACTAGTTAGATTTGTGCTATAAATCAACTCTAGCATAATTTCCAATTTAGCCATTTTTAATTTTATGTCATACAGCCCATAAACATTAAAAATGCATATAATATGTGCTAACATGAATTAAAAATAAAATCATGAAGAACACATATATAGTACACGGCATTCATGCAAAAACAAACAAACAACAAAAACTAGTTGTTTAATGCTTATGTAATGCCATAAAATGCACAAACATTTAAATCAATTTTATGAGTCATTTAATAATCTAAATAATTCCATAAACATTGATTTAATATTCTGTACCATTTTAATCTAAATGTGTTTTTACCATTTTAATCAAAACATAACAAACAATGTTGATTAAACATGTAACAAACACAAACTAGATATAGTTTTAAGTGATTTTAAAATTAATCAATTAAATTGTCATGGACCAGAATTAAAACCAAATTTAAAACATGTCCAGACCTGATATTTAATCTTTAAAAATCACTTACAAACATCCCAAAAACGTTTTTACATTTAATTTTGAAAACTAGTTGTTAAAATAGCAATTTACATGCCAACTAGCACCTAGTTTCATAATTAACATGTACCATCAGGTATAAATAATTAAATCCGACCATTACCAGCCCGAATAACATCTTAGGACAGTATATTAACATGTCATATTAATTATAATACCTATCTAATCAATTAAAATCGTTTTTACACCAAAACAATGCAAAAAACTCAAAACAGAAAATTTCAGCATTGTATGTATTTAGGAAAACGATTTTTGATTAAATATTTCATGCATCTAAAGCACTAAAATAAGCATGTTTAGGCTCTGATATCACTGATGGAATATAACATGATATGTATATGATGATCACGCAGCGAAAAATAATAAAATCGATCATACATACCACGTAATCCATAAACTAGAATCGAAAACATGCAATTTTAGAGTTTTGAAACTTACAACTTTAGATGCACTTCAAGACTTGATTTTGATGATGACCAGCAACTAAGATGAATTTATTTACCTTAGATCTTCACCACCAATGCCAAAGGAACAGCCTTTATGCCACTCCTCTCTATGTTCACACACACTTACAAAGATAGCTTAAAATCAAGAGTGCTAGCTCTATATTTGTGTATTAGGCAATGGAATTGTTTGAAAAACACAAGAACTCTTCTTGTTCTTTCTTCTTTGGTTTCTATGTTAGTCACCTTCCATGAGAGAATTTTTGGAGAAAAACAAATCTCTACCAATCCCACTAATGGTCTCATGGCCAAAAGAGAGAAGAAGAATAAAAGTGGCACCCACCATTATTCCTTTAAATCATTTAATATATATCACTTACTTTAGTCATGTGTGAGTGCCTTAAATTAGGTAGCAATTTCAGCCACTAACACTTAATAATTAAGAGATATATATTTTAATTTAAATTCTATTAGAATTTAAATTCAAATGGCATCATTTAGTTAATCAAAACAAACTTACTTAACTAAGGTAATTAGTTGCCAAATTTAACTAGGATTCCTAGTTTAAACTTTGGTTACTTTAATTCCCTCTCAAGTATTATATTTTGATTAAATATAATTTAGGATTTAATACTCAATTAACTTAATTATACATAGATAATTAATCAATTGAAATTAAACCTAACACATGCCAGTAAATTTCTCTCGTGACCAATTGTTAACAGTAAAAAATATGTTCACCCATTGCATGCATTAATTTGACTTTAAATAAAAGTCTAAATTAATTTCCAATACAATTTTAAGCCCAGTGCTTTATGTGCGATCCTATAGGTCCATTTAATGTTGGCAATGAATTAATAAATTAATTCAAAGGCTATATATATTCTCTAGCAAGATATTATAGCATTCCAAATTAAATGAAAATGCATATGGCATTTGGTGACCTAATGCAATTTCGCATAGTCCCTTACCCATAAATATCAGAATTAATATAAGGCATGGAACTAGTCATCCTTATATACATTAATTCATTTCTTGATATTCCAGTGACACTGAACTCTCAGATAAATAATGATTACTCATTATTTCATCTCGGTATGGCCATACACTTCTCAGTTCACTGATCAAGTGGCCGGTGATATTTTTCTCTCTTATCGAGAGGGGTAATCCCTTCACTTCTCTCATGCTCTCTAACATGAATCAGTGCATACCCAATCATACCCGTACTTGTCACTCTGTTACGAGCACGTTAGGTGTATGTCAAAGTACACAGTAATTCATAAAGAGTTTCATAGAGATTTCAGGTCTAAGAACTCCGATACAAAACTTGCATATGAGAAACACTTATGACTTATACCATGTAGTGTTCTCATGAGCGGATCGAATCCAGATACCATGTTCTTTAACATGTATCTATGATCTCTGATTGACACTCTTGTCCTAATGATCCGTAAGACAGAACTCATAAGATCAGAGAGAGCATATTAGTCTTAATTCATTTGTTATTCCCATAACAATGACTGACTAGGGATATTTAGAATGATGTCTCATTTGTTTCAAGGTCTTACAATTCATGTGCCTCACACATGATAACTTAAACCGAAACGACATTCTTGGATAGTTTTATCAATTGATATGCACAGGAATACAAAAGATAAAACTAATGCCTCATTTTATTAATTTCAAGTGTTTCGTTACAATGCATTGGGGCTAGGGCTTACACTAACATATTCCACTGTCACTAGTTATGACACAACCAAACAGCTAGCAAGAACTGTCGCAACCTTGCAACTTCGATTTTTTTAATCAAACTAATTGGCAGGAGACAAATAATAATACCCTAAAGTATAAAAACTGAAGGCTCAACAGGCTTGAAATAAAGGTCTATGAAAGTCATATCAGTTAAGAAGTCAAACATAGGAATTAAGGCAGTTCGATCGGACTTAACCTCTCCCTGGTAGGGGAAAGTTATCTGACACACACCATCATCTAATCGCCATCAACTATAAAGATAGGATATACTTGTCACAGAGTAGGACAACTATTTGAAATATTGCTCAAGCTTTTCTAGCTCTATAAATAGCAGGTCTCTTTCTAAGAAAACACACCTTCTCTTTCATAAAATAATATGAACTCTCTCTCTCTCTCTAAGAATTTTCTACCCTTTGCTAACTTAAGTATCAGAGTGTCAACGCTTGGGACAACCAAGCAAACACCCCTTTTTGCAAGTTCTATCCACATCATTCTAATCAAAATTTATCTCCATAGCCATCACTTCTCTCGTTCATTCCAACATAGAAATACCTCCCATCCCTATGAAAATTTGTGATTTATCAAGAAGCATTTAGAGAGGAATAGGAAGGGCAAGGATTCCAAGTTCCGATTGATCGTTGTTGAGAGCAGGATTCATATTTAATTTTAGATTTGCCAATGGTTAAAATTTACATTAATTTAATTTCTAATTGATTTTAGATTTTTTATTTATTAAATGTTATATTTTAATTATAATTAATTGTGCAATATTATATTTTAAAATTTAAAAAAAATTATTTTTCTCAAGAGGCGAGGACAGAGAAAATTTTCTCCCAATTATTCAATCGGAGGCAAGGACAGGGAATCTCCGCCCCTGGCGAGGCAATGGTTGGGGGTGCATTCCCGCCCCTGCCCCACGTGATCATCCCTATTCGTCTGATTAAATATTATTCAACGTATTTTTCTCATCTCCAATTGGAATTTTTTCAATATCAACAATTAGTTCCATTATGGCATATTCAGTAAATATAATAAAATTTTTATAAATTTGATCAATATTATCATCAGTTAAATCCATAAGCGTTTAGAAAATTGATCCCTGATTGTTAACAGGGCGCTTATATATTGCTCAACTAACCCTTATATCCACAGTTAAATCTTATTTAACTGATATATTATGAACAAGTTTTGCAAATGTCAATTTATTCCTAACTTTTAATCTCCTAAATCTTGTTAAGTGATTTGAAGTATCATACTGATAACCAACTACATTCCAAACTGATTGTCCTTCAGTACGAACTATAAAAGTTGCTGTAATCGACACTTTCTAACTCTTATATTATTTGTAGATATTTTATAGTTAATGCATAAATTAACTAATTTTGTCAAAAAAAAAAATTAACCATAAAATTTAAACTCATAAATTTCTAACACCTTATAATACATATTAAAAAAAGAATGTTTAAACCAATACTAATCCATTAATTGAATCTTGTTATACAACTATTTATTTAATTATAATTTCCTTTTCTTATATATATATATATATATATATATTTGTAATAAGTACAAAAAAAAAATATTCAAATTTACATACAATAATTAAAATCATTCAAAATTTTATAATATATTTTAATTATCTTCAATAATTAAATTGGACAGCTTTGATTACATTTTCCAACTGAATAGAAAATCATAATCTACAAATGTTTATCTAAAATTTTAAATTATACAATAAAATTCTGAAAAATATAAAAATATCTTGTAATGCGTTTAAATATTATGCACAAACTCAGTTGTATTTTATTACATTAATTTCAATCTCGTAAAACATAATTTTTTTTAACATTCTATGTTTTACTTTAAAATATAGTATTTTTTTTATATTTAAGATAAATTTAATATTTATCAACTATAATTTTATTTTTATCTAATTTGTTAGATTAGCTAAATTAATTGTTGATTGTAAATATAAAAATAATTTAATATTATAATAAATTATTTCAAATTTTATAATATAAATAATTCAATTGATTTTCACTCTGCACCAAATTTTTCTTTCATCGCCTTGTTGAATTCACACATATGTTTCTGATTTTGCTTTGTCCACATAACCATTTCTAATTTATTATTGAAAGTGGTTTATTTAATTTAACTTTGATGAAACGGCGCCGTTTAATTTGTAAATTTTATTAGAAAATTCACTGTTAATTGACCACAAGTCATCAAAATAATTTCCAAAAAATAAGTGAATGATATATATTAATATACTTTTTACCATGAACATACAATTACCTCTAAATTCAGCAAATGAATTACTTAGACATTTCAAAATAGCCCAAAAATTCCAGTTATTAATAATAAAGACAAATTTATAAAAACTATATATAATAAATTTATATCAATTTACTTTCATATTTTCCTAAATATTAAAATATGACAAAATAAAAGTAAAATAATATAGATACATTCAGACAACTAATTGCTTCACAAATCTTGACAATTGTAATTTATTTAAATAAACCATAACATAATCTGTACATAAATTGAAATGATGATATTATAAAATTTAAAATAAAAAAAATATTGAATTAACTTACCTCCAATATTGTATACACTTACATTTATGTTGCAATTAGCTATTTTTCAAAATTATTACCCCTACAAAATAAAAATGATACTAAGGTTAGTAATAATATAAAAATTATTTAACAAAATTAACTTATACTTTATTAACATAATATTACATTCTCTTTAATTTCGGACAGATCCTTTCACAATAACTTCACCAAAAATTACCTCAACACCAATCGAATGAAGAACAAAGAAAGAGATGATAAAAGTGAAACCAAATGTAACAAAAAATTTGTTAACAAAGATGGTAAATACGAGGAGAAATATTAATTTTAGAGTTTACAAATAAGTTAATACGAAGGAGAAGATAACGTAGGAACCCTGAACAAAATGGAAAATATGAACAAAATCGGAAATCAAATGTGATGAAAAAATAAATTTTGTGTTAACAAATATGGCTAATTGGAGAGGGAATGGGAGAAAAACCAGACCAAAACAAATATGGCTAATTGCAGCATTTTTAAAGGTTGTAAGAATAAAAATTTCCAATTTCAGTCCCGTGGCATGCAAGTCACGATTTTACTTTGTGCTACTGCAGTGCATAGTAAATTCTATGCATATGTAGCCTTTTATTTTTTTTTTTAAAAAGGCCAAGAGTGTATTTTTACCCCTGGAGATTTTTACCCTCCATATTTAAAAAATAAAAAATTTTTGCTACTACCGTCAACCACAGTTAACTTTAACAAAAGTTCCGTTGGTTGATTGCTGAGGTGTAAAAAATTAACATGTAATAGAAACCTATTGGACCCGTCATCTCCCACATGGCAAGGTAAAAAAAAAAAAAAAAAACCCTTCATCCTCTCCATCTCCTCTTTTCTTCGCTTATTCTCCAGCAAAGTGACTTTGGTCAAAGTAGATTTTGCAGAAGAAATAAAGAGAGAGGAGGGGATATGCGTATGTTATTTGGATTGGCTTTGAAATAGTGAAAGCGGGGAGGTATTTTGTGAAAATTGATTATGGTGGGAAGAAGAAAAAGCCCAGAAAAATTATTATCTACTAACTTTTGCTTTTGTTTTTAAGCTCACTCCAATGGCAGGAAGGAACCTTTTTTTCTATTTTATTCTCAGATTAGTGAATAACACATCCTTTTCTGGTATTACACACATAACATTTATCTTCCCATCGCTTCTTAGGAACCTTAGAGCAATTAATTTCTTTCCGCCCATCTGCGTCCTCAAAGAAAACTTCAGGGACTAAAACTGCACAGACAATATGTGCCCGGTTTCATAGCACCATTCTTTGTAGGACATAGGCAACAAGAGGAAGGCTTGTTCTGTTTTCTTTCACATTGAGTACAAAACCAGTCTCCATCAGGAACACCCGGATTGCCATAGCAAGTTGTGTGTACCATAAGATCACACCCATCACAAAACACTATGGGATCTGTTGGGTCACCATTTGTGCTTTTGCAAGCAGCACATGTTATCCTATCGTTATCATCGTCATCTTCAACATCTGTTTCTTTGCTGACATTTTCTTCTTTGACTGGTTGGGGATTTCTTCAAACGGATTGAGGACAATGGGGGAATTGCCATTGAAAGATTCAATTGTTAAATCAAAAGAAGAAGGTGGTTTCGGTTTGTATTCAATGTTAAGATCAAAAGGAGAAAAGGGATCATCGGCTGATAAGAAATTGGGGTGGAGAGCCAAAACCCTTTTCTTGGTAGGCAAAGAATAAGAAGTCTAAGTGGAAGAAGCTATGGCGAATTCAGGGAGAAGCTGATGACGGGACTCTTTGCGCTTCTTTGGCTCGAAGTTGAGAAGAGATGGGTTCATTTTCTTTGTTATCATGGATGTGTTGCTGCTGTAAAAGCCTTTATCTTTTAAAAGGAGGTAGAGATCGAAACCTGGTAGTGTTGCTGCTGTCAAAGTCACTTTGCTGGAGAACAAGCGAAGAGAGGAGGAGATGGAGAGGATGACGTTTTTTTTTTTTTTTTACCTTACCATGTGAGAGATGACATGTCTAATAAACTTATACCATGTGTCAATTTTTTATATCTCAGCAATCAACTAACAAAACTTTAGTCAAATTTAATTATGATTGACGGCAATAATAAAAATCTCCTATTTTTTAAACATGGAGGCAAAAATTTTCGAAATAAAATATTAAGGATAAAATTATACTTTTTGAAAAACATCAAGGAAAAAAACGCACCTTTGAACAAAAAAAAAATTGAAAAATAGTATACTATGTATTGTTTTATGTCATACCCAACCCCAGATCATTAATAAAAAATCCAGCAGAATATGGCACCGTTTTTAACAGTAAAAATGACAGTTTGATGTGCCTTTTTTTTGACAAAAATGCTCAATTTATCAGTGGACTCCACCCTGACATAAAACGACAACAAATTTGCCATTTTCTGATACACCTAAATTCTAAATACTTTTCCTGTAGCACCATATCTCTAAATAAATTAAAAAAACACCCCAATTATATATATATATATAAATAAGACGATCTTCTAGTATTTCGATTCTGATTTTCTCACTCAGTATGAAAGAATAAGAATTTAAAATTGTCCTTACACAGTCTTTTTTCTCTACTACTGCACTAAAAAAAATTGGATATTTTTTTAACCTATTTATTTGTTTTAAATCATTAATGGTTTAATCCGAATCTGAATATAGGGATTTTTTTCTTATGATATGATGATAAAATATGTTTCTTACAAAACATTATTCAAATACTGATATAAAGATAGGCAATTTGTAAATTCAATCTTTTTAATGATTTTTTTATGAGTCCTTGGGACTCGAAGAAATGTGAGATAGGTAAATGCATCCTAGGGGGTCACTTGAAGATTCAAAAAGAACTTATTTCTTTTCTTTGTCTTATTTCTTGTAATATTCGAATTGTAAATCAAAAAATATTCATACAAGAAAATATGGGGTTAAATTGAATTCTTTTTGACACTTCTTCAGAAACTACTCAATAGAAGTTAAAATTTTAGATTACTATGTACCGCTTGAACCAATGACTATTCACGATTCCATAATCGAATCAATTACATACTAGTTCAAAACTCAATTAAGTTGCGTTGAAATATAAAATTATTTGCTACTATTTCCATTCTTTGTTAACCGTCACATTTTAGCTCTTAGCACACACACATTAAGAAAATAATTAATACGTTTTAATATTATAAAAAATACTTATTAGTAATTGACTATACTGTTATTTTATTAATTAATATAGAAAAATGACAACAAATATATAAATGCATTAAAATATTAAGACAAAAATAAAATAAAAGAAACGCATTAAATTTTTTCTTAAAATCTAAAAATTGTTTTTTTTTTAATTTTGAAAAGCAATACTTGAAATAGAAAAAAAAATTAAAAAAAAAAAACGTTTAAAAGGAAACTGAGTAGCTATTCTCTCAATTTTCTTTCTACCTGCAGAGTATAAGCAGATGCTGTAATAACCATAAAAATTCTAGAAGTGAAGGAAAGTGGGTTGAAGATCCACATTCAATGTTTCCTAATATGCCCAGAAATCAGGACCACCAGGCTTCTTCACAAGCATTTGGTTATACTCGGCCCTCGATGTGAGATCTTTGAAGAGGATAAAAGCAACCACAAAAAAGAAAAAGAAGAGTAACTCGAATTCGGCATATTTTACAATTGCAAATACAGCATTAACCATTCGGGTCAACATTGATTCATTGTTCTGTCTACCCCTCACCCTACCTTGCCTGCCTACTTCCCTGACCATCTTTGTAACTCTCTCCCTTCAGTTGCTACAGTTATATATATGGAATTATTTTTCTCTAATTGATGCAAATGATGAGATGAGCAGCTGAAAAATAGAGCAACAAAATTTTAGAGAAATAACGATCCTATCTACTAAAATAAATGCATTTATCCCACAATATTAATACAAATATTCAAAATCTTTATATTCAAAAAAGAAGAATATCCAAAGGGTTCTCGAGTTTCTTAAAAAAAAGTGCCAACTAAATTTTACTCATATATCATATATCATGAGTCAATGTATCAAGAATCAAAATCTATCAATTGACGAATACCACAAAAATAACACAAGCTCAAAGTAAGGCGCCTATTGCCTTATGTTTTTGGATTCATTAGCAGGTCAACTGGGTTAAGGTCTAGAACATAGCAATCTCAACCCCATATCTTTACCATAAATCACACCATGTTGGTGAATGGTAGACTAAAACCAAATACTTCTCCAGCTGCAGATCCTCAAATGTGAATAAAACCACAAAGTTGGTCCATATTAATGGGAAGTAGTGCAACTTGCCCACCTAACTATAGGTTTCAAGTTCGACAGAGAAAATTTTATTACGGTTTCACCTTGGATGGCATTTCTATCAATGTATTGTGATTCTTGATTTGAAATGAAATGAACTGTTTTTTTGGTAGAAATACGGCAGGGCAATACTCATAGATATATAGATGAATAATGACAAGAATCATGGATGAGTGGATAACAAAAACTTAGCAACTAACAACTTTTGCTTTAATGTAAATCACCATCTAGGAGTACAAATACATATATACCTGAAATGAAACATACAGAGGCTACTGAATCTATGATCAACTTACTTCAACAGTATTTACCAAGGTCCCGGATATTGGACCAACGCGTCTTCCATTGTTAGCTAGTATATTAGAACTTGGGCCCTGTTTTCTAGAATAGGATTGTGTCATAGGCCGGCTAAAAAACAAAAAACCTAATTTAATTGACTTTTTCTTCTCTTTGCCTTTTCCTGTATTCAGATTCTTAGGTCGACCTATTTTGAATATTAACCCAGCTTGTTAAAAGGAAGACCGAAACCTTAAACCCCGTTAGAAAAAGCTCCGAACTCTTGTACTTTCATATGGGAAATTCTGACTTAGTTTTATGATCAGATTTGCCTCTTTACATAGAGGTTACAAGATTAAGAATATCTAATAAAATAGGAATTATAAATATCTAACGAAATAGGAATTATATTCTAACTAGGAAACTATGGAATCTGCCTAAATAGAAAATACTAAATAGAAAACAAATCACTAATTGAACCCAAATCCTATTATTACTAAGACTACTACTACTAAAAATAAATATTACTAACATTTAAAAATACTTCTTAATTGGAACCGTAACATTACTCTTCCCTAAAAAACAGAGTTTGTCCTGAAGCTCATAATGCGGATAAGTAACTTGTGACCTAACCAAATTTATAAATGAATTGTTGGGCCACCTTCATTATGTTCCATCTTGAGCCAAAAATAATTTTTTGCATTGATGGGTTGTCGTATAAGATTCATCACATTTGTAACATAATTTTTTTGCTCTGCATTCAGCTAGTACTACCTGGGTTTATTTTTTTTTATAAAAGGGGTTGGTGTGGTAAATGTTGTAGTCCCTGCCTTATTGGTGATCTTACTTGTGTGCTGTTTTATTTCAAATGCCCTAGTGAGATTCATAACAGCTAATAAATCCGGTGGCCTGAGTGATTGGGCATCCATAGAAAGGGAATCATCTAACCTAGCCAAAAATAAGCCCACGTGCAGATGTTCAGGAATAAGTTTATCAAGAATAAGTTTATCAGCTCAGACCAACTTTGCCTGAAATAGGCATTGATAAATCTCTATTGTACCCGTCTGATGACGTGTAACCAATTCCCTAACTGAATTGCTGCTTTCAACAGGGCCAAACTTTTGGAAACAATACTTCTGAAATTTTGCCCAACTCAATGGCTCCTTAGCTCTTTTAAGCTGATAATACTATAATTGTGCTTACCCTAGCAAGTGAAACCCAGCCAACCCAACCTTGTTCGTTTCATTTGTCTGCTGATTTTCAAAGAATTGCTCACATCAGTGAGCCCAAACTAAAGGATCTTCGTTCCATCGTAAGAGAGAAAATCCAATTTTGTATATTTGCGTATTGTCGTGTTTGATCTAGTTCCCGTAAGAATTTGATCAGTTATCGAAAAGTTGCCTTAACTCCTCCCTTGGGGGCCAAACAGCCCATCCTCTAGCCGCTGCAGCAGCGATACCCATTTCACTACTAGCTGCCGCCGACTTTGGGATTCCGATCCTCAAATTCTGCAACAGTTACTGAAGAACTTGTGTGATCCTCCCATCCAACCTTTGTTCCATCGCTGCCAACTTGGAATCCTTAATGGAATATTCTTCCTGCAGTAATTGATGTCATCATCCATGGTGATTGGCTCTGATACCAAATTGCTATGTTTTCTAGAACAAGATTGCGTCATAGGATAATAACAGGAAAATCTAATTCATTTGATTTCGTCCTTTGCCTTTTTCCAGTATTTAGAATGTTAAGTCAACCTATTTTGAATATTAACTCAGCTCATCAAAAAGAGAACGAAACCTTAGATCTCGTTAGCGAGAGTGCCAAACTCTTGTATTTTCATTCTGGAAATTCTAACTTATTTTTATCGATTAGATTAACCTCTTTAAATATAGGTTATAAGATTACAAATATCTAATAAAATAGAAATTATATTATAACTAGGAAACTATGGAATCCTCCTAAATAGAAAATAAATCACTAATTGAACCCAAATCCTATTATTGCTAAAATACTACTACTAAAAATAGATTTTACTAAAATTAAAAAATACTTCTTAATTAGAACTGTAACAACTTTCCCAACAACATCAAACTGCATCAAGGAAAGCATCAAGTAAAATCTACCGTCAGAACAATTCAAACATCTCCATCCTCACAAACCAATTGAAATGCATTAAAATTTAAACCTACCAGCATAGATACCCTAAAAGCGTGATCCAAGGCCGAGCACTGTCAACCTTAGCTATGCCCTAAAGAAAGAAAAATATGGAATGAAATGCATATTTATTGTTCAATCTTTCTTCAAATCAGTAGATGATAACTTGATATGATACATTTAACAGAATTCTATTGAGCCTTGTGCCTAATTTGTGATCCTTAATTCCCTATAGATGATAAAGGTTGTATCTAGATCCCAACTATCACCAAACTTTTCACCTAGTCGCACCACTAAATTTAAATTAGTTCTACTCAAAACCCCAGGTATAGATTCTACACAAAAAAATTTAAAAGATAGCAAAAACAAGATGGGAAAAAAAAGGGGGATCCTTACAGCCTAGAAGTCAAGCTACAATTATTCGACAAACATAAAAAGGGAAAGAAAATCATTGGTTGAATTCATATTGCACATTCTGAATTTCTAAAAACATCAAAAGATCGACTCAATAACCTAAAATATGATAATTACATGTGATAGAATGCAACAGAGAGAGAGGGCACACCTACTTTGAGCAAGGAATCCCTAGCGTGTGACACATTGAAGAAAATGGTTTTCCGGCAAAACATTTTATAGCATTACATGGGAGAAAGGAAATTGCTTAGATACAACCTTTATCATCTACAAGTAATTAAGGGTCACATATTAGGCACAAAGCACAATAGAATTCTGTTAAATGCATCATATGAAGTTATCAACTACTGATGTAAAGAAGGATCGAACAATAGATATACATCTCATTTTCTAGTTCTTTTTTCATTTTTTATTTTAGTTTATTTTTATTAGGGCATAGACTACAATGGTCTACACATGGAGCTTCAAAATGAATGTATTTCTGGGATTTCTAGCTAAGGTTGACCGTGCTTGCCCTTGGATCACGCTTTTGGGGTATCTATGCTAGTAGATTTAGATTTCAATACCTTTCAGTTGGTTTGTGAGGATGGAGAATCATTTATTCATTTCAAGTGCCTGAAGCACTTGAGGCCATTTGTATTTGAGTTTTTCAGATGAAAACAATGGAATGGTACAAGCTTGCATCAGGAGTTTCATGTTACAGGGAAGTTCTAATGTAGGAAGACGTGTAGGTATTTGGGACCCCCATGCAATCATCCGTATCATCATTACTATCTTCAGACTTCCCTTCTAAAACTTTGGACTTAATTAAATCATTTGAAAAGAAAAGGAAAAGGCTTGTGTTATTAATAGAGAAGGTAATTTTTGGGTTAGAAAAGGTGCAGCAAAGGAGAAGTTTGAAACTATTCTGAATGTATTTGAGTGTAGGTTTTATTTGATGCTTTCCCTTATGCAGTTCAATGCTGCTGGGAAAGTTCTAATATGCTAGCTAACAATGAACAAGCAGTTGGTCCAATATCCGGGACCTTGATAAAGATCCTAATAAATGGTGTCTAAGAATGGGTTGTTATTGCACAGATTTGCAATATTTTTGTCCATATGAACAAGATTCTCATCATCATCGACATCATCTCCATCTCCATCAAAACATATCTTCTCCTTCAATATTTTTATATAAAATATGTATAGAAACAGAGCACTAATATTATTGAAGATTGCGGGTGCCTATATTATTAAGCTAAAAGAATAAAAACAATAAACCCCACTAATTACATGTTCTTTTTAGGGTTAATGATGGGCAGCTATACTAAAATCAGTTGCAAATAATAACGAGAAACACACATTTATAATATCCAGTTTTTTTTTTTGAAAAAAAAAGAGAAGGAACAGATCCGACATATCCAGTTTCAAATTATAGTAATTGGAAAAAGGGTAGGCCTACTTAATAATTTGAGTACATTGCACATCCAAATATCAACTGATTGTATCAAACAAAGAAACTACAATTTACTTTAGACAAAAGAAGAAGAAGAAGAAGAAGAAGAAAAAGAAGAAGAAAGAGAGAGAGAGAACAGACTAACCAGTTGACGAGCAGAGGTAGACGCCAGGGAGGAGCTGCGGTGAGGAAGCTCTGTGCCTTCGAAGTTGGAGAGGTGAGTTGAATTGAAATGAATGCCAGATGCCCTAATCCCCAAATTCTGCATTTCTTATATTTTCTTTTATTTTTTTAATTTATTTCCAGTAAAACGACGTAGTATTGGTGTTTGGGAATAAAACCGGGTTCTGTCCGGACGGTCCGGTCCGGTTTTAATGACACTGAATCGAGCATGCGGGTTTCTTCCTCTATCTTCTTCTTCTTCTTCCATTTTTAAGTCTGAAAAGCGACGGATAGATGGAAGAATCGGCGAATGAGGAAGTGCCAAGGCCTATTTCAAGAGATATTAGACGTTATTTCTGTGATTACTGCGGAATTTGCAGATCCAAGAAGTCTCTTATCACTTCTCACATCCAAACTCACCATAAGGTGGTGCTTCGTCTCTCTATTTCCCTTTAACTTTCTATTTGTGTATAACCAATCTGATGAAGATGATAACCATGAGAATTTTATGTTTGTTTATTTTATTTACTGGAGTTATAATTTTGTTCTTTACTTATAGTTTTGCTCCATTAGTAAGGTTTTGATCGTGTTTCGGTCAGTTTTCTGTTCTTTCTACTGTCTACACCTTGTATCTTGAAATATGGGAACCTCCTTAATCATCAAATCTTGCTATGCTTTAGAAATTAAGAAAGAAGAACTAGCATTATGTTTACCCGCTATCTAGATACCTGTTTTACAAGTTATTAGCCGAGCTCTACTTGGTTGTTATTAATGCCCTGAAATGATGAATTGGTCTGATAACTTATTAATTTCTCCTTCAAGTAATTGCTCTTTTTCGTTGGAGAACTGAAATTTCGAAACGGGGATATCTTCATTGGCTGTAAAAATATTGCCCTTTTTTTAAAGATTATTCTGCGGTCACACTACAGTTTTTTCCTCTCGGTTTAACTTGAATGTAGGTTTCAATCTTGGAAATCATATTGGTTTCAGATCACAGAAAAGAAAAGGCATTGCTATTCTTATTATGACACATAAATGCAGGAGAGTCCATCAAACAAATTGGCAATTAACTATTTAATTTTTGGATTGTTATTCTTATTTTTTTTTTATTATTCATACTATTTAGGAGGAGATGGAAAAGGAGAAAGTTGATGAAGGTGAAGAAATGAAGGAAGTAAATTCCAATATTTGCAAAGAATGTGGTGCTAGTTTCAGAAAATCTGCATACTTGAAGCAACATATGCAAAGTCATTCCCTTCAGGTATTCATCGTGGCTGTTAATTATTTGTGTTTTGCATTAAAAAAAAAATTGACTTCTATTGGTTGCCTTCCATATTCAGTTCTTATTCAATGCTTTCTGGCTCTAAAGAAGTTGATACACTATGTTATTGCTTCTAGGATTTTGTGTACTGGCTGCGGGATTGCTTGTATTGCCAGTACTTAGGGATTGCTTATACCATCTTCAAAGCAGTTGACATGCTGTTATCACTTTTTAAAATGTTTGCTGCCTGCTGGATTGGTTATTATGATGATCCAAAAGGAATATTTTTATTCAAATTCAGTGCATGTCTGTTTGGCATGTGCATGACTGCAAATTTAAGCTTCTAGAATTTGGACCTTCTGTGATGCTACTTACTCGACATCTTGAGTTCATTATGATCTACTGATTTATGTGCATTTGTTGCACCGAGTTATAAGATCCAGATTAGAAAAGGAAAAGTTTTCCCTTTTCTTAGGAGTCGACTGAAAGGTAGTCGAGTAACCTTTGTTTCTGAGTTATAGTTTATCTGTTCATTATTAAAGGAAGATTGCTTCTGCCAGTTCCTGGCTGGGGATAAAGCACTAAGGCGTAGAAGTTAGCTATGTAAGTGAGCTTCCATTTGACCCTTGGCATCTATTTATAGACTAATTTCTGTTTTGTCATCATTACCATGTAGAAGTCTGAAGACCATTGCTATGTTTCTTTGAGAAATCCATGTTATCTTTACAGCTTTAAATATCTTTTAGTTATGTTCTTTTTAGTTGTATGCAGCTATTAAGAATTAACATTGTTGCAGGAATTTTTAGTATAAATTTTGTTGTAATGGCGTGAAGCATTGGATCCCACAAAAAGAACTCCAAAATGCAAGAGGCTGCAATTATGGACTTGAATGGACTAGTATCATGTTGGGAGACCTCCTGAGAAGCTCCATCAAGTGGGCCTCAATCACGCACTGTTCAGATGAGGTTTGAGGGCATTCTTTGTATAATGAGTCATTCATATTTATGTATTTAATTGTTTCCTCTAGTATTAACAAGTGATTTCTGATTTTGTAGAGGCCATATGTTTTGCTCCTGTAAGTTCTGTTGTTGGATCATTAAAAGATATGTTTTGCTTGCCTGCTTAGCCAATAATAATGCCGAAAATGAGCGATACTTTGTTGTAATTCCTTCGGCCAGGGTGATTTTGAAGAGCATGATCACCAGTTGAGGTCAAGGCCCCGAGGTGGCAGGAAGAGAAAATGCCCAACTGTTGAAATGCTTATAGGGAAGAGGTCCACCAACTGATTTGGATGATTGCTTGTCTTGGTTTGGTGCAATGAAGAATCAGGATCAGTCTCGAGTGAGCCATAAGACCTGGCAGATAAATGTTCTAGGAATTATCTTTTTCATGGTCTGCTATCAGAAGCCATAGAGTTGGGAGAAGTTTTTAAGGATCAATTTGGATGTTGGTAGTCTGTGATTTATTAATATACAGTATAGTATAGTACAATATGATTTTAACGAAATAATATTTGAAAAAACTGTATAATAGTATGTGATTTTATAATATTTTCTGTTTAGTTCAGTTATATGGTATTATATAGTTTTATTACAAAAATGACATAATTATCCTTTAGTTTTAAAAAATATAAATATTTTCATAATTATTAATATTTAAAATAATTTTGTTTATTTTTTTATAAAAGAATATTAATATTTTTAAAATAATGAAGTAAATATTTATTTAATAAATAATAATTTAAAAATTTAATAAATAATATGAAGTGCAATAATTGACATAATAATATTTATTAAAAAAATAAAAAGAAGAAGGCAGTAGGAAGATGAAATGGAGCAATGGATGATTTATTAGGCAGGCGAGTGATTATAAAATTTAATTATAGTAAAAATTATAAGGTTATAATAGTAAAAATAAAATTTGAAAATCACGGAAAAATATCAAATTGATGATTCTCAAAATTAGATAACTTAAGAATCCATTATTTAAGAATCATTCTTCCAAATATTGTTGTATAGAAAATAATATATTAGCGAATCAAACCATACCACCAAACAAATACACCCTAAGTGAATATAGACTTCTACAACTTAAACTATGTAATTCATGCATATGTGCTTTTCCTTTATTTTTCTTTCTTTTTTTTTTTACTAAATTTATTTATTTTCGCAGTTGTTTTTATTTCGTGAAGAGATAGTTTGCTTTCAGATAGCAGAACTCTACACGAACTAAAGGAAGTAAACTATGCAATCTCTGAATATCACAAAAAGAAAATCAAAACTATGCAGCAATTAGTTAAATTTCTAGAAAAACCAAACGATTGATAGTTAACCATATTTGAATCAATTTTCGAATTAAAATAATTATGGTAACAATTGAAATGCATATCTAGTTAATAAAATAAAATAAAATATACATAATGTCTAGAAATGATTTATTCATGAGGGCTTACTAGTAATTCAAACAATTGAGAATTTATCTATTTTTTCATTTTATCAGGATTTGTATTTCATCCTCATCTGCGGCCCAAAAACGTATTATAAAAAAAAATGATTTATTATGTGCAATGTATACCACTCCATCTATCTTAAATTACCTATCACAAACTAATAAGTCTAAATAATAGTTTAGATTTTAAATAAATTTGTAATATTTTGTCAAAAATATTTTTTTTAGTTGAGTATTGACCATTTAATTAGAAATAGAGATAATACCGTTTAATTATAAATAGAGATAATAAATGAAGTGAGATAGAATATAGAATATGTTTGATTCGTTGTATTGTATTAGCCAGTACAATATTAACATGTATTATATTATACATTATTTAGTATAAAATTGTATTAATCTGTAATATTTTATACTGTATTTGATGCACAATAATATACTGTATTATTTTTTAAAAAAATTAAAAAATACATAAAATTGAATTATTTTTAATGTTATCAATTTAGGCAAAAAAAATTAATTATAAAATACAATTTTTGTACATCAATCAATTTTTTTTTGTGAAAAAATACACAAATTTCTTGAAATATGAATATACATTAGTAGATAAATTAATAATCAAACAAATAACTTAATTAATAGCATTTAATTATATAGCTGAAATATATTAACAAATATTCTACTATTAATAATTTTATACATAGTTCAATAACAAATCAAAATAAATAAACTTTATCATTATTATTTTAGATATAATCCAAATAATCAATGAATACAAAAAGTTTATATATTTTTATGAAAGATGCAACCTAATTAAAAACATAACTAATGCATTTAACATTCTCTCAATCACCCTTTATTTGTCTAAGTAACCTTTGAACAAATATTTCTCTAATTTCAGATTTTAGTGACCTGAATGATGCCACATGTTGAGATTTATCCATTATTGCTTGAAAAATATCAAGATGATCCTCAAGAGAAAGACCCATTGTCTCTAGCTCATTGAAAATGTCAGAATAGTCATCGTTTGCTCTAATAAATTTTTCAGTAACAGTAACAATCTGCTCAACACTTTATTTGAATATTTCTCTAAATAATTGCATACTATTGGCATCGGATTCATCACTTACTTTATTTTTCTTTCACTTTCTAGTTCGAGATGTATTGGTAGATACATTTGCAATTGACACTCCTGAAGTCTCATCAATATCAATCCCTTGCATACTATTATCATTAATATTACCTAAATTTTTATTTTCAAGATCAATTGCATTTGCCATATCAACGTGTTACTATTCCTTTACTAGTTGCTCTATTTTTCGCAAATATATTAGCAAAGCGATCAAATATAGAAAAGTGTTTTCCTCTCCATTCCAATGCATTAGTATTGTGCTGCAAAAATACAAAAAATATAATAAATTAGATTTAAGTTCAATGAAAAAACTAAATACACTGTAATGCAACTTAGTTTATATGGTAAATAGAGAAAGGTAAATTTTTAGTTGATATCAATTTACAAGAAAACTATTAATAAAAAGCAACAATTCTTAAGTGACATAAGCAATGCTTATTAACGACTTTCCACATCAAGTATAAAAATAGATAAAAGTACGATACTAAAAGGCAATGAGATAATTGCACATGGCCTTGAAATGTAGCAAGTCACATAATAGAGGGATACTAATTAGACACAAAACAAAATTGAGAAAAAGAAGCACTTCTTTAGGTAAAGAAAGCGTACTCTTAAAACTAATTAGACACATCTAATTGGTGTTTTGTTTAAAGAATAACTCAACAGTATACGAAACTGCTATGCTATTCTATGAATATCTATCAAAAACTTCATTTATAAATTATTCACACAGAAGAAATTAAGCATCATTTAAGGCAATTGAAGTTCAATATTAAAAAAAAAAAAAGTATTGCATAAATAATCTATTTAAGAATTTTAAGAAAGGCTGGAGAACTAATCAGGTAAGCACTGACAAAACAAATATGCTAAATAAAATATTGCTCTCTCAATCAGTATACCGAAAAACCACAATTAATATCCGATAATTAATATCCAACTCTAGAAATTGTTCGATTGAAAAAGAAAAAGAAAAAGAAATACTCATTGAAAACAAAAGAAATTGAATTAAAAAAAAAGAAGAAAAAGGAAATAAATACCAACTGGAGTGGAGAGAAAGTCACCGAAATTGAGAGACAGAAGCCATCAATGACGGTAACAGCCATCAGAGTTGAGAGACATGCCTTCAGCGACGGTAAAGAATAATACAATATAATACTTAATTTACCGGATTATACAAACCCACGAAATTGTGGCTTACTATTATATCCAACGTATCAGGAATAATGAATCTTCTCCTGTATTATATTACGAGGAATTTACGCCAAATATCTCTTTTTAACCCTACTTTCTAAAAAAACATCCTTTCAATTTAAAAATTTTAAAACTATCCCTTTCTAATTTTTTATTTTTAAATTCCCTTTTTGTTTTAAACCATAATTAGGTTCTGCAAACTCTGAATCACTACTCATCTTTATCTTACTCATCTTCCTTTTTTCCTCCAGCCCTGAGTCATAATCTGCAAATTTCTATATCTTGCATCGGTGTCCCAACTTTGAGTCGATCGATTTTTCGTATTTGCCGTAGTCGTATCTCAACGATTCTAAATTTACTATTTCCGTCGATCGATTCTCTAAGGTGTGCTTTTGTTTTCTCCCTTCTTTATTTATTTTGTATTTATTCATCTTTTGCTATTTTTGTCGCTTTGATGGGTTTGTTATGTGATGGGTTTGTAGTTGCTATTCCTTGAATTTCTAATGATGGGTTTTGTGATGGTTCGGTGCATTTTGCATTATGAGAATTTTCAATTTCATTTTGATGTGTTTCTCTTTAATATTTTTGATTCATCTTTCAGTTGTGCTGAAGTAAGTACTGCAGTTATACCTTTCAAAGTAGAACTTGGCTTTGTAAATAATAGTTTATATTCTGAAGATTACGTCCTTGAATTCTGAAGTTTAAGGAATGTCGTTAATAGAACTGGTTAGATAATAAACAGATCAATTGTCTACCATAATGGAGAGTGCTAAAACCAAGACCAGTGGGTGAACAAGTCTGTCTAAACTATTAAGCTAACGGATTATATTAGAACTACGTACATGGAGAAAAAAAAAAGAATTAATTAGAACAGTAGATTTTCTTTTACCTCCTTTGAATTTTTATATTGGAGATGGTTAAAAAGGAACTACGTGGTTGTTTCAGGGAAGAAATGGCTTTGGCTGCTTCTTGAGATCACAAGACTCGAAAATAAAACACAGAAATATAAATGGGACTCAAAATTTGCCATGTATTGATTAAATTGTTGGATTTTCTTTGGTTCTCTGTTTCATTGTTTATATAGTGTGTTCTTACTTAATTCCTAAGGTGGAATTGAAGTTTTCAGAAGTGAAGGCTTTAAACATGAAAATTTGGCAATTATTTTTCCTCCTTTCATTGAGTGAAGCACAATTTCATCCACTTTGAATTTGAATTCCATATTATTTTTAAGTTATTTTATTTTTTAAGTTCATAATTGGATATGACTTTGGCTATTGTATTGCAGTGTGACAAATCTCTAGGTTTCTAGCCTCTTGTTTGAATGTGAGGCTAAACATATGAAGATGAAGCCATATACAGACATAATCAAACGAATTTTCAATTTTTTGTATAGTAAAATAATCAAAGATCTGATAAATAAATGTTGAGAGTAATAATACCAAATAGAACAGGATCGTAGCTAAAATAAAGTAATTATTAGGAAATAGAAGCGTAAATTATTGTGCTAAAAAATCATACAAGTTTTAATTCCCAGGAAAAATTGGAGGGGTCACAGCGGTCCCATTTAAAATCCAATCTCCTTAGACATAATTTAACTACAAGTATAATTTATGAGCACAATATATTACTACAACTATAACCTACAATTATTGTTGAAGAAAAATAAGGATAATAAGGAACATCAGAATTTAACAAGGTTCGGCCAATTATGCCTACGTCCTCAGACACTATCAAATATTATTTCATTGAAAACCTTAAAGGTGAAACAATACATGAGAGAAGAAATTTGCTTAGCTCATAGAAAAACCAAGCAACATGGGATGGGATGAAAGCTTTACCTCTTGCCCTTTTATAAGGAAGAGGAGGAGGTAAGAATTCAATTCTTGCCTCCATTTTTTACCATCCGCCGAAATATGGATGGGAGTTATCATTTTTTTTTTTTACTTTACATTAATTGCTAACAATTCTCTCACTTGAAGATTTGAATGAGAATTAATCACATCTTCACACTATGATTTCTATCTTGTCATTTATGTTGCTTATGTTCCATCAGGCTGCAAGAAGATCGACACCATAAAAACTTATCAGTATTGATTGCTTTTGTCATAAAATCTGTCAGGTTGTCTATTGTATGAGTTTTCTGCATATCCATCGTTCCTTCTTCCACTTTCTCATGAATGAAGTGGTATCGAACTCAAATGTGTTTTGTTTTTGAGTGAAAGGCTGGATTCCTTGCAAGATGCAAATTACTATAATTTTCACAATATAGAGTAATCTTCTCTTGTGTGTGCCCAAGTTCTTTCTTTAGCTCTTTCAACAATTTTGCTTCCTTGATAGCTAGTGTAGTTGCTACATATTCTGCTTCTATTGTCGATGTGGCAACAACTGATTTCAGTTTTGAAACCTAGCTTACAACTCCTCCAGCAAGCATCAACACATATCTCATAATAGATTTGCTTTTATCAAGATCACCAGCATAATCAAAATTAACATATCTTTTGACAATAAAATCTGATCCTCCATAACATAATGCAACATCCAAGGTTTCCTTTATATATCTGAGGATTCTTTTTATAGTATTCTAATGCTCTCGACCAGGATTGTCCATATATCGACTAAATACTCCCACTGCATGTACAATGTATGGTCTTGTATAGATTATAGCAAACATTAAACTCCCCACTATTGATGTGTATGGTACTCGAAACATATCAATCCTCTCTTCTTCACTGTTAGGACTTATACTTGAGGATAACTTGAAATTTACAGGAAGAGGGGTGGAAATTGGCTTGCAATCTTGAAAGTTGTAACGTTGCAAGATTTTTCTTTAATAGTATTTTTGAGAAAGCCAAATCTTCATACTATTTCTATCTTGGTGAATTTGCATCCCTAGAATCTTGTTTGCAGGTCCCAACTCCTCCATTTCAAATTTCCTAGCCAATTGTGCCTTCAATTTTTGGATATGATCTTTGTTGGGGCCCATTACCAACATGTCATCCGCATACAACAGCAAGATAATGAAATTATCTTCACTAAACCGCTTGAAATATGCACAAGGGTCTTTTATTCTATTGTATCTAAGGCTCATGACGAAGGAATCAAATCTCTTGTACCAACACCTTGGCGTCTATTTTACACCATACAGAGATTTGTTCAATTTGCAAACCATGTTCTCTTTTTCTTTTTCTTCAAAACCTTCCGATTGGAGCATATAGATTTCTTCTTTAAAGTCTCCATGAAGAAATGTAGTTTTCACATCTAATTTCTCAAGAAGCAAGTCAAAAGTTACACACATTGCCAAGACTACTCGGATTGTAGTGAGATGAACCATAGGTGAGAATATTTCATTGAAGTCAACCCCTTCTTTCTGAGCATATCCTTTTACCACCAATCTAGTACGATATCTCTCAACTTGATTATCACCATTTCACTTGATTTTGTAGACCCATTTATTGCCTATAGGTTTTCTCCCTTGCGGTAGTGACACCAATTCTCATGTCTTATTCTTATGAAGAGCTTTAATTTTCTCTTGCATTGCTGCCATCCATCAGGATGCATCTGAACTATTCATTGGGCAACCTTCTTGTGCAAGAGCTTTAATTGCCCCCGTTAGAAGATAATTTGCAATGTTACCCTCCATAATGTAATCTGAGTGCCAATTGGACAACCTTCTTGTGCAAGTTGATCGTCGATTGTTTGGAACTTTAGATTCGACTGGCTCTTATTCCTCGTGCTATGGTGCAGCTTCAAAAAAATCATTGGGCTCTGATCCTCTTTCTACACATACTGTTATAGTCTCTGACTTTTCTTTTGAGTTTTTTTTTTCACTTTTTGCTTGCTCTTGATTTTTATCTTCTATAAAAATAACATTCCTGTAGATAACAACCTTGTGGGTAGTGGGATCCCACAGGCGATATCCCTTGACTCCTTTAGTATACCCCAAAAATATGCATTTTTTGGATTTTAGATCCAACTTCGTAGTTTATTGGGCATTGTACATCACATAAGCAGGACTTCCAAATACATGGAGGTTTGAATAATCCATCGGTTTTCTAGCCCACATCTCCATTAATGTCTTACACTCAATTGCGGTTGATGGAGCTCGATCACCACATAATAGGCAGTGCTGATTGCTTTTGCCTATAATTTCTTATCTAGGCCTGTAGTTCTTATAATTGCTCTTATTCTTTCTAACAGAGTTCTGTTCATCTGCTTTGTCACTCCGTTTTGTTGAGGAGTGTATGCCGTAGTGAACTGTTTTTTGATGCCTTCTTATTTATAGAATTCATTAAATTCCTTACTAGTGTATTCTCCTCTATTATCTATCCTCAAACACTTGGTCTTTTAGCCAGATTCAATTTCAAATCACACTTTAAAAATTTTGAAGACTGAAAACACATTTTCTTTTTTCTTGATAAGAAACACCCAACACCTTTTGGAGTAATCATCAATGAACGACACAAAGTAGTTTGCTCCTTCTAGGGATGACATTGGTACTTGCCATACATTAGAATGAATTAATTCCATAATAGTTTTGCTTTTGAAGTTTGATGTGTTGAACTTCAATTCATGCTGCTTGCTTACAATATAATGCTCACAAAAAGGTAGTGATACTTTTGTGAGACCTGGAAGTAGATTTCTTTCTGCAAGAATCTTCATTCCTCGTTAAGATATATGCCCAAGTTGCTTGTGCCAAGTCATTGCATATTTTTCACTCAGATTGCTCGTGAGAACAAATGCCTTTCCTTTTTGTATAGTCTTTCCTTTTAGGATATACAAGTTTGCAGCTACCTTTTCTCCTTTCATAATTACAAGCACTCCTCGAATCACCTTTATAATCTTATTTTCAACTTTAAATTTGCAACCAAGATCATCTAATTGCCTCATAGATAAAAAAATTTTCTTCAGACCCTCTACATGTCGGACTTTTTGAATTGTCCAAACGGTGCCATCATATATCTTTAATTTTATGGTGCCAATACTAATGATCCTTAGGGCTTGATCATTGCAACTATATACAGATCCTTTAGAAATAGGTTCATAATGATGAAACCATCCTCTTCGAGAGGTCATGTGAAATGTAGCTATTGAATCGAGAAGCCAAACATCAACAAATCTTCTTTTGCTTCCAATAGACATTGCTGCTTCACAAACCATGGAATCTCCATTTTTTGAAGTGCTTGAAACATTTCCTTGAGGACTGGAATCCTTTTTGTTTAGATTCCAATAATCCTTCTTCAAGTGACCTTTCTTGCCATAGTTGTAGCATTTAATGTTCTTCTTACTCCTTGATTTTGATTTACCATGATTGTGGCTTCCACTTGGGACACATTCTGTTGATCTCCCTCTCAGCACTGTTAAAGCTTCTACTTGTTTTGCACTTGCCAACCTATCTTCTTTATTTTTACGTCAGCTCTCTTCCTTCAGAATTATAGGCGTAATATCTTCAAAGTTCAGATAATCTGAAAGGATATTGGTGGTCAAGTTGATGATGAGTTTATCATATGAATCGGGTAGACTTTGGAGTAGAATTTCATCACGTTCATTTTGCTCTATTCTATGTCCCAATGATGTGAGTTGAGAAAATAGAGTATTCAAGGTATTTAAGTGCTTCGTCACTGAAGTGGATTCCGCCATACGTAAAGTGAACAGTTTTCTCTTAAGGAAAATCTTATTGTGGAGTGATTTTGCCTTGTACAATCTTGTGAGGTGATCCCATATCTCATTTGGTGTCTTTTTCTCTTCTATGTTGGATAACACTCCATCAGCTAGTGCTAGATGAAGATTAGCAATAGCATTACGATCCATCTCATTCCATTTATCATCTATAATTTCCACGGGCCTTTGACTAACTACTGCTAGAAAATTATCCTTTGTCATAACTGCTTTCATCTTTAACTTCCACAGCGAGAAATTGCTCCCATTGAATTTTTCGATCTCATATTTTGCCACCATTACTTTTATCCAAGAGGGCCATTCAAATAGTGACAAATACCTTCAAAAGAGTGAATAATAATCTAACTTACTTTTTGATATGGAAGATCCACTTTTAGTGGCAACCATAAAGTATACAGTAAATAGATATATATACACCCCAAGTCAGGCTCTGATACAACTTGTTGAGAGTAATAATGCCAGATAGAGTAGGATCACGACTAAAATAAAGTAATTATTAGGAAATAGAAGAATAAATTATTGTACTAAAAAATCATACGAGTTTTAATTTCCAGGAAAGACTGGAGGGGTCACAATAGTCCCACTTAAATCCCAATCTCCTTGGACAAAATTTAACTACAAGTATAATTTATGAGCACAATGTATTAGTACAACTATAACTTACAATTATTGTTGAAGAAAAATAAGGATAATAAGGAACATCAAAATTTAACGAGATTCGACCAATTATGCCTACATCTTTGGACACTATCAACTATTATTTCACTGAAAACCTTAAAGGTGAAGCAATACAAGAGAGAAGAAATTTGCTTAGCTCATAGAAAAACCAAGCAACATGGGATGAAATGAAAGCTTTACCTCTTGCCCTTTTATAGGCAAGAGGATGAGGTAAGAATTTAATTCTTGCCTCCATGTTTTACCATCCTCCAAAATATGGATGGGAGTTATCATTTTTTTTACTTTACATTAATTGCTAACAATAAATGCCAGAGTTTGTATAATGGTATCATTGTCCATATAAAATTATTGCATTTCAGGAAGATGCTACTGGGTGCGGTATTTGTAATCTTTCTTGCTTACAAGTTACAATTAATATTGCTATACGATTACCTATATTTTGGATAATTTTCTTATTAATTACTTAAGTATATTACAATGGAAAACCTAGCTTGGCCTTATACACCAAATGCATAAAGAAAATATCTAGGGAGACTGTTTCGTGTATCAAATTCATGGATTAATCAAAATTGAAATTATTTTCTATTTTTGGTATATCGAGTGGTACCGTCTGATATACCAAATTTCAGAATTGAAATACTCATCTTTTTTTATATATATTTCGATGGTATACCTATTATATCGTCCGGTATATCAAATTCTAAAAATTGAAACTATATTATACATTTCAAAATATTAAATTGAACATTAATGGAGATATTTAACTTTTATTTAAAACAAAAAAAGTGGATTACAATTTATGATAAATAAATAAAAAAAGTGAGACTTTTTTTTTAGAATGAATGGAGTAATACATGATAATTGTGACCATTATTTTTGTAAAACGACACTAGTAAATGCAACAAATTCAAAATTGTTATCTAGATTAATTGGCTAATCATATGCCTAAGGTTGATAATGTGTATTTTTGTGTGTATACATATGTCAAGTCTTTCAATTTAATATTAGAAGATGTTGAAATTTACTTTGATTTCAATTTAATATTAGAAGATGTTGAAATTTACTTTGATTTTTTAATTTATTTTAAAATTATGAATTATGAATAGCATATGCTCTTAATATTTCTTAATTTGCATCAACAAATCACATATGTTTAATATAATTGAAATCATGATATTTGCAGATTATCTTATTTCCAATGGGTAAAATTTTTTAGATGATCTATTGGTATTTAGGTTCAATCACATTTTCTTTTGGAATTCTAGAATAACAAATCCTCATCTAAATTTTGGTGTATTGCTTGTATACTAGCCGATACACCATATTGCAGAATGAAATTCTCATTTGGATTTCGGTATACTAGGTGGTATACCAGGTATATCATATTTCAAAATGAAATTCTTATCTGGATTTTGGTATGCTGGATGGTATACCAGATTTTAAAATCTAAAATCCTCATTAAAATTTTAGTATATCGGTTAGTATACTATGTATATTAGCCGGTATATCAAATTTCAAAATAAAAATTATTTTTTGAAGTTTGGTATATCGACCGGTATAGAAAATCATTATCTAAATTTTGATATACTGACCGATATACCAGATTTTTAGAATAAAAATTATCTTTTGAATTTTGATATATCGATAAACAAAATTTCATATTTGAAATTACTGGCATACCCATGATTTTTTGAGTCTTGATCATTGCTTATGAAATTGCAACTTGTTCATAAACACTAAGTATATTTAAATCTTATTTGAAATCTATAAAAGATCATTAAAATTTTGTATTTCAACTTGTTCATATCTCCTTTGTTTCGCTCTGTTTTTTACAAACTAAAACAGAGCTCATAATTAGCGCAAAAGGATAATCCAAACATTTTTGTGGGCACAGTCGTTGAAGAGCCTTATTAGCATGATAGGTTCCCGAATCAAAGATTAGACTGCCACTTATATCAAAGCACCTTTATAAGGAGCATTAGCTTATACTCGGTCACACAAGCACTCTGCAACCAAAAAATAACAAAAGTAAAACAAAATAAAGGAAAAAAAAGAAGAAGAAAGGGTATTGGTTCTAGTAACTCTACAAAAAGGGTTTTAGTAACTCTAAAGACACAAAAGAAAACGATGAGGTTTTGCTATGGATCCAGAAGAGAAGAGTTTCCCTTCACTCTGCTCTTATGGTGAGGAGAGCCATTGTGGCTGAAGATCAATTCCATGCGTGACATAGGACACTAGCATCAATCAAGGGGATTAAATTAAAAGCGAGTTGTGTTTTTTTTGAGCATTTTTGTGAAATTTCCATTATATTATCCTTAAATTATTTTTTAAAAAAATTAGCCAAATACCGTATTGGTATTAGCTTGTAATATATACTACTATCCCTCATAATATAGGTAAACCAACGTGTCCATAGTTAATGAAGATAGATTTGAAAAGAAAAATTAATCCACTTTTTAAAACTTTTTAATACATTTGAAAAGAAAAATTAATACTCTTTTTTAAACTTTTTAAAATGACAAATATTTTGTGAAAAAAATTAATTAAAACAATAGTCATTTGGAGTATTAACTATGGGCCTGAAAATAAGGATAAAAAATGTAATGTTATTTATTGCTTAAAGATAAATTAGGTAGGATTGAAGAAAAAGAAAAAAAAAAACAGTCAGGAATTACATATTTGACCTAGACTTGTTTTAAATAAGTTTGGATAACATTAACAAAATTTGTGCAAATCTGGTCCGACCAGCGTAAAAATTCGCTCTTATGTCGACGGATTTAGACTCAATAATATAAGTTTGCAGTTAGTCCGACTCATGTTGCAATCATAATACAATGCATTTATATTTTATGCATCTTGTGTATAACATTTTATTAATTATATAATTTAAAATATACAAAAAATTCATAATAAATATCAACATATTAAATTTTTTTATAGTATATTTTTTATATTTTTATATAATATATCATTTTATAGATTAAAATTAATTTTTTTTATTTAAATATTTTTTATGAGGTAGTCCAGCCCATACTAAATTCGCAACGGGCCCATACTTCATTTATACAGATTTAGAATGGACTCGGATAAAGAAAAAATTTCGAAATCCATTAGACCTGATTAGGCCGGATCCGAGCCCGGCCAACCCGGAAGGTGAACGGTTTTAATTTTACGAATGGGAAATATTCCCAATTAGCAACTGAAACTGGCAACATCGCCCCACGGTGCAGATGGCTTGCCTAATATCTTCTTGTTCTCCTGCTGCTGCTGCTGCTGCTGCTGCTGCTTCAACTCGGTCTATTGTCCATAAAGAGTCGCTCCTAACTCACCCAACTCGTTCCGCCAAGCCAAATTCACTCTCATGGGCCTCTTCGTTTCCTAGTTTAACTATCTCCATCATTAGCACCACACTTTCAATCCCTCCCAATCCCACTTTTAACAAGGTATTTACTTCCTTCTTCATTCTCTTTAAACTCTTCTCTCTCTCTCTCTCGCTCTCTCTGTTTTTTTAGAGTTTGTTTGTTTGCCTTGAAAATTCGGAGGAAAAGGAGAAAACTTTGAAAGAATGCCTTCAATTTTTGTTTTCTTTTCGTCTATTGGTTATTTTACTAAGATAACTGCAACTGGGATTCTGTTGGATTGGTGCAAAATCAGAAAATTTCCATACTTCTCTGCTGTTACCCTTTCCTGGAAACCAAACAAATAGAGGAGTTGCCTTTTGGTGACCAAATAAATGGGCTTTTGGTATGGACTAAAATACAAATGATATAAGTATACCTGATACTTCAAACCATACTCTTCTTGTAGGATTAAGTGCAGCTGAGATCTGACTCAAATCCTTGCACAATTGATTGCAAAACAAACAAATTCTGGGTACACGAGTGAGCCCAAATTCAAATATTGTGATTTCCAGAAAATGTCGAATGCTTTTTTTAAATTGGAGATAGCTGTTTAAAAGACCACATGAAATTTCTAGCCATTTAGAAGTTCTGATGCATGATGGAAACTTTTGTGCACAGATAAATTTTCTGATGGTTGGCTCAGTATTGGAAACATTCTTGTTCTGAGGCGCATTGATCATGGTAGTATATAACAGAACTCAACATCGTTTATACCCAACTCTTTCCATAGTTGAGGAAATTTGGTTGCCCCTTGAAGGCTTTAGATATATGCAAGTAGTTGCTGAGCATTAATGCCCATACAATTGGGGTCTTTTAGGATCATTATGGAGTCTCGTTCAGCAGGAGAGATTTTGGTTGTGCAAATGTAGCCTGAAGGCTTGTGGCTTTGATTTGGAATTGGTACTTGGACACTAGCATCTTATTCTTTTATCAAAGAGATTAGATACAACTCTCTTCTCTGCGGAGAGTGCAGGGAGTGCTTGGGGATTGTATCTTTTGCTTATTGGCTATTCTGTCTAAGGTGATAAGGTGATGATTGTGTTGCACTCTTTTATAAATTTTTGATTGATAAGATTTTAATCTAAGTACATAAAACCATCTGCACATCCCAATTGTCTGATTTCATTGAACACAAACTTGAGTACAATTCTTTGTTACTCTGTGTCCTTTTTGTTACCAAAGATATGCATGCATTATATATTAGTTGTTTACAGAGTGGAGTTCTTTTAGGAGCCCAGAATCTACTTTCAGTAGTAGCAGAACTTTATAGTAGTGAATGCCTGGATTAGACTAGCTAGTCATTGTGGTTTGCAGGCTGGCAAACAGCAAGCTTCGAGTCATCTCACAAATGAGGTAGCAACATTTGGTCTTAGTCTTTTTTGTTTAGTCCTGACCTGCATGCGTTGGAGATTGGGTGGAGGGGGTTAGACACTTACTGGCAGACATTGTTTGTCACATAGTTCCTTTGCTTAAATCCAGGGAGATTGTTTTAATTGGATGAGTTCAAACAATATTAGGAAACTTGATGGGAGAGTAAACTTGATATTCTGCCCAAAATCATGCTACATCCTATCATGCCTCTAAAAATGCCTCAAACAGTTGTTTTTCGGAACATTTTTGGCTTCAGTTTGTTCCCCCTAGAGTTTTGTATGCAGACTGGCAGAAGGCATGAGTAGAGTTTTCTAGAGGAGCTAACTGGGAGAAAAAAAATGTTACTAGGGCATAGACCTCCCTTTTGATCATGGGAAGTAATCTTGTTTGCTCTTTTTATCAAACCTTTTTGATGTTCTTACTTGCCAGGTTGAAGAATGTTATTTTTCTAGTTAATTCATTAATTGTTGGATGCTTACCCTTAAAGTTTGCATGGCATAAAAGTATAAAGAGGCTATGTATCCCAATCTTCCATTGATTTTTGTTCTATGTTTCTTTTTCACTGGTATCTTTGCTAAACAGTAACTTGCAGCTGCAATGTGGCAAATGCTTTAGATTCAGATCCATAAAATGATAGAAGAAAACTTGGGTTTTTTTTTTTTTGCCTTATTGTATGTAGGGACATGAATTATAGAACACCACTTTAAAAATTTCTGATTCTCACCTATCCTGTTGATTTTTAAAAAAGATAAAAGAATTAGAATATGCTTCCATCGGAATGAATCCACATCACACTCTTGAATAAACAATATAATCATCCTAATAAATTTGATGCTTACTGTGATGTGAGTTTTAGTCGATGTAATTGTTTTTGTCATTGTAATTATTGATGTCAATTCAGTCTTTCCGAGCTCTAGGTCACCTACGAAAATAGTATTCCTACAGGATTCTAGTAGGTATAGTCCCACGGTCAAGTCAGTTTTGTAAGAGAAAATATTTATAGAAAGAAGTGAGGACTTAGAGAGTGTACCTGGGGGTATTCTTCCCCTTTTATAGTGTAATCTGCCTGTCATTGCTTATAATGCCTGTAACAGCTAGCCTTAACTCTTCATGATTGTCAGAAACGGTTGTACAGCTCAGTTAGTTGAGCTTAGGGAGTTCTAGTTTAGTAGCTCAATTATCAATTATTATTAATTTGGTGTGCTTTAGTTGGTCTTTTGGCATATTTTGAATTGTCCGCTTGTAGATTGTGAAATGTTTGAGATTCAGTCAGTTCATATATTTTATGAAGTGTTCCTAATTGGATAAAATTTCTTATCTTTTTTTTTTCTTTTTTTTTTTTGAGCTGTAATATTTATTTTTCATATGTACAGAATTTGTTCATTTCTGCTGCCTGGACCCGGAGATCTCGAAGTGAAGCTGCTAAGAAACCTAACAAGAAATCATGGAAACAGAGGACAGATATGTATATGAGGCCATTCTTGCTGAATGTTTTCTTTTCAAAGAGATTCGTTCATGCAAAAGTTATGCACCGTGGAACGAGCAAAGTGATATCAGTTGCTACAACAAATGCAAAGGATATTAGACACAGTTTACCATCACTTACGGATCACAATGCCTGCAGACTGATAGGGAGGCTCATCGCTGAGAGATCAAAGGAAGCTGATGTATATGCAATGTCTTATGACCCTAGAAAAAATGAGCGCATTGAAGGTAAGCTTGGAATCGTTCTTGACACTATTAAGGAGAATGGGATTATATTTGTTTAAGCTTATTCCTCTGGGGTTTTTATTCTCGGAAAAAAGAAAATGAAATGAAAATTGCTTTTCTGTTGTTGCATTAGCTGTTTGTATCTTGAATGGATTTGTATAGTTGGTATGGGCTGAAGAATGTCACTGCATTGGCATTTGAAGTTGTAAGAGGTTAGTTATACTTATATATTTCATCATCCTTCTGTTTGCAACTATGATCATTATCAAGATTTGGGCAGATTACTGCAACTGTTCTAGGGAGATAAGGTTTATATGTCCAATAGTAATGCTTATTCCTATGTCCTTTTTAAAAATTTTTCAGTTCTACTTTTTCTGGTTTTCTGAGATCTGAACTATTTATGCCAGTTTAAGATACTTGTCAATACATTTAATTAATGCATTTGTGAAGAAATATTGAATGGTTGTTATTTGAAAAACTGTGAAAAATGCTGATGAATGAGTGATCTTCCTGATTACGGACCACTAGACCACTAACAAAACAAAACTTGTCAAACCAATAATGAACAATGTTGTCGTCCAATGCTGATTTCTATGTTTGGGTCTTTTCCAGCATCCGAGCAGTGTGGACTGTGCCCCCTCCATTTAAGGGTCACAAAATTAATCTGCATTCTCGAGAGCCCTACCTAACTAATTGTGGCCCTTGGATGGGGTGAGGAGTCCATAAAAGGAGATTTTACTATTCACATACTTGTGCTGTAGTGTTTTTTTTTACATATCTCTGACATGTTAGGTTTTATAACTTTAATCAATTGAAAAAACAGTTGCATACAAGTGATTTCTTCCACTCCAATTTGGA